>JAWLRI010000912.1:2079781-2216083 GCA_034781795.1 Crypturellus tataupa | reverse complement strand
GTGGCATGTTGAATAGTCATGCAAATCCAAAGGTGAGAAACCAACTAGAAGGAGATCTTATACTGTCAAGATACAGCCATGCAAAGATGCTATGTGCATTTCTTACAAGCTAATATATGCCTATGTATTATTAAAGGTTTCAAAAAGATATATTATCATTATTGTTTGTAGAGACCACATAATGTGTTACTTTTCGACAGGTAGCTCCTGTGCATGTACAAAGCTCGGCACATGTACTCAGCTCATGCACAAATAACCGTATAGCTGTTTCAGAAAGATGATGCCCTGAAGGTACGTGTAACAGAATGCAGTGTATTATATGCCATAAAAATAACACAGACAAGAACAAAATAAAGGCAAATAGAGCAGATGTGATTGCTGTGTGGAAAATGCCCTGCTAAACAGGGGCTCACACAATGCCAGCCCTTCCCAAATGGTGCATAGTGACTCACAGTGGTGCGGCCAGCAGGCTCACTGGTGCTTTGCAGTTCAAAGCCTCCGGCTTGTAGCAGTTCTTGTAGCTGCAGCGTCTCCGAGCCCAGCTGGGAACTGCAGTCACATTGCTGTACACAGCGCCTCTGCCAGAGGAGCGGGGTGGCGGGGATGAAATCCCTCCATTTAATAAGCTTGTCTGACATCAGCAATTATCAGCTGCCATGTGTCTGTGAAGTATTTCCTCTATTTCAGCAGACGGAGTGGTGTTTTCCAGGCTTGCTGCAGTGCAATGATTAGATTGCTGTCTCTAGCCAGGGAGCACTGTGATGCTGTAGGCTGAATGATAACTGCAGCAGGCATAAAGGGTTATTCCTAAAGTGCTCCTGAGAGTATCATTGATTTCTTTCTTTATTTTTTTCCCTCAGTGCCTGCTAGTAGGAGGCTTATAATGGGCGCAGCATTGACAACTGTTCTAGGTCAAGCTGCATTAGCCCTAGTGATAATGTTCTAAAAGATTCAGATTTATGAATTCAATTACTGGAGTTTATAGCTTGTTTAGCTTTGTTGTTGCCATTATTATTATTATTTATTCCTGTCTGTGTTTAGCTGCACTCCAACCCATTCCAGGATAATTATGGAGGTTCCTTTCAATAATGTTTGGATTGAACAAGATGGTGACAGGACTACAGAAATCTTTCATTTTGTCCTTTCCCCATCTGACAGCTGCTGGTGTGAGCATATGGATGCCTCCATATCCTTACCTCTTTGCTGCTCTGACTGCATTATATAACATTTTTCTTTACTCTTTATCCACATAATACTGATAGAGGACAGTAAAGAAGGCATTTATTTTATCTAATTGTTGTCTTGACATTATAAAACAGATATTATCTGAAACAAGATAAGCACCTCTACATTTATTCTTTTAAAATACTGTGGTTTCTTTTCTTCATCCAAACCCATAATTTGAAGGCTTGGGGCTGACTCATGGTTTTCGTAAGCTTGGGCTTGGCAAGAAAGAATATGTTTGTACAAAGGGCAAAGAAACAGATAATCAGATTTGGGATGTGTTCACAAAAAGCCTGTAACATTTAAAACCCTTAGCAAAATACCCCAGGAGTCCAAGCAAGTTACAGTAAGCAAATTATCTTGGAACAAATTATCTGATACCTAATTGAATTTCCTAGCATGGCTCCCATCAGTCTTGCGCGCTGTAGATTACCTGTAGTGTGTACTGCACTTGGTGACAGTAATTGCCTGTGATTAATTGTCAGCCATAAAGCAGCTGAAGTAATACATATGGAGGCATATTATAGACAGTATTATCAACTTTCTCTTGCTGTTATCCTGAATGTTACCACTCAAATAAACTATTAACAATCAAATTAGAGAACATTTTTTGACACATTACATAAATTTAGCTAATGGTGGTGGAGTGTTAGGGAAATAATCCTTGTGGGTTTTTTTGCAGTTTTTCATTTATGTACAGTTGTTTTCCCCTTCTCACTTTTGCACTGTGTGCATTTCTGAATTGCTGCTCTAACTCACTGAGATATGTTTTTAATAACATCCTGTGCCTTCTCAGTCAAAATACTTTTATATCTACCCTATTAAGTTCTCCTGTACACTGGATTCTAACCTTATGTGAACTAGCTCTGAAAAATAATAACAAACAAACAAAACCCCTTAGAATTGGAGTCAAAATCCTCTCCCAAATTAAAAAAAGTGCATTGAAGTTGGAAGATTGGAAATATGTTCTTTTTCTCCTTGCCGTTAGTAATTTTTTTTTGAATAAGAATATAACAAGAAGTCCAAAGAACAAACTGATTGAACTTCTCTGTATTTCCTTCCTTATTCATGGAAGACCCCAGGAGCTACCAAGCACTTGATGAGAGGTCACTGTTCTCTGAGTGGTCTGTTCTTGGTGGAGTGAAGCAGCTCAGGTAAGTCAGAGCAATATGCTGAGTAACGTGACAGAACTCAGCAGCACGGACAGTCACACACCAATGTGCCTAAACACCTCCAAGACTGAAGGACACTCACCTACTGCTGTTCTGGTTAACTGACAGCTCGGCCACAAGTGTCTGCTCATTTCTGTGGAAACGAGCTCCGAGGTTCAGAGCACCGTTGGGGCAAAGCTCTTTAGCTTTATGGAGCAGAGATAGAACAGTTAATGGGGAGACAAAAGCAATTTAAGTAAAGCACAATGTCATGTACCACTCTTCTGAAAAGAATTGTACAGTTTATAAAGAATCATGCCAATTTTTAGTTGTTTTCTCAAAAAAAAGGTGTAAGGAGTGGAATGAGGAACTCTTTGTCATTTCTTATGAAAGTATACAAGGATAAATTGTCTCTTCTCTTCAGTCCCTGTTTCTCTGTCCCTAGCTCTCTGTGATAATGAGGAGGTGGATATTGTTGACACGTGCATTTTAGTAGATCTATACACCAAAGATCCTCAATCAAAATTAATATCACTGTTTTAAGTTCTTAGAAGAAGGGAAGTTTATTTAAATTCTAAGGAAAAATAAGCTCCATTTACAGACAAGAAAACTCCCTTCTCTTTTGTGTGGCTGGAATTCAGGGTCTGTTGAGGTTGGTGAGATTAGTTCTGTGATTTCCTCCTATGTGCTCTTCTGTAATATTTGTTTAGCTGTACATTGAAATGAACAGTTGTTCAGCAGCAGCTCTCCAAAGTAGAATGAAAACAATCTTTTCACAGTTCTTTGTGAGCAGTTTTTACATGAGGCAATCAGGGCACACCAATTACTTGAGGTAGTCTCTATTTTCAAAACCACTACAGTTAAAATAGTGTGATTGCCATGACAGTCAGCATAGTTAATAAGCATGATTCTAGTATTCAAATCCCTTTGCTGAAAACCAGTTGTAGATAAGTTTAGCCACAGTTCGTCTGAAACAATATTTTACAGGTACAAGAGAATACACATTCAAATGCAACCTTGCATTTCATTTACAGTCAACTCTCAGACCTCAGGAACTTCAACTGCAAGTAAATTACCTCACTGGGTCTCTATTGCATGGCTGGTGGTCCTTTCTTTTTTTTCCTTCTTTTTCTTCCATGAAGCATAGTTTAGATGAAATGTGTTAGATAAAACACATTCTATTTTTTTATTTTTATTACCGAGCAGCCCTCGGTAACAACCTGTGCTTTGGGAATGAGTACAAATTGCCTAAGAAAGCTCTTCAACCGAAGTCATTATCTTCCTACTAAATCCAAATTCAGCATTATTCCTTGCAAAGCATCATTTCCTTAAGATATCTCTTCTTTTTTAAGGCTGACATATCTTGACATGATGGCAGCAATCATAGGATTAAGAAGGATTAGTCAAGGCAGTCTAACATCTGAATAAAGCTTTGACAGGGAACCTGGCCCCTGCTTGCTGATATTGCACAAATCATCTTGTTATATATTACGTTATGAAATATAATTATTTTTGTTACATTTCTGGTAAATATAACAATAGAAGACTGGAGAGGTATTATTTAATGCCTCTTGTTAGCAATCGTTCTTCACAGGGCTTCAGATGAGACTTGTTCATCCTGCTGGGGAAGCAGGCCCTATTTCTGTGTGGAGGAAGATCACAGTTTCACTGTGCTGCGTTCCAGAAATAGCAGGGAAATTCGTCAAGGTTTTCGGTACATCCGATCCCTTTCTCCTACATACAAACCCATGCAATCTTCTGGGGATAGAGAGATGCCAAAACCAACACGGTGATGTAATGGTCTGTGATGCTGGGGCAAGACAGGACTGACTCCACATCTCATTACTGTAGAGCACTGCTTAGTTGTTATATGATAGAGCTATAAGCCTAGTCTAGTGAGGAGCAAATACTTGTAGCCAGATACTACCCCATACGTGTCATATCTGATGACACACAGATTCTGTCAGTTATAAAGGATGTCAAGATGTGTGCTGTCCTACGGCAGAAACATCCAAAAATAGAGTATGCTCAGTCCCAGATTTATTGCACAGGAGATACTGAACAGCAGCTGTAAAGGCTCTAAAAATATGTGATGATATATCCTATTGGAAACGTCTGGTCTCAGGACCACACGAAATTTCACCTGTGGGAGATATAGTTAAAAGCTTAAAAATATCCCTGTGCAGAAAGTTGTTAATGTTACAGATAAGCTAGCGAATGATATGCTTGCGTCTTGTATCTCACATTACCTTGTGACTGACAGCCTACCTGTGAGGCAAGTGTTTTTCTTTTCTCATCATCTTTGCAGACAGTCAAAATGGAACTTCACTATATATTGTTCTTAGGGTAGGTGAGAGAGACAGATCCTCATTTGCTTTGTTTTCTAAAATGTATTTGTGCCTTTTTTGTAGTTATCATTAGAGGATGTAAATTTTTATAGACATTCAGCTATAAATAACACTGTAATTTATTATTTGAATTACCATAATAGCAGATGTTTTCAATGCTGTGGTGTCAGTGCAGATTTTATGTCCTTAACACATACCAAGATGGTGGTAAATATTTGTTCATCTGTACCGTTGCTCATAGGCAGCTGAGGAATTCAAGTACTAAATTTATTTTTCATTATTCAGAGAAACTGTAGTAGCTCCTGTCTAGATTACTGTCTCAAACAGCAGTCATATGCAGTGCTGGAATTTTGCTGGACAGTCAACACATTTACAAACAAGACCTCTCTAATAGTTGAAGACAAGCACAGACTTATCGCATTACTCATAAAATATTTAACAAACGTAGCTGTGGCTAAGGTGCATTCTGAAAGAACTCATTCCTTTTGTTATTATAGGATTTATCCTTTTACCTGAAGCTTGGTATTTTTGCTGTCCTAATTTTGCTCATGGTTTCACCCATGAACATAATATCTGAGCAGTTTCCAGACACAGATAATAACTTCCAATTTTTGAAAACAGGTGTTCTCAACCTTTTTCATACTGGGGATTCCTAAAAATTTGCCAGTAGAGTGGAGGGCTGCTTTAAAAAAAATAAGTTTGCTACAACCCAAGTTGGAGTTTGCTTTGCTTTACTTTGCTTCTCACCATCCATTTAGAAGAAATTCTTAAATTCTCAAGGATGCACACACCGCAGGTTGTCATCCGTTGTCAAAGCAGGCTACTTAGAGCTCCTGGCCCTCTGGCAGGTTGTTTTTTCCTTTTCGGGTGGATAGAAATCGTAAGAGTTCGATGCTGTAGGTGTCATCTGGGGTATATTTAAAAGATTTTGCAGTAAAGAGATTTTGAGTAATCAAAATGCATTTGTCTAACTTTTCTGGTTTTTGAACAGTTGTGAAGTTATGTCTTGGCATCTCAACCCTTTCATTTTAGATTCTTCACGACCTCAGAGGATTGATTTTGTATTTGCAGTGGAAATAGTATAAAAATGCACCAACAAAATAAACTAGTTGAGCAATATTAGCATTCAACAAATGACACACAGAATAATGCTGGATACCTAAGTGTCCATGACATTCCTAAAAAAAAAAATTACTGCCAGAGTGTTGTTTTCAGATCTTTGTATACAAGTTGGGAGGGAAAAGAAATAGGTCTGAAATGCCAAGAGGATTTTTTGCTGCCATTATTTTGGAGCACAAAATAATGAAATAAACAAACAAAACCTCTATACTGAATAATACTAAAGTTGCCCTGAAAGAAATACTCTAATCAGAAATCAGAAAGGAGAAGAAATCTATATGAAGGAGCAGTGTTATAAAGTAGATATGTTTGTCAGCAGATTTTTCAGGATAAGTCCATACTTGTCTGTGTTTTTAATATAGAATATAAAACCGATATCTACAGCATCAGAAAACAATAATCTTTTCTTACACATGTTGTACTTGTGTTGAGTGTGAATTTTATATGGCTCCAAACCTGAAATGAAGAATTATTTCCTGTCTTGAATTTTGAGATATGAGAAATTATCTTTTGCCAAGGTAAGATACCTTATTAAATGTTTTCAGCTTCAGAGGAAGATTTTGAATAGTTTGTGCTTATTCGAAGACTAAAGTAATGGAAGAGAAGGGATAGCTTAATGAACAGGATCTCATTTTTTTTCTCAGTACGCTCTAGGATAACACCTGTGCAATAGCTTATATGTAACTGTGTATTGTTTAGACTGCATTTGTGAAAGATACGTCAACAAGTCAGTGTTGGACGGCTTCCCATTGACCACAAAATCTGTTAAGTTTCTTTAAACTAAATTAAAAGGATATCTGCTTCCTAGATAAATACAAATTTCTTGTTTGTATAAGGCATTGCTTTTAGCCTCTTGGTCTGCAGGTGACTCTGGGAAGGAACAAAGTAATGTTCTGCACCAATAACCTCTCACATTAAATATCCATCAAGAGTGCTTCTCTGCACTTGAAGGGTTTGTTCTTGCTGCTGATATGTTTTAGCTTTTCTGTCCTGAGCTCTAATCTGTAGTCCTTCAATTGTGCTCTCTGCTCATCTTTGCCCAGAAGTAGCTATAATCGTCGACATTTTGAAAATAATGGCTCTGCAATGGAGCTTTCATGGAGGTATATAGGGGGATATCCTTGAATTTGTGCTGTCCTCTGAGATAACAGATTCAGGTTATGTGGACCTGTCTTGCCTGTGTGGCTGTGGTAGAGCCATGTGGTAAATGAAAGGGCTGTGTTCCTGCACGGACTTTTTGAAGAGGCCTGTCCTGTTGCATCACGCAGATTGGAAGCACGGCATGACCTTACTCCTGCCTTCGTGGCAGCTGGGTGTGCTTCAAAGAGTGTGCCGGACTGTAGAAGGGAAGGTTTGCTAGGGGGCAGAGAAAATCCATGAAATTTCTAAGTTTTTGTGGTTGCTTTTGCTGAGACATGCTCATGGTGCCCCTTGGGTTAAGCAGAGTTTAAGCAGTGAGGGAAATCAGAAGCTGCTCACCAAGGCACAGTGTATGCAAATGCCCCTCATTCCTGTGCTGTCTGTTGCCATTGAACTATTGGCAAATGTTGAACTAGTTCAACTTAACGATAACTGGATTTAATCAAATTTCAAGGAGTCCTAGAATTTATGATTTTTCCAGTTTGCTACTTTTTGCAGATTATCTCCATTTCCGAGAAAGATGTGTAAATTATACATTCTCATTGGTTGATCTTGTCAGCAACAGAACAAGGGATAATGGATAACTGAAACACAGGGGAGTTCCATCCCCATGTGAAGAAGAACTTCTTTTCAGTGAAGGTGACAAGAGTCCTGGAACAGGCTGCCCAGAGAGGCTGTGGAGTCTCCATCTCTGGAGTTCTTCAAGATCTGTCAGGATGTGATCCTGTGCCATGTGTTGTAGGTGCCCCTGCAGGAGCAGGGACTTGGACTCAATGATCTGTAGAGGACCCTTCCAACCACAACCATTCTGTGATTCTGGGATCTATATAATTTCTTCCTTTTATTTATTTATTTAATTTATTTTATTTTATTTATCTTCAGTGCCAGACTTATACAATCATCTTAAAAATTTCCACAATTCACAAAGAAAAAAGCTTTAAGTAAATATGTCCTTGAAAAACTATTGCACTAAATAATCTGTCACCTGAAAAATAATGAGAGGCAGCAATGAATGCCGAAAGCAAGCACGCATGGGTTGTAATCACTCCTTTATGGGTTTGTATGTCAAGTCTTCAGATCTGCATGTGACTTGGTAGATGAGACCTGTAAGAAGTTATCACCAATGGTAAGATAAATCTTAGAACATCAATGAATTTGGCAAAAATCTCCTCCTATTTGAAAAAAGTATAGACAAACCTTACTCCAATATCTTCTGCTGTTTCATGCTGAGGATTTCACAGTACAGACAAGAGCAGATGTTCTTGAACTGTAGATTTCCCAGGCAATATCACAAGATTACAGATGACATATACCAATCCATCTGTTAACACGGAAATTTGTGCTTCCAGTGGTGCACTGTCTCTGCCACAAAATACTTCAGGAAATTTCAAACTGTGTATTGAGCCAAACACAAATTATGGATCAGACCTCCCTTAAAGACTGAAATGAATGAAAAAGTTTGTGCTTCACATTCTTACATAATTTAATTTACCTGCCACTAAAGACTGCATACATCAATAAGTATTTTTTTGCATTATAGGGAGATTGAATTCTGATATTCAGTCCTAGAATCAAGGAGATCAACAATTACACGTGAAATGTGTGGAACAGGGACATTTATCAGGTAATTTATCAAATGAATAAGACCGGCAGTGGAAGTTGCCTTAATAATCTTATTAACGGATATGGAAGACAGAATCTTTCTAACTGATGATCATTTTGAGCTTTATCACAATCAGGAAACATTATAAATAGAAGAATGATCCAAATTGCAATGAGAACAATACTATATGTATATATGTATGCATACATATAAAATCAAATACAAAATATATGTACTATATATAAATATAGTATTTGATTTACAAGATTTTCAGTTCAGGGTGTACAATACAGTAATGGTGAAGTACTATCATCTTAAGTGCTCAGTATCAGTAATAGGATGTTAAGTATGCATTATTTATGGCTTTTCTTTGGTCTATTCCAGGAAGTACTTAGACTATCATTCCAAGGGTCCACAGAATTGGCAGAGATGAAGCTCATGAAGTTCAACAAAGGCAAGTCCAGTGGGAGTATGATAGTGGGATGTTTAGGAGATGATTATAGAGGGGTCTCTTTCACCCTGTCTGGGAAACCTGCAGGTTCAGTTACTTCCTTTAAATGCCTGTACACCAATGCTCACAGCACGGGGAATAAACAGGAGGAACTGGAGATCTGTGTGCGGTCCCAGCATCATGATCTCATTGGAATCACAGAGACATGATGGGATAGCTCACAAAGCTGCCATGGAAGGCTATGTGCTCTTTAGGAAGGACAGGCTGGGAAGGTGAGGAGGTGGAGTTGCTCTTTATGTGAGAGAGCAACTGGAATGCAGGGAGCTCAACCTGGGAGTGGATGATGAGCGAGTTGAGAGCTTGTGGGTAAGGGTTAAAGGGTAGGTTAATGTGGGAGACACTGTGGTGGGTGTCTGCTACAGGCCGCCTGACCAGGGTGAGGGAGGGTGAGGCCTTTTACAGGTGAGGCCTTCTACAGATAACTGGAAGTAGTCTCATAGTCTCAGGCCCTGGTTCTCATGGGGGACTTCAACCATCCTGATATTAACTGGAAAGACAATATAGCCAGGCACAAACAGTCCTGTAGGTTTCTGCAGTGCATTGATGATAACTTTTTGACACGGATTGTGGAGGAGCCAATGAGGAGAGGTGGACTACTGGATGTACTAACAAATACAGAGGGACTTGCTGGAGATGTGAAGGTGGGGGGTAGCCTTGGCTGCAGTGATCATGAGTTGGTAGAGTTCAGGATCCAACGAGGAAGAAGCAGGGCTGTAAGTAGCCTTGCAACCATGGTCTTTAGGAGGGTCAGATTTGGCCTCTTCAGAGACCTCCTCGGAAGAATATCATGGGCTAGAGCTCTAGAAGGAAGAGGGGCCCAAGAGAACTGGTTGATTTTCAAGTAGCATTTCCCCCATGCTCAGGATCAAGGCTTCTCTGTGAGTACCAATTCAGGCAGTGGGGGCAAGAGACCTGCGTTGATGAGCAAGGAGCTCCTGGCAAAATTCAGACAGAAAAAGGCAGTATACACAATGTGGAAAAAAATTCCTTGGGAGGAATATAGGAATATTGTCAGGGAATGCAGGGATGCGACAAGAAAGCTAAGGCACATTTGAAATTAAATCTGTCAAGGAATGTTAAAAATAGCAAGAGCTTTTTCAAATATATCAATAGCAAAAGGAAGATTAGGGAAAATGTGGGTCTCCTGGTGAATGGAGTGCATGACTTGGTTATAAAAGACACGGAAAAAGCGGTGTTACTAAATGTCTTCACTTCAGTGTTTACCAAGGACAGCCCTCTGGAATCCCAGACCCTAGGGACAAAAGAAGCCTGGGTAGAGGAAGACGTGCCTTGGGTAGAGGAGGCTGAGTCAGAGAGCACTTAGGGAACCTTAATACTCATAAATCTATGGGCCCTGATGGGATGCACCTGAGAGTGCTGTGGGAGCTGGTGGATGTTATTGCTAAGCCACTCGCCATCATCTTCGAGCGGTCCTGGAGAGGCTCCCCCTGCTGGAGAACGGGGGAGGTGCTGAGGGACTGGAACAAAGCCAACGTCAGGTCAGTCTTCAAAAGTGGTCCTCAAGAAGGAGGAACCTGGCAACTCCAGGCCAGTCAGCCTCAACTCCATCCCTGGAAAAGTGATGGAGCAGCTCATCCTAACTGTCGTCTTCAAACATGTGGAGGACAAGAAGTGCTCAGGAGTACTCAGCATGGATTCACTAAGGGGAAATCATGCTTGACTAATCCGATAGCCTTCTATGACGGAATGACTGGCTGGGTAGATGAGGGCAGGGTGGATGTCATCTATCTGGACTTCAGCAAGGCTTTTGACACCATGCCTCACAGCATCATCCTGGGCAAGTTCGGGCACTGTGGGTTACATGAGTGGACGCTGAGGTGGACTAACAGTTGGCTGGATGGCAGAGCCCAGAGGGTGGTAATCAGCAGCACAGAGTCTAGTTGGAGGCCTGTGGTTAGCGGTGTCCCTGAGGGGTCAGTCCTTGGTCCAGTCCTGTTCAATTTATTCATCAGTGACCTGGATGAAGGCACAGAGTGCTCCCTCAGTGAGTTTGATGATGATATGAAACTAGGAGGAGTAGCTGATACCGCAGAGGCCTGTGCTGCCATTCAGAGTGATCTGGACAGACTGGACAATGCGTGGTGAGAAACCTCATGAAATTCAACAAGGCCAAGTGCACGGTCCTGCACCTGGGGTGGAACAACCGCAGACACCAGTACAGGCTGGGGACCGACCTGCTGGAGAGCAGCTCTGCAGAGAAAGACCTGGATGTCGTGGTGGCCAACAAGCTGACTGTGAGTCAGCAGTGTGCCCTCGTGGCCAAGAAGGCCAATGGCATCCTGGGGTGCATTGAGACGAGCATCTCCAACAGGTCGTGACCTTGGGTTCCCAAGTACAAGGGGGAAGTGGATCTACTGGAGAGAGTCCAGCGCAGGCCTGGAACACCTGCCCTATGAGGAGAGGCTGAGGGAACTGGGCCCGTTCAGCCTGAAGAGAAGGCTGAGAGGGGATCTAATCAGTGTGTATAAGTACCTCAAGGGTGGGAGTGAGGAGGATGGGGCTAGCTTCTTTTGGGTGGTGACCACCAATAGAACTAGAGGAAATGGCCACAAACTAAAGCATCAAAAGTTCCACAGGAACTTAAGGAAAAAAAATCTTATAAGTGAGGGTGACAGAGCAGTGGAATAGGTTGCCCAGAGAGGTTGTGGAGTCTCCTCTGGAGATCTTCAAAACCCACTTGGATGCAATTCTGTGCCACGTGCTCTAGATGACTCTCATGGGCAGGGAGGTTGGACTAGATGATCTCTAAACGTTCCTTCCAATCTTAAGGATTCTATAATTCTATGATTCTAAGTGCAAGGTCCTGTATTCCTAGGGAGGAATAATCCCCTACACCAGTACAAGCTGAGGGCTGGATTTCTGGAAAGAAGCTCTGTGGAGTAGGACCTGTGGATCTTGGTGGACAGCAGGTATAGTGGTTGACTCAATGATCTCAAAGGTCTCTTCCAACCATCATGATTCTATAATTACTCTATGCTTGACACAATTTCACAAAAGCATTTAGCAGATACTTTCAAATATTTATTTTATCTGACATTCTAACACCTACATATATCTTATACCATGTAGAAAGGGATACTTCAGGAATGATCACTATTGGGTCAGATTTGCTTTCACTGAAATCAGCAATAATTGACTGCAATAGGAGCAGTGAAATTATTTGTATTTGAGGAATTTCAGCCTAAGAACCCCAAATCATATTCATGCAGCACAAAGATTAAAATCTTAAACTCATTAAATATAAAACTTAAATCTTCTTAGAAGTTTTGAGTTTTTTAAACTCCTAGCATGTGCACATTTGTTAATGGGGGTGAGTCAAATGCTTTAACTTTTGGGAACTCTCTTTGTAAAAGCTGATGTATTGTTACTCTTTTGTATCCTCATTTTGCCTTTTATCTCTTTCTAGTTAAATTTTTGACTATCTGAAATAATGCAACCATATAAAGAAAGATGAATTAGTTGTTATGGGGCTTGTCTTCCACAATACGCTTCTGAAATCTTAAGGTGAAAACTGCTTCTCTGAGTCTTTATTTTTAAGGCATGAGTCTTTATTTTTAAGGCACATAGTTAATATTCAGAGGTCAGCTATGAAATACGGTAATTGGTCAGATAAGCTTTTATCATGAGATTTACTTTTGTAGTTAGGAAACGATGAAACAGATGTAGGATATTTGGAAAAATAATGTCAACTGGATTCTTTCTGATATAGTGTTGGGTTGTTTCTCCTTCTAATCCAATGAGATACAGAGCTGTACCCAAGAGGAATGACCTAGATACAGACTCCAACTGACAAATATTTTTTAAGAGAAAGGAGATTCTGTTCCATGCCAGTGATCAGCATTGAACTGCACTGACGAACTAAGGGTGTAATTCATACAAAAAATCACTAAACAAGGGCTTCAAGATGCTGTGGGTTGTTTTTTTAAAAAACAGATTTGTACAGAGAAACTGCTAAAAGCAGGCCAAATATTGCTTAATGGGCTCATTCTGCTTGTCTTTCGTTTGATTTATCTCTGCCTTCCCATACAGCACTCTTTGGATTTTTGATTCTTTGTTCCTAGGAACAACGGTTAAGATCGAAAAAAAAAAAAAAAATGAACAACTGAGGTGGAATTCAGGTGCCTCCTTTCAAGACCATAACTCATAAACCTATTCACAAACCAAACCTATTAGGCTTCTGTGTTTTCAATCTGAAAAAAGGTGTAGTTCTCCTCCTGCATGTTCACATAGCAATGTCACCTGGACTGAACGGATCATTTCCTTCATGACTTATGTGGGAATCTCAGATAGGACTAACAAAATATAAGTATCCCTGTGTCAAACCCTTCGGGCTGCCTAATCTGTGGTGTGACCCTTTCAACAATCTGAATTTATTCCAACAGCACCGATCACTTAAAACTCATATCCCAGAGAAAACATCTAACTGCCTATTAGATCATGAATGCACAAGAAGTGGGATATGGATTCTGGTCTCTGCTGCTAGGTGTTACTACACTAACAAGGTAGATTCCCTCTTGTTTGGTCTTCTGGCTTAACAAATCTTGCGTTCTTGATTGCACAACTTCAAAGAAGCTTGGAAAGATGGCTTTTACTTATGTTGTTCTATAAGAGCTATGAATTTAAATGTCTTTAAAATGAAGACAGATCAAACCTATACTTCACGTATTCCTGCTGAGTTGTCCAGACAGTAGGTTGCTACTCAAAAGATAGGGAACCCCTATCACTTCTAAAAGTCTTTTAGCTGTCTGTACTGAAATGGATACCTTAGGCAGCTCAGCTAAAGAAAATTGTTTTCTATTGTGTGTCTGAGTCACACAGAAACATATCTTAGGATTGTAAACAAGCATCAGTGCTAAAGAAAGCTCCTCGCTTAGACCATCTTTAGCTTTGGGCTCAGTCCTCCCCCTGCCTTTGCTGATGGTTATGAAAAATGCAATCATTAACACTGATCATGAAAAGATAAATTGATTGAAAGAAAACAATGTGAAAGCCATATGTCATGGCAATTATTCACACAAAGGAATCATGTAGAATACAGTGCTTAAAGAAATTGTGGGATGAGATTAACAGATCCCTGCATATTTTGAAAGAGCCTTTGAGATCACACCTGGCTAAAACACAGATCCTCAGAACACACTGCTGTTTGTGATATAAATATATACATTAATTATCAGCAGCAATTTTAAATACTTTTACCTACCAATGTAAAATGCCATTTGCTCTTTAAAAGTCAATAACTAGAAAGGATTATCTGTTTGTCATTTGTGTTTTCCCCCAGAACTTTGATTAATTCACAAAATCTCTGTTTATGCCAAAATGTTTTCTTCTTTGCAGAAGTCATGACTTCATCTCTTCCAAGACTATCATCTGGTTTGTTGTGAGATATTGTTTGAAAATACTATTTCCACATCGTTTTAAAGAAGTTAAGTGTAATTAGTAAAAATGGTTTGTACTCTGGAAATGGTCAGCACAGTGATTTTTCAAATAAGAAATGAGAGGTAGATTTAATCTTCCCTTTGTATGGATTAAAAAAATAAAATGAAAACAAAATCCCACTGATTTTGCTTATTCCATAGATCAAACACCAAGGTTGATTTTCTTGAACTTCAACTGTATAAAAGGCAGATGTCTAGTCTATATTTCTTCCACAGACACTGAAAACAAAGGCAAAAAATGGCTTCCACAGGACAACTTAAGCCATATGCCTTAGGCACTGAGCTGTCCATCTTAAGTGTCTGTACCTTTCCATTCAAAACAGATCAGATGCTTTATTTTAGAACAGTAAAATTAAGTAAAATAATGTTTTCACAAGGCTTTAGTGCTGTACTTAACTCTGAATCTCTGTGGACGCCCTAGTGGTCCCAAAGCATTAGATTTCAAGAATTAAATTCATTAGCACATATGAATCAACATTTCTATATGCTAGAACTAAGCAAAAAACTATCAGTGGCTGAAGACAATAGATTTTATTCTTCCTGTATGTTTGTCAAACAATTTGTACCATCCTGTGTGCATTACCCATTTAATAAATGTTAAATATTACTTTGTTCTCCATTTAACATATTCAGAATTCTTTCTGAAAAAAAGTGGTGACTGTTTCCACGTCCCACTGACTGCAAGACTGCAAGGCTAGGTCAAGCCTAGTATATCTATCAAAATCAAATACTGAAGTTTTTGTAGATTTGTTTAATTATTTATTTATTTATTATGTATGGTGTATGGGTATTTATTGTGTATGGTATTGTGTATGATTGTATGAGGAAAGACTAAGCAAGCTGAGCCTGTTTAGTCTGGAGAAGAGAAGACTGAGAGGAGATTTGATCAACATGTTCAAGTACCTGAGGGGTGACTGTAGGGAGGATGGGGCCAGGCTCTTCTCTGTGGCTGCCAGTGACAGGACAAGGGTAAAGGGTACAAACTGAAACACAGGAAGTTAAACCTCCTTATGAGGAGGAATTTCTCTTCTGTGAGAGTGACAGAGCCCTGGCACAGGCTGCCCAGAGAGGTGGTGGAGTCTCCTTGTCTAGAGTTCTTCCATCTCTAGAGGTCCCTTCCAACGTTAACCATCCTGTGATTCTGTGAGTCTGTGTGTTCTTGGTTCTCTCAGTATAACATGGGCTTGGAGGTGGGATAGCAATGGGATTTTTATGCTCATATTTATGTATGCATTCATGACCATGTTCATAGAATGATAGGCGGTTTGTTTACAATCTCAAAACTAAGTCATATTTCAGCAGTTCACCTCCTCTCAGTTTAGTAACACTTATTTTAAGCCCATATTTAAGTCCCCTTGAACATGTGTATAGTGAGTCCTGTTAGCAATTTTCAGAAATATGTTGCTGGGCTAGATGGGCTTTTGAACTGAGCAACACAACTGTTCTTGTATTCTCAAGCACTTTTCTTAAAAAGAACAATGAACTGTTATTATATAGATAATGAGGCCCAGCTATTAATCCTTTACAACTCTTGTTTAGCAAACACAAACAATGCAGTCCAATGACTGCTCTTCTCAGAAGAAACACTTCACTGTTTCCTAATTTTCTGTTTTTCTAAAAAAGTTTGTAATAGCTTCTAAAATTTGTTGTCTAAGGCATCACAAAATGATGAATCCTGTAAATCTGTTGTGTGAAATTTGCTGCTTATGGACCCCCCTCATTTTCTAGTTTTTGGTAAAAGGCTTCTTCCGTGAGATACTACATGTGTTTTATGTGTAGATAGAGATTGGGTAACTATGTAAGAAAGCACCTAACTTAAGTGAACTGAATATTTAAAAATGCAAATATTTTGGTTCAAAATTTAATTATGCAAGTAAAATGCTTAGTACAAAAAAAAAAAAAAAAAATCTAATCATTTTGCTAACTCTGCAGTCATGAATATAGTCCACCACTGCATATGTGCACGTGTGCATTTCAGGTACCAAATGTTGAATTTTTTTCTGACTGTTGCAAAAATGTAGCTATTATGATGATTTGCGATCTAGCTCCACATCTTGAGTAGACACCACTACACAATCTAATACTAATTATTTGGGAGTGGCATCTCATTCACAGGGATTATGAGTCATTAAATAATCATTTGGGAAACACAGTGTACCCCTTGCTTCTCAAAGTGGTATTCAGCATGGCGCATACTGAGTTAATCAATCAACCTTAAAGCAATACTTTCCACCCTCCTAAATCACTTTTCCCTTCCTAAGTTTGTAGAAAAGGCTCATTTAACTAGACCATGATTTTAAAGGTAGAAAAGAGCCTGAGCAATAAAACTGGGATTCAGATCTGAACTTTGTCAAAGGGCTAAGGAATTGGGTCTGGTGCCAAATGCTACTTTATGGTTTCTCTGCTGGTACAAATCAGTAGGAAAATCATGAGATACAACTCCCTGTTGACTCCTTCTGTAGAAGGAAAGCTGTGGACCATGGAAATGGCTGGTGGGTGGGGAGCTTCAGCTGTTCTCATTTGCTTTATTCACCTTCTGGTGCTCTGGACACGAATGCACGTACCAAAGCAGCTGGGGTATCTCTGATTTATGTCGGGTTCTGCTTGTTCCTGAAGGAGGAGAACAATTAATTCCCACACTGAATGTGCTTGTAACAAATACTGCCTAAATTATTTAAAGTAGAGATTTGCAAACTATTTTTTATAGAATATAGTGCTGGTGAGGCAGGTATCTGAAACAGCAGTATGAGTAATGATAAGGGCAGATCCAGACCTGTGTCAGCTTGTGTACTGCTTGAAGCAGGTTGAGCACTATTAATGACACGATTATTTCAGATAATAACTTCTAATAGCCCTTACTTTGCATCTGAAAAGTCTTGCACGTTTGGCATCTGACCCATGACTGATTTGTGTTCTACAAATGTAACGTGATATTCAGGGCTGAGTCAGAATTCCTTCGGATTTAGGGATTTGGTCTTGACTCAGCATTGCTAAAAATACTCCATTTTCCCTTGGCTTATTGGCATTTTGCTATCCCGTGAAACCACAGGGCAGAATTCTGACTGATTCTTTTTCAGTGTAGATTATTTTCCTGCACCACTTGATTTAACAAGTCAAAGAGGAACACTGTGTTCAGCTAGTGTGACTTCCTACACATGAAGGACATGGGATTGCACTAGGTGAAATCCTTCAAGAATTAGACCATCTGTACCTTTTGAAAAAATACCCCAAACTGAGCTAAAAATATTCATATTATGCACCCTTTTTTGTGTGTGTTTATATGTGTGTTTTTTGTCAGGATAACTTCAATTTTTGTTTCCAGATGTATCATGGTGCCAAACTCTTGTCTCTTAGACTGAATGTCATAATCAAATTGCTATTCCTTAGTGATATACTAAAGACTTTATTTAACTTTGCTCTTACCCCTGTTTTTTTGATAAGCTACATCACGTGAGGTCTTTGAATCATTCATAATGGGATGTGTCTAATTCCCTGTCAAAATGTGGAATACCAGCAGTAAGTAGATAGCATCCTGGTGCCAATTATGGAGATAGCTGTGCTATCCTGGTGTGTTATCCCTCTTGGCTGCAGCATTTTATTGGAGCTCATATTTAGCAGATTACCTGCTATCATCTGCAAATTGTTTTCAGAATTCTTATTTTCCAAGATGTAATTCCTATCCTGTAAGGATGACATTTGGATTCTTGTCCTGTTTCAAGATTATTCCAGTTCAAAAAGCAAACGTTTTGCCTGAAACCTCTTGTATCAGCTTCCTGTCCTCTGCCGGTGTAAATTCACCCACATGCTTTATCAGTAAAACCTTCGTGCTTTCTTCTGAGTCATCCATAAATATGTGACATGGTATAAGGACAAGGATAAATTATAGGAAAGCCAAACAAGGACACTGCCTCTTGGCAGATTCATTGCTTGCAGTTTAAAATCTGTCTTTCAGATGTTTCTGTGATGTAAAATATGCCATTTATGGAACAGAGGTAGCCATTGAATAACATAAAGCTCCCACATTAAAGTTACATCAGTTCCTCTTTACATTTGAAGTACATGGCTCCCAAGGCGGTCCTTCATCGAAGGTCTACCTTTAGTTATTACTGGTTGTGTGTGAGGGACAAACGGCAATATGCTAGGTTACAGGCATGAAGCTTTGTAGTCCTTTTCTTGGGATGCTGTGGGTGCCATATAAGTTGTAGGTGTTATTTATTTATTTATTTATTTATTTTTCTTACAGGATGCTTGGTAAATTCTTGCTTAGTATGATGTGATTCAAAGTCTGTTGTGAAGTTACTCAAACATCTTTCAGGCTTTGCTGCAATATCCTTGCTTCCAGCTGAGTGGTGGAGAGCTGCGACTGGCTCTTCTCTGGCTTTTAAAGCCTCTAAAGTGCCCCATGGGGAAACTGTCTAAAGGTGTGTCTGTGCTATAGATAGTGGGTTCACATTTAAGTGCTCTCAAATTTCAGTTGGGTCCTGCTTGGTTAACTAATGTGTGCATTCCTCCAGGGTCAAAACCCGGCTGGTTTTTATTGAATGAATGGTAGGGAAGAAAAATTCCATTCACAGAAAACCCTACATCAATTCACTGTATAACTCCTTCCTTATTAGTGACATGATAAAGGATCAAAGGGCCACTGCTATATGTTTCCTTTGTCATTTTGTGCTATAATAAAGATAGATGGTCATACTCTTGTACTGAGAAATGTTTGGCTTTTACATGAAATTGTTGAAAGGAACACTTGGAGTAGGTTTGTTTTATTGTGAAAAGATCTGTCTTTCTTTGAAAACTATCAGATATCCCTCATTATCCAGGAAAAGGAGAAACTTTGTAGCCTGCAATGCTTTACATTTAAACTTTCTGTTTAAAGCTCCACACCGGTGACTGGCGACATTTATTTTGCTCTGTTTTAACACACGCTTCCTTTCAGCAATGCTATCTGCCCATCAGGAATCAAAGCAAATCCAGATGGCTCAAGAACAGATGGCTTATGGTGTAAGAAGCAAGGGTCAGATTCAGCCATACAGCCACAGGAGCGCTCTTCTTACATCTAGAGATTTTGAGTTCCTTAATAATACTTTTGCTTTGCTTTGTCTTGTCAGTTTGTGAGAGGTAGCATGCATAAGAGAGCAAAACTAGAAGGTGCTGTAGGAGGGAAAGTTCAACGTGCGCTGCTTAAAGCAAAGAATGGGTTTCTCGTATGATAAAAAGTCACAATGAAGTGACTACAAAGTGAGAAATTTGAGAGCTCTTTCAAGTTTCTGCTTTGCTTTGAAATTTGAACCATGCTTCTGGAGCAGCATTGGAGGCAGTCATGATGCTACCAGGGAAGAAAAGAGAGGGAGATCCAGCAACATCACAGCAGCTTCCTTGAGATACAACCAGAAGTATGTCCTCCGCAGGCAAAGGAGATAAATTTATGCCTGATTAGGAACAAATCCTAACCTGTTTGGAATGATGTAACTGTGACAGAACAAGGGCAGTCACTACAGGACAGTGAGGTATTGCAGTAATAACTCAGGATAAATTTCTGTTTGCGGGTCTAAAGGGCATCTTACACAGACCGCAGCAGACAAACTCCTTCTCTTACTCAACTTTGCAGCATGACAAATCTTTAAGGCAGTGTTCGTCATTGCTTTTCAGTGTTTGCCACCGCTAGACAAGGATGAAGACACGTGAAGGAGCTCAGTGATCTAACAGTGTCAACACACCAGGAGAGAGCATATACTTAGAGGGGTATAACCCCATGTGTTTCAGATTTGTCAATATCTAGGGCATAATTAGAGGATAGAGCTGCACTAGTACAAGCAGTAAGACTACTGCCCCTGGGCATAGGCAGGATAATGCCTTGTTTTTAAAGTATGTGTAATGACTAGAGGCCACTTGTTATTTTTATCAATAGATCCCAAACTGCCATGCAAAGGAGATCAAAATCAGAAATTATCCATATAATACAGAAGGACAAAGAAGCACAAGGAGGTACAGCCAACTATTTTTTTAAGATTATGCAACAGAACGGTAGTCAGAATAGAAGCCAACTGTCTTAAATCTTACTTCAGTGATTTCCTCATGGGCCATAGAAGGGAATGAGTGCAGCTTTTCCGTCTCAGTAGTTGTTGTAGAAATGGATAGTTTTCAGGAGATAATTGACTTGGTGAGAATACTGAAAGATGATTCTGTTGGAATAAACTTTTATATATTTGGCTTCTTTCAAATATTTTCTGTTGCTCCCTTTGTTCTGTATTCTTTTTCTACAGCTTGGACTAAGAGTTGCACTACCGAAATATATCAGAAATGGATACATTTGAATATATCTATAGACATTTCCTTTCATTCTGCCCCATATAACATGGCATTTCTGACGATATCAGAAAAACACCTAAGTTGGGTTGGTGAGGTCACTTGTGGCTGTGGCCCTGGAAGAGCAATGCTGATGTCATGGCTACTGCTGTGAGCTGTGTCATTAGGACAAGGATTGTGTCATCAGGACAAGGGGTAATGGGTGTAAGTTGAAACACAGGAAGTTCCGTCTCCGTGTGAGGAAGAACTTCTTTACTGCGAGGGTGCCAGAGCCCTGGGACAGGCTGCCCAGAGAGGCTGTGGAGCCTCCTTCTCTGGAGATCTTCCAAACCCGCCTGGATGCCACCCTGTGCTCTAGGTAGCACACACCACAACAGAACTGTACAGAAGTATCCTCTTATCTAACTAGAATTTCATGAAACTATCTGAAAAGTAATGCAAGCAATTGCATGTCCAATGATTTAGTTTCAAAAACCTTACTGTCACTATATACAAAATCAGTGCATCTGTGACAGCGTCCTGCTGTCCCTAGAGCATACTTTTCCCCCACAATACATAATGAGAACAAATTTTCATCTCCTGTAGAGAGGACTGGTGCTGGCATGGCATGGATTTGTAGGAGTGGACCTGTGGAGCTGCGTGAGAAATGTGTTCTGCCTTGCTATAGATAATATTCTCAGTCTCCTGGTTATTATAAGATTTCTAAATGTCATCTCAAGTGTATATTACACAATTCAGAGAGATACAGATCCCTGTAACTTTTGCTCTCTGCCCTATGTAGCAATCATTTTTAGCAGGCAGAATAAAATGCATCTGAATAAGAATTGTAACATACTAGATCCACTTTACATAAATTACTGTAAAAGTTGTAGGCCAATCACAAATGAGGAGTACAGTGATGATACCATTAAAAACTCTCTAAACCTGTACTGTGAACAGTTTCTACTGAACAAGCACTTTTTTTTTTTTCTGGATATTGTTTTTTTCTTCAAAAGCAAGTGAAATATAAACAATAATCATAGACACAAATAATATAATCAGAAGTGTTCTTCTAGTGGGGTAATTTAACATCTTGGATGCACAAGGCGTGGAGTTTTTCTTGTAAACTGAATTGAAACGTACCTTGTGTGGTAGGTCTACATCGTGAGGGTATACATGGTACAAAGTTACCCAAACCTGCTGTAAACAAACTAGTTCAGCTGCCAGATGCTCTGTAACTACATCAGCAGAGAACTCCATCAAAGCTAATGAGCTCTGCTGAGAAGCAGGCAGCACTGACTCAGGTAAAGCATCCTGGTCCTGTGGTATTCTTTTAGTCTTAATTTCATAATTTAGCTATTGGGTTGATTTGCAGCAGCTGAGGATCTGTTGCATATGGTTTGGATATATTTAGACTTTGGAATTAAATCATTCAGTATGAAGTTTAATTCCATTCTGTATATTTATGTAAATGGAGTGTAATGAACAGACTGTATTTCCTTTTTAATGGTTCCTTATCACAGTGTGTATGGGACAGAATTCCTCCTAGAGACCATCTAGTTATATCGCCTTACGGAGTCTATAGAATCATAGAATCATAGAATGCCTAAGGTTGGAAGGGACCTCTCGAGGTCATCTAGTCCAACCCCCCTGCACACGCAGGGCCACCTAGAGCACGTGGCACAGGGCTGCATCCAAGTGGGTCTTGAAGCTTCTCACAGAAAAGGCCACTGACTGTGGAAATTGCAAGCACTTTTCTTCAATATCCTTCTCCTGTGCACATGCTCATCAGAAATAATAAAATTTCCTGTAACAAAACATTCATTTTTTCAGTAACAGGAAAGACATATTTTCAATGATTTTTATTTTCACTAGGTGCATTGAGATACTACGATGACAGTGGTCAGACGAGGACCTCACTAGATATAATTGCCTAGTTAGGGAGAGACAGACTTCTCTCCCAGATGGTTCAACCCCCACGACTACTACATGTTTGGCCTTATGATAAAGTCTAAAGTCGTTTGGGTGTTGTATGCAGAAGCATAACACTTTGTGTCTTTTTTGCCTCAAAAAATCTACTTATATATAAAGACAAAAACACATTGGCATACTTTTGAAAATGAATGCTGAAAATCACTGGTCTCAAGGAAAATGGAGTTATGTGCATAGAAAGTGTGTGTGGGGTGTAAGAGCTTGAGAGACAGAGCCACATGGCATGGCTGTTTGCAAGCCCTCCAAGCTTCTTTAGTTCAAATCCCTCTTACTTTCCAGAAACTCTTTTCCATAGCAAGTTTCACCTCCTCTGGTTATCTCCAATTTGTCAAATCAAAAACATGAGCAAGAGTTCCATTTTTTGGATGGAACTTGCATTAGCTCTTAGACACCGAATAACAACTTTCTGTACTGTAGCTTTTTTAACATTATCACAAAAAATTCCAGTGAAATAATAAAATACTTTTCTGGAGCTCAGGCAATTTTTGTGTGTTAAGTGTTGAGGCATGAAGAGTAGATTAATAATATTCAGTAGAGAGATCATAATGATCAACTAATCATCTGTGTGAAACTTCACAGAGCACAAGCTATAAAACATTACTCATTCGTCGTTCATCAAGGCAGATAAAATCAAAGTAAGCTAAAGCATATCTTTTAGGAAGGCATCTTCGAATAGTTTGAAGATTTCAAGTGAGGAAGAATGTCATGCAATCCTTAGTAAACTCTTACAATGCCTAATTATGGTGCCCTTTTCTTCATTATGGATTTTGAATTGGTATTATTATTATTTGCATTGTTGTCCCCTCTAGTGATATCTTATAGTGCAAAGAAAAATCTGATTCTCACTCCTGCATCAGCAGTCCTTCAAATTCCCTGCATTTTTATTAGTGTTCAGCTATCACAGTAAATCATGGTAACACATATAAATATCCAGAGATTGCTTCCAAGGCACATCCTGGATATATCTACAAATGACTATGGGGTATGCTAGCAATAGCTGGCTGGCTGGCTGGCTGTATGTAGGCAGCACAAGTGACAGTATCTTTGCAAATGCAATGGCACAAGCTTTATCTGGGCTTTACTGTTACTCAGAACAGAAAACCTGGGCTGCTGGGAAGTCTCTCAGGTGGGTGCCAGCCCATACCAAAGCTGATGTCTCTTGATCAACCTGTTCTTGTTACACTTGGTGCTTAGGTGGCACTGAAGGGAGATGGGACCAGTTCAAGAGTTCTCAGCAGTGTGGCAAAACTCTGAGAGGGGACTCTATAGGCCCTCTAAGACAGAGGTCTTCTACACCTGCTTTTTCCCTGTCTGCGCACCAGTTTCCCCCCATCTCCCAGACCCTGCCCAATGCAGACTTTGCCTACCAGTATGGCTTAGATAATGCAGCAGGGCTGACTGGAAGGAGAGATGGGTGGAGAAAGAATGATCATCTTCCTCATCCTCCTCTCCCTTTCACAGAATAGTTGAAGCTAGAAGGCACCTCAGGAGATCGTCTGGTTCAGGTCCTCCCTCCGCAAAATGGGGCAGTCCTAAAACTGCTTCATGCCACAACACCACCTTATTTTGTTGCTGTAAGAGAGACATGCTGTGAAGCAGAAAGATCTGAGTTTTTCACAAGAGATTCTCATTACTTCATTGCATTTAAGAAAAGTTAGATTTACAGTGTTGGTTACAGTAACTATTGTGAATGTTTGAAGGGAT
Source organism: Crypturellus tataupa (assembly GCA_034781795.1). Lineage (NCBI taxonomy): Eukaryota > Metazoa > Chordata > Aves > Tinamiformes > Tinamidae > Crypturellus > Crypturellus tataupa. The sequence goes on along the minus strand of JAWLRI010000912.1, from coordinate 2,191,550 downwards.
TGTAATAATTAAGCTGATCTGGAGGGCTATCAACAAGACTGCCTGCACTCCAGCCCCATTGCGGAGCCACTTGAGTAGAGGGTTTGCAAATATGTGATGAAGTTCACAGGTTAGGACATGGCTGAAGTTATTATAGATTGGAACAAAGTAGGCAGTAAAAATGCAAACACTCTGAAGCATTTTAAAAAGAATAAACCATAGGGATTTGGGGTTACTTATCTAAAGTGACCTGTGTGATACTGGCCTTTCCTCAACTTCTATATAAGATTGATTAATCTTTGCTGAAATATTCAGATTTGTCACTCTGTAACCCCTCCTGAATATTGCCTTAAATTACACTGAAGAAGACCCGTACATCTAGGCATGGGAATCCATCTGAAATCCTTTGAAATCAACTGCAAAATATAGACCTGGGTGAATGTTTGGTACCATGACAGTCATTAAGATTAGAATGTTGAATGGAGGCTGCATAGTTATATCACTGTGCATTGAGTTAAATGAATAGAAATTAAATATGTTTTGCAGAGCTAACTATGGGATTTTTACTTTGGGTGTACTTTTAACAAATTATTTTGTGTTTTGAACAGTTTCCAATCTCTCAGTTGGCTCAAAACAGGGTAAGCTGTCTGGCTTCACTGATAGACTGTTGGGTATCAGGTTTTTTTACTATTTATTTTTTACCGAATGTAAAATCTGATCAAATCATAAACTTTTGCAGCAGTCTGAACAGAGATTGCTCTTCAATTTTGTAGCATTATTACTTGCTGGCAAAGCTCGCAGAAATGGCTCCCCTTGATTGCTAATGCCGGCTGCACACAAAAGCATTAAATGTCTAATAATACAGCACAAATGTGGACAGCAGTTTTGTCAGAAACTATCACACCGTTTGCTTATTTATTTATTTATTTGCTGAGGGTTTTTTGTTAGCGCCGGAGGTGGGTTGATTCAACATATTATGCATCAGTAGTCACGCCGAGCAAAGTGATGAGTCAGTGAAGCCTTGAAAGATTCCTGCAGGGTGACCATATCTGCTCACAGTCATCACTGCTGTAAATGGAATAAAATGAGCTAGAATACGCACAGGTCTGCTTTCCTGCCAGCCGGTGTAAGGCCTTGCCACCTGTCTCAGCGTCTAGGGCAGCGTTAAAAAAAAAAAGGAAAAAATGAGGGAGTGTTCAAATATTTCATCCTCACTCGTATTCCCATGTATCTCAGAGACAGGTAAAACTGAAAAAGGAAAAAATAGGAATAATAGAGTAATAGATTCACATTCTGCTTTCCAACTGTTATATAACAGCTAGCTTGTTAAATGAAAATATCACCTTTTATTTTTTTACTTTGATTTTTTTTCTCCCAGAAGAAATCCATGGTCTTTTGAGTCTAAAGGTTAAAAAAGCTTCCTCTAGGGAGCATGTGACTCCTAGAGCAAACTTTGGCAGCCTGTTTTGACTACTTCTTTTTGAAATATTATAAAAACATTCTAAAAATCCATTCTCCCTAAACAGGTTGTTGCACCTGTTGCATTCATAGCAGCAGTATATTTCAAATGAACCTATAGCTAATTCATACCGAAATTAGTTGCAGGATCAGTTTCTTAATTTAAAGCCTCCACTGGGCTGTTCTTGTGCTAGTCAAACAACTTCTATAATTGTGTTTGTCACACTCAGTGAAGCACAGGTTTTTTTTTTTTTTTTTTTTTTTTGCTATTAGTTTTCCCAAGAAACCCTAACCTCACTATTTCCAGTCACAGTGATTCTTCAAGTTCTGAGTTCAAGTCTTTTAGCACTAACAAGATTCAGAGTTTTTGATGCAATGCACATGAGTCATATATCTCAGCTATTTTTCTTTCTTAGGGAATCTAGCCAAACAAGGAGCTTTCTTTTTACTTTTTTTTTTAACGTTTTTTTTGGCCTCTGTAAAATGATAAGTCATAAGGAGAATGTCTAATTATGAAACTTTTCCCTCAAGTGAAGTCACACTCTTCTTGAAAAGCCTTCTGCTTTTACTTGTGTAAATAATAGGTTATCCAAGGGACTACATTTTTCTTAGAAATGGAATGAAAAGATTGGTTGTTGACATTGAATTCCAGAAGTTCCAGAGGCTGAAGTGACTCACAACAGTACAGGATGAGAGGCAGATAAGGAGTGTAAGAGCACTCTGCTACAACAGAGCAATTCATTTTACCTACACATAGCTGAGGAAAGACACTGGCTGCAAAGAGGCAATTTTCCAACTTTGCTTTGGAATACTGGGTCTGAAAGCCATTAAGTTATTGTTTACTCTGTATTAATAATAGAATGGGGATTTCCCTGCAGCTATGATAATCAAAGATCATTACACAGTATAGATTAGACAGAAAAGCAGACAGACAGACAGAGATAGGAAGGACAGAAGGTGAATAAGAAGAGTTATGCAAAGACACTTGACAGTCCTCTTATCTTCAATATAAATTGCTGTCTCCAAAAACATGTTATAAAAGGAAAGGAATTTAAGGGGAAATCTCAGGTTTGCAACTATTTAGTAAGTTTTCCCTGTCTTGTTATATAAGAAAAACTTTTTCTTCTATTTTTCTTATTTTTTAAAATATATTTTGTAGTTATTCTTTACTTGAAAAGAAGATTCAGTAGTTTGGAGTAAGTTAAGCATACTTAAGAATATAATAGCCCTAATATTTAGAACTTGTTCAACAGTATGTAAAGAAAGATACAAAAAAAAAAAAAAAAACAAGCTGGACAATTTGATGTATTCTCATTAGGAAATGAAGTGAAAACTTGGAAATATACCTATTTCTGAAGGGTCTAGTCTTTTTTAAGACAATGGGACTTTATTTGGACTTTGAAATCCTGAACTATTAGTCAAGCCAAATGTTTATCAACATTAACATATAGATGTGAAATTTTGCTTCTGTTTTGATGCTTCATTTTTACTTCATTTTTGATAGAACTGGCAAGAAATCTATCATCTTAGGCTATTTTTGTCACCAAAATATTAGTAAGAACTTAAGTTAAAATTGGAAGCACTACCCATTATGCTTGGCAATTTGCCAAATCAGGAGCTGTATGTTTCAGTATTTGAATAAGATCAGCAAACATATAAAGTGGTAATATATCTTATACTTACAAAAGATATACTGCCACTAAAAATACAATTGCTATGTTAAAACGTTTTTCTAGTTAAGGAGAACTGCTACAGAGATAATATCATTGGAATATGTGATCTCATGGTGAGGCTTCATTTCTACACAGCTTCTTCTTTCTCTGCATCCCCACACCCACACGGACAAACTCAGTCTTTACTTCACATTGGGCAGCACTGTTCTATAGGTCCAAAGGCTGTTGCCATTGTTTGGGGTGATGTTAACTGCTTGCTCACTAGAGCAGCAGTCAAGGTATACTTGCTCTAGCTGCATAGCTTCTCAGGTCAGATGTCACCTGGAGATAGGATGAGAACCAGCAGGTTAAGCAGCAATGTAGTATGATGCTAAACAGTTTGTAAGAAATATGAAAGTGCTGCTCAAGAAAGCAGTGTTCCGACCAGTGCGGGAACGAGGCATCGGTCTGAACAAATCAACAGGCCGGTTTCAGCACAAGCGTGGGTTGCAGTCGAGTAGCAAGAGACAAAGATGTTGCTTGGGGAAACACTGGGCTGTTGCTGGGAGCTGGGAGCTTGCCCAAACCGAGGTGCCTGCTGCAGGAGCATAGGGCCGTTGTCAAAGAAAAGTTTACAAAAATATTCTGGCATGACAAAGCAATGCATGTTTTCCTAGCCTCATTCTCAGAAATTGTTGAACATGTTTTTGGCTGAAACATTACACCCACCAAACCAGCCTGAGGTATATGTGCTTCAGCACAAATGATTTAAATTGTTACATTAAAAAATTTTTAAATAAATAGGTTTGTATGTCTTGAATGTTAAGCGGTAGTGTTATCCCCGCTTATCATTAAATAGGATTGAATTATTTTGTACTTCCTATATAGCTGACCTGCAGTTCCTGTTTGGTGATACTACAAGCAACATATATACTAGGGACTTAAGTGACTGTTTAGAAAATAAGCTTCTTTCCCAAGAAGTAATCAAAAGCTAATATTGTAGGATTTGATATTTATTGTCTGTCTAGCTTGAGAGGGAATTTGACAGTGACACCTATGTGTTTTTTCATTTTGTTCCTACTAGAAGAATAAAAAATTTGAATAAAAAAAGTAAAAGAACTTACACAGAATAGCATGTTATTTTTCTCCATATACATTATGCTTATTTTCTCTTATTTTGCCTTTTAGGTTCTAGTTACCAGCCCTTGGAATTCAAGCAGACAATCAGACTGAAGCTTAGTATGTCTTCGCAAGTAGAGGGTTCTGCAGTTGAGATATTGTCTGCTCATGTTCCGTGTGCAAGTCTTGCTCCCAATGATGGGAAATGAATGCCACAGAAATGTAACATCAAGCTGCTATGAGTAATCAGATTAATCAGTGCTGGAGGCAGTCAGAGGCAACTCAAAGAAAAGGAAGCAACTAACTTTGAGACTCTTTTCGTGAACGAGCACATATTCCTTTCTATCTGCATGTCTGTGGATCGACCCATATATTTAAATGTCATGGCAGATGTAGGGAAGTATGACCCACTTTATGAGTTGTATCTAGCCAAGAGCGAGGAGGATGGAGGTGGAGAAACAAAAGAGAAAAAGGCAGTGAATCCATAACTCAGAAGATTTCCCTTAAGAAACAAGACTGCAGCCAAATCTGCTTGCGGACTAGGTAACTAATGTGATCATCCTTCACTGAGTTCAGAGAAACGCTTTATATATTGTTCTGCCTGGCCGTGTCTTACTCCTTTGTCCTCTGTTGTTTTTAGAAAATGAATCATAAAATCACTTCTCCAACATAAATCATTTGATTCTACAGTTGTTTTCTCATGCTGGACTCTACCTGTCCAAAAATCAGTACCAAAACTACCAAGCATTCAAAACCAGTTAAAAAAACATTGGCTTCAGAAGACCTCTGGAAGGATATTACTCTTATTACGGCTAGGACAGATAAATATGCCCAATAACCAAATTTAGAAGTGGGAAATTGAAAATAAATTTGATTTCTTGCTGTTTAAATGCTCAGAGAACTTTCTGGATTGTATAATGGACATGTGTCATTTATATTTATAAATTGTTGCATACTCTTTTTCTTTTCGTTCTACTTCCTGCTGAAATCACTAACAGAATGAATGAAACTTCCCATGGTAAAGGAGGTATTTTTAGTAGACTGATGTTGAAGATGTCTGTCGCTTCAGGCTGACTTTGTGAAAGAAATAGTATATACTAAAGTACAGGCCTAGGAGAGACTGCAGTCATGACAATCTCACAATGAATTTATAAAGTAAGTTTGTGCTGTGATTTACTAGAAAGAAAAAAACAAACAACAACAACAAAAAAACTCAAAATATCTGTCCACTTAAGTTATAACAGAACTATTCAACTCAGTTTGAAAAGAGAAAAATGTGATATTTGTTGTTCTGAAGCGTGAAACATTGCTTAAGGAGTTGATGACGGATGCATGAATACTGTTCTCTAGAAATCCACACTCACTTCAAGTTTTTAGCATTTTATGTATTCAGATGACATATTAGCTACTTTTTAAGAAAATACTAGGACTTTAAGCAGGAATTTTGTAAATTGACATTAGCCTGAAGGTACTGGGAAAGCAAATTGAGCCTTGGTATATTGAGGGTATATATCAATAAACATTTGTTTTACCCACTAACCAGGAAAAGAGCTCTTTCCAAGCGGATTAAGGTACCATCGAGATAAAAAGAAAGACATGAACCTTTCTTTCATCTCAGCAAACCATCTCAGAGATGGAGGAGTCTGAAGGCTGAGCATTTGATCACCTCTGAGAATAGGATTCACAATATAATATAAACACCTTTTCAGTTTCTGTGCATCTTGGAGCACTGGGTTTTGCTCTGCCTTTATCATCTGATTCCAGATGCCCATTCCCAGCCTCTGCAAAATTGAAAACTAGGCGTGCTAAGGATTCAAATTCTTCAAAGAATATCATATTTCATTTTATTTAATTTTTATCTTTGTATTCATACTGAGACATATCATGGTTTTATTACCGTATACTGTGAAAAAAAAATGTGAATGTATGCATGAGTGTATGAAAGCACGTGAAAAATTATCAAGAGGAGAAGATTCCAAAGCTACACTGAGCTTTGCACTGCCCTACAAGATTATTGGAGGTGTGTTCTTCATTTTCTGAAAGACTATAGAGATGCTGAGCCAGAATTAAAGTGTTGTATCTATCTCATTTGAATGTTTCTGCTGAGTTCTGGTCTGTGTTCTGATTTCCCTGCTACAAATGTGTCATGGAAATATTTGAGTTCTCAGACTGGGCCTGAAACCAATTTCTATATTATTTAAATACAAATTAATTTTAAATAACCAGAGAAGCATCAGTTTTCATCCTTACTTTAAGGCTTGTAGAGATTCATTCTTTGGCATGTCTGTCTGATGACTGGGCTAATGGATGACTAACTCCCTGTTACCTCACTGATTTACTGACCCAGTTAGTTAGATAACTGTCTGTTTGAATCCTTAGTTAGTGTTCAGATGTAGGATTTTGCCCTGCATAACAAGTTACTATGCACCACTGAAGCCACATTTCGTGCCTATATACACACTATTGGCCAATGAAAATTGAAAATGGTATAAAATTAGATTCATCATGAATCAACACCATGTTTCCTTCTACCAGCTCATTTGCAAATCTGAGCATAAGCCGTCCACCTGCTCTGAAGACCAAGAGGTAGGCCCCTTAAAGGACTTAGCGAACATGCAGGACAGTGCAAACATGCCAAGGTACTAAGTGTCTGCCTCTCAGAGGGAACCCAGAATTCAGATTTTATGTTCCCTTTGTAGTGCTTGAGGAAGTCCAAGAAACAGCTTTCTGAAGAACGCAGCATGGAGCTGTCCCTGTTAGAAGCAACTAGCACAAATATCACAGTGGTGAGGCTGGTACCATTGCATCCTCCCCTGATATGTAGATACCTGAAGTATAGTGCTGGCAAGTGGAAACATGGGTCTATTTCATATCTGGAACTTTGAACACAGGTAAGAGTATGGATCCTGATCTCACAAGAACACAGTTCATACTTTTGTTTGTAAGAGGACAGAAGGAAAACATGAACATATTATCATTTTTCCTTCAATAACTCCTCAATGGCATTCTGGGATTAATGCAAACTCATTAGTCGACAGATTTCAAATGTACGTGTTCGAGTCCTTCAATGGACTTTGGTCTTGGTTGGGTGATCTGGAACCTCATTTTAAAGATGTAAGCTAGTGGACAGGATGCTCATTTTCCCCAAGTCATATATTGATGTATTTTAGCCTTTAGAAACTCCCATTTCTCTGCTATGTCTAGGAAAATAACTTAGTGCAACTATTTGTGCTGTAGGCATCTAAATTCAGGTAAGATGAATTCTAACCTTTCATTATCATGGAATTATCTGACGAGGTCTCTTCCTACTCACCTGTAGTACCAGTTAGCTGAATGGTCTTGGCAAAGTTTATTATCTTAGACCCCATTTAGCTCTTTTTGGTAGAAGACAGTGAATTAGAAAACAAACAAACAAACAAACAAACAAAAAAGATCAAATCCGTGAGAAGCAGGTAACATGCAATTTCTAGGTAGATGCAACATATATGTGGTACTCTGAGATCATCCTTCTAAGAAAAACAACAAAAAAGCCCTTCTCCACCTTCACAAGCAGACCTCCTCTAAGTAAGAAGTGAGATACAAGTAATAGTTATTTGTTATTTAAATAAACAAATATCACAGAGATAATGTCAATGAAGGATGAAAAAAACTGTAATGATTGTTCCTTTTCTGAAATTATACTATTAGCTGAGAGACACTTGTATTTTATTGTTGAAATATGAAGTGAACAAAACATTAAAATTCATAAAGTAAGAGTGATTTGGGTTTACTGAACAAAACACCCCATTAAAGAAAAACCAAGTGAAGACAATGTCTGGTATGATTTGGTCAAATTTTCATTCAGTCTTCTTGGTAATAGATACCCACTCTTCTGCTGAGCATGCACAGAAATTTGTGTATATTCACCATGAAGTTAATGAGAGTTCTTCTGCAAACACACATGCGTCCGTGGGCTTGCATAAATGCTGACCGCTCATGACCCTGTGTGGATTTTTTAATGCATAATACAGACAAGCATTTCATGCTTACTTACTCAAAGAAATGAGACATTCTTTTTTTCCTTTTTTTAATCAATATATAGAAGAACACAGATGTACTGTCACCTCAGCACCTCTGATTTTGCAGAGAACAAAAAATGGAAAAAAGATTTCTAATAAACACATCAGTTGTTAGTGTGACTCATGCTTATGAGTAATGGTGATAATCAGAATGCTGTATTGTGTGTCTAACATGGTATCTCTATTTCTGAAGTAGGTCATCCTTGTACTTTTTTTTTAGTTTTATGTTTCTTTACATGAAGTTACAATAGCTCTATCATAAAGTTTCTTAATGATGTATCTACTACGGGAGAGGTGTATAGAAGGTGGAAAAATAAGATAAAGTTCTGTTTTTAAGTAAAATCTTGCTGCAAAAGTGTCCGAAGGAGCTAGCAACTGTCCACTGTTTTTGTGGGCTTGGAATCCGTTTTTTATATAAAATTCTACAAAAAAGGTTGTATGAGTGTGCCCCATTTAAAAAAATGAGTGGAATGTGCAAAATATCTGCGGTAATAGATTACACCCCTTCTAGTGAAAATTAGGTTCTTTTTGTTTTTTTAATTTCTGAAAATAATCTTGCTGTGAAAGGTATTATCTGGTGTAATTAATAATAAAAGGCAGTCCCAGAGATAAATTTTGCTTCCCATAGCATTCGTTAGTCTACTGTAGGCTATTCAGCTAAGCACCATGATCAGATGCACAGACAGAAAGGAGGGACATGTAGATACACAGAGACACAGACACACATACACACACTGCATTCCTTTCTCTGAGCGTGTCAGTTTAATGATCTCTCTGAATTCCTATCCATCGGGAATAAAAAGATATAACTGTAGTTAGAAGAGGGAGAGATTAGTTCAAATGCATATTCAGTGCAGATATATGTTTTGGTTTAAGTAGTCCCTAGTAAAATATTTTTTCCCCTCTCCAAGGGAACATATAATCTCAAAAAAAAATGATGAGGGCCACTGAAACATACTGGATTGACAGAAAATCCCTTCAGCAGAGATTTTGACTTGTCAATATAACTATAAAAAAAGAGTAGACATATAATTTTATTTTTACTTGTTATCTACTAGGAGAGGAAGGAAGACACCAAATCTGTTTAGGGACATTTCTTTATTTGCAAATAGCCTTGGAACCTGTAAAAATACTTATACAAAAATTCTTGCACGATATAATAAAAAGTGTCAGTGGTTGTTAATTGTCACAATAGTACTTTTATGTGGAAGAGAAACAGGAAAATGAAAAGAATATGTATTAGTTAGTAAAAGAATTTGTTGCAGTAACAAAATATCAGTTCAGTCCTGTTAAGCCTTTAATCAGCTTTCTGCTTGATTCATTTAATGTGTCTTCAGTGCTCTACTTGAGATATACAGTTAAGTGATTAATGATGAATTTAGGAGAGCACAAGTGCCAGTCACAAAGAATCAGGTCTTTTTAGTGCTCGTATTAGCTTGGCTCCCGTGAATAGTTCTCTAACTAGCAGAAGATAACAGTTGTTAACTATTATCAGGAGATACAGATAACTCCAAGAAAATTCAGAAACTGATAAACTTATAATACATTCAGCCTAATATAGAACTTCCTCATAATTCTAGATGTATTTATGTGTGAAAGCAAACCAAATTCCCTGTCTTTTTTTTTCTTCCATGAAAAACTAAATATTTTACTTCCCTGTTTTCCATTTTCTGTTTTCAGAATACATTATTTATCCATCAGGCCTCCTCTTATGCACTAAGGACATGCTGGAAGGGCAGTGACACCCTCAAAGGCCAAAGTGGCACAGCTGGTTTACATAAGCTCTGCTAAGCTCAGTACGTATTGCCCCTGTTTTACAGATGGATTAACCAGGAGAAATAAGTGAAATGACCCTGCCTGAGGTCAGCAGAAAGGGATGAGGGAGTCAAAAGAAGCAGCAGTGAATTTCCCTGCATCTTGTCTCAGTGGTCTCCTCTCACATCACCTGTTGCCCAGAGCTGTGACCGGGCATGCAGATGTGCTGGCACGAAATGGTCTCCCTCCTATTATGTAAGATAAAGGCCACACAGCAATAAACTCGAGCACTCCAAAGTGAGCATGTGTCAGAATCAAGGTATCTCTATCAGTAGAAGTAAATGTCTTCTGCACATATAAACATGCTACGTATCTAATTATATGCACCAAAATACATATTAATGTATTTATATGTATGCTCCAGTGCTATGTTTAATTATACCTTAAGGTACATTCTTTGACAGCAGTCCCTAATTAGAGAATTACTATAAGACAATAGGATGGAGAAAGAATTCATCTCGTTCCCCTGTGGCCTCATCTCCACTTTGTATGGGTCACCACAGTGCTAAAAGGTTATCCACTGCTACCGTGATTAAAAGGCACTTAATTACACTTAACAGGGTCTAAAGAAGCTGTGGCAGCTAAGTTCTTTTTTTTTTTTTTTTGTCTTAAAAAGACATTTTAAATCTCTCCAGCGTTGTCGTAGTTACAACTGGGAAGTTTGGGAAATGTACTAGTGAAACTGATTACTCAGACATGTGTGACTATGATTCATCAGAGAACTTGAAAAGATGCACAAAATCTCCTTTTCCCTCCTAGCCCCCACATCGTTTCTTTCTTTATTACTTTCTTTTTAAAACAAAGCTGGTACAGCAAAAAAACCCACTTCCTTCTGTGATAGCCATAGGCAGAATAAAGGATTTTTTCTCTTACCTACCATGACAGATTTATAGGTTAAAGATTCAATTTGAAACAATGATTAAAAAATTTTTTTTTGCTAACTATTTGGAGGATATTAAATTCTCATTTCTTTCAAGCATCTTTAGATTCTCTGAAGTGTAAGATTTAGTGATGGGCCAGCGTCTCTAGCTTCTTTGTCTAGGATTAGCTGGTTATCAAGTAGTTTAAGGAAATTTAAAAAAAAATTAGATTCGGCAATTGTAAACAATCAACAATCTACCCTTGGGAGTTACAGAAGACTTTTTTCCTATCGGTTATGTCTGCTGGTGCTATGGAACATCAAAAGTCACAGTAATGCCAGAGCAGTAATGCCGCATTTCCTCTCTGCTCACAGAATTCTCTATGTTTCCCTGAAGGATAAAAAAAAATCAGTTCCTCTTTAAAATCTCCTTAAACTCTAGAACCATTGGCACTTTTAAATGCCCCCTCCATAGGCATTATCATAGCTGACGTATGACAAGAGCCCCTGAGTTCTCCACTCTTGCAAGCAGCTTTCTCCTCCTCCTCCTCCTTCTCTTCCTTCCAGCTCTCTCCCATTTCCTGACTCAGACCAGAGCCGTGCACCTTCCTGCAGGCAGGCAGGATCCGTACTGGAGTTCCCAGCTGGCAGTTCCTAAGCATTAACTGTGGGTCTGATGGCAGCTCCCACTCGGAAGTGCTGTTCCCGCTGAGGGCAAGGGTACTGAATAATATAACAGCTGGGCAGTCTCCTTGAAGTATTACTTTTCAGGACAAAATTGCCCTCTAAAAAAATTACCCTATCTAAACCAAACTAAATCATGCCCATTTACAAAGTTCCTTTCTGTCTGCTGCACGGGGACCTTAGAAGGAGTAATTACCTTTGAGTACTGCAGAGCCTCCCTCTACCACCTTGCGCCCTTGCAAGACCTGTTGATCTGCCCTGGGCATTCCTTGGTGATTCACCACTCTTTAATGGAGATTAAGATATTTTTAATTGGTTATAATCCTTTTGACCTCTGGCCCCCAGCCTACCACAGCTGAGAACCTGGAAATACGCCATCGTACTTCAAGCAGTAGCTCTGGTTGTTTAAAGCCATAAGCAAGGCAGGGTTTGTATGGAGAGATAAGTTTTTCTATTAGACCAATTAATATGGTTGGAAAAAATGGATAGCTTTTGGGAACACAAGGGCTTGTGCAGGTCTGAAATGGAAGCTGCAACCTTCAAATCTAAATGAAAGCAGAGAGCAATTACTCTGAGCTTAATTACATTATGTTAATCAGTTAGATTATCAAAAAGAAAAGGTAACTGGTGTCTATGGAATGGAATCAGTGCACAGAAAGGGCTGAAAAATTGTTAGCTCCAGAAATGACCTCTAATTTCTAAGCTTGTTCAAGGAGCATAGTAACATTCCAGGGAACTAAATCATCACTAACCATTTCACAGCAATTCATAGTTCCAAATGTACTGCAGAAGTTATGTACAAGAATCCTAGAAAAAACAGGAAATGATTTCCTTCATGTAACCATTCCATAATGCTCAACTGACATGCTCTGAAGTATCACCACACATTTTCCAACTGACTCTAAAACACTTTCAAAATAACCATGAAAGACATTTAACACAAGAAACAAATAACGTAGCGACAGCTACCCAAGCTCATACCTGATAAAGACCAACTCAAAGATCTTCAACCATTGAAAAGCCCACTAAACTAAGGTGAACTATCTGCTCCAAAAGCCTAAATGTCTCCTTAGAACCTAAAATTGATGATAATTGTGTAAATGAGAATTAGGAAATATATTTTTCTGACTCTTTCCTTGATAATTCTTCCACTGTCAGACAGAAATTAATTCCAAAACCACTTTTCCTGTTTTGACTTCAGGAAGCAAATAAGGAAAATATTGGTTGTCTCATAGCAAAAGCCCATCTTGGACCATTATATTGACTGCTTCAGGATAAGAATTATAGAGAACTAATTAACAAAACTGGGAACCATTGTAAGTTCTTTTCATCTTAAAAAGAAAGTCTATCCTAAATCATGAATAATGTGGGCATTCACATATACAACACTATATAGAGAGAGTTGTATATAAAAAATGAACTTCAAAAGAGACTCGTCCCTAGGAGGAAAACAACACATTTTCTCCACCATGAACCAGTCACTAAACATATCTATGTCCTCGTTATAATACCATTGTGGCCACCACAAATGTCTCCAGCCTAAACACCAACCTCCATTTTCGGATGATACCACAGCCTGTCCTCAGGATGCCCTCAAGGTGAATATCTGCACTCTGGACTCTACCTCATCTATGACAAAAATCATCTCATCCATTCTTTTCCAGAATAGCTTAATTTCAATACATTTTTTTTCTGACAATAGGCACAGTGTGAGTATAAAGATAGTCCTATAATACTGTGACCTTATTGTGAGCTACCGCAAAAAGAAAATAAAAAAAGGGAAAAAGACACAGAGAAAAGGAAAATAAATAGGAAAAGGTAAGGAACAGGAAAAAAAGTAAAAAGCAATTCTATATTATGATACCACTGAGTCTGCACTTTACATTAAGTACTTGAATGATGGCTTTATCACTTAAGCTGAAAACCTGAATTTCCTCATTGATTCTTATCATAGATTTAAAAGCAATCAAGCCTCCATCAAACTCTCTTTCTGTCTCAGTACTAGCATCCTCTTAGGCAGCCTGGACAATAACATGCTTCATTTTATCCACCATGTATATAAGACACAGGCAAATATGCTTCCCTCAAGAAAATGAGATGCTACTCAAAAGCGCCAGAGTTTTAGCTCCCATCTCACTTGCTTGGAAGAAATCACTCCTGGAGATCACCTGAATAATTATTTGAGGTCCTTTATCCAACAGATACTCTCTTTGGAGGTGATAGATGGCTTTCTTGAATCAAAATATCACCAACCATCACTGTTAACCTGGGAACTCTATAAAAAATCATTAACAGCTTAGCAGACGCTACATGGATAGAACTTTGTCAGAACCAGAACCCTTTCCTTTCAGATAGCCTCGTCTCTCTAATTTCAACCCCAGAAACAAATCCTCATGGACTAATATATACCAAATCGATGCAGCCTGTATTTAAGCAGCAAGTATAGATTGCCAACATATTTTTTCACGTTAGCAGTTATCCTTGAAGCCTCTACAAGACATTGCTGCAACCCATCCACTGTGCCATATGCACTCCTGGAAACAGTAGTTAAGGCTAAACAACTGTGATGCACAAAAATGAATCCACACAGTCAGTAGCAGAAGGACAGAGTTAATAATGGACAGAAACACCCATTCGCCAATGGGGGAAAAGCCTTTCAAATCAATCAGGCCAGTGCTGAGATTTTTGGCCCTACTCACACGTAGAACCTTTGAAGCATCTCGAATATACAAGGCAAGATACTAAAAGGTAACTCTCATCCAAATACTACAAGGTTGTTCTGCTGCTTGTTTTCATTTAATCCCTCACTTCCCACCCCCAAGCCAACTTCCCCAAGCTCCAATATTGATAAATTTGCTTGCTTGCTTCTTGAAGGGATTTAACAAGCTTATCATATGTCCTTTTGTTAGTATGCCATCTCTGCTATACAAGTAGTTGATAATTTTTTTTTTCTGATAGTCTATCTGGTCAACATAATGAAGTTAATTTTAGCTTTCAAGACTGCCATTTTTATTTCAGCCTGAGGAGGGGCTTGTGTGTTCAGTCACTTCTCTGTTGTTTCCAACTTTAACAAATTGGTATAATGAAACATACCATTGCTAACAACATACTTTTATTTATTTATTTTTTTTTGCTTATGTTCTATCATGAAATGGTACTAGTACTCGACATCTTAAAGACAGAATTACTGTGGAACTTCTGGACTATTGCAGTCACTGGATGTGTTATGTTTATTGCTTTGAAGCCATCTCTTTAGTTATGGTAGATCTGCAAAATCCTCGAACTGCAGTGCCATTCTGCCAGTTGACATTAATTTCTGGCTTACAGACTGGGAATAGCTGCGCTCAGAGCAGTCTGTGAAGCCAAATGCACTTTGTACCTTCTGAAGCCAACTGCTGTCAGAAACATGTTCATTGCAGAAATAATGAGAAATTAATATCCAGCATTTTTTAAGCTTTCCTAAGTAACAATCACAACATCAGTATGAAGTTGGCAAAATTGTTATGGTCTCACAAATGGGAAAATCAAAACATAAACCAGCCAGAACCTAAAATAAGAGCCTTCCATAACTACCTTCTTTCCCAAATGACTTGATCTTCAGAGGCAATATTCCCTCACACCTCCCACTGAATTCAAGTTTTAGATGTGGAAGTCAGTGCAAGTTGCAGGTGCTCGGTACCTCTGAAGATCAGACCACCTACCTAGATGACTAAACGAGGCAAGGGAGAAGGTGGTGGCGGGGGGCGGGTTATATTTTCCTTAAGCTCCTGATTTCGATGCTGCAGCCCAGGTATATGGAGGATTTGAGTAACAGTCTGTTGAATGGATTGCTTTTAGTGCTATGTTAGTATTAACTCGTAGAACCATATTACCTCTCAAAACAAGATTCTGTTTTCCTGTAGAGTCTTGAACATGAGCTTAGTTAAATCAATTAAAATACTGTTCTCCATGTGTACAAGTAAGCTGAAAATCCCTTACATCTCAGAGGTTTTTCTAATTACATAAAATCAATATTCAGGAGCTGTAGAACCTACAGTGAGGGTTGGAGTGTGTCTTATATATGAGCAGCAGTATTACTTGGTTATGGAGAAGGATTTGCTTTTACTGTTCAAAAGTGAAGATCCCGAGATAACGTCTGTCGGACAGGTCTCCCAGAGGTGATTTCTTGCCCTGTGTCCTTTCCTCCTGCTGTCTGGTACTAAGAGATTTCTGCCAGCCTGTCTGTTCCGTGGTCCAGGACTGGAGCAGAACTTTTTCCAGCAGAAGGAATTTCCAGTTTGGTGTTCAGATACTGCCAGTCCCTGAGCTCTGTAAGCTGGAGAACATAATGCAAAACTGAGGTGTTTTGCTTTGTTTTTGATGGATTTTTTTTTATTCTAATTAATTTGACTGTCAAGGTTTTCAACAGCATCAACAGCAGTAGTTTAACTTCTGTTACCTGTTGTGGGTGGCTTATGTAATGTCAAATTCTTACTTTCATGCAAAGCACCCAACTGCCAAGATCATAAGCATTATATAAATTACTAAATTAAACAACTAAATGAAAGGTTTTGCAGGGACTCTCAAAAGGAATTTATTTATTTCCTTATAGCCAGAACTTCAGAGCTGTGATATAGTTCAAGAAAGAATGTAACGAGAGCAGTAAAGCTATTAGGATTTTTTTTCCTTTCAAAGCAATTTCCACATAAATACTATCTCATTCCAGGAGTGTGAAGATGCTTCAACCAATTTCACAGCCCCTGGTTGCTAGATTTGGTACACACAAAAAAAGAAAATATCTACATTAGAAAGCTGCACTTCAGGAAACATTATTTCTCTGCTATAAATAGAAAAGCCCAGTGTCTCACAGCGTCCCACTGGGCCAGGAGCTGATCTCTCTCGTGTCCTGGCTAACTCCACCTTCTCCTGTATGGTCTTCCTGCTTGTGGTCATCATCTTCTTCCTTTAAAAAGATTGGTATTTGGTAAATGGTATTTATTATGATACTCATTAGTTTACATTATTGTTGCTTTAAAAGGGTATGGATTCAATGCAAGCTACGGCAATTCCAGCTCTGGGCTTTTTGAAATTTTGTAAATTGGCTGCAGTCTTTGTAAACACTGGTACAGCACTCCATCCAATTCTGTTGATCACACAAGGGTCTAAAACATGTTTTAGCTGATGACATTGCTCCTTAACAGACCTTTACTTGCTAAGGCACTGTAGGATTTGGAGTGAGAAATGAACCTGTAAAGAAATCCAACTGTTCCCAGATGGCATGGCTTTTGACTGCCATCTCCATCTTGTCAAATCTCATTTATTTACTTTAATATAATGTTATAATAAATATATAATTTTAAATTTTACATTTATGAAAATGAGAGTCATTTGCTGGTTGGAAAAATTTTATCACTTTGTATCAAATAAGTGAAAGATCAGTAACTGTAGAAACAGTGATAGGGGGAATTAATTCATTAAAATGAATAGATATCTACTGTAAAAAGGCCTGTATGATGAAGAAGAAAATGATCAATAAAAAGCAGTCAGATAGAAAATGTAATGGAATGGCTTGATCACAGACTGCATGGATCTCAGCTATTAACCATGCTAGGTAACACTGCAAGTAACTTTCCCACATTATTATAAATCAGCCTTGTTCCATTAGAGGAAATATATGATATTCTGAATTAGTCTTTAAAATGACCCTGTTAAGATATGCTCGTATCAGGGAATAATAGTAGAGCGCTGTGTGAGATGAGATTCATTGAAGGAAAATAA
Organism: Crypturellus tataupa; assembly: GCA_034781795.1. NCBI lineage: Eukaryota > Metazoa > Chordata > Aves > Tinamiformes > Tinamidae > Crypturellus > Crypturellus tataupa. The sequence continues at coordinate 2,174,169 of JAWLRI010000912.1, read as the reverse complement.
GAGGTAATGACCATGGTTCGCTTCAATAAATCTATGGTTAAACCACACACAGATATATGCCCAGTCTCAATGCAGCTTGACAATGAAATCAGCCATGGGGCACTGTGTGAAGAACATAGCTGTTAGACAGAACAGCAGGCAAAAAAATGACTTCTTTTTAAATATGCTGCCAGATAAGAAGTGTGGATACAGCACGTCACATTAGATCACCATTTATTAATATATCTTTAAACAGAGTGCTTGGAAACCTAACTGTAACTTATAAAAGAAAAGCATTTCCTCATTTCTTGCTCAGTTTGATTTGTGTTAGTTGATGAGGAAGGAAAAACATTTGACCTCTGCAGTTTGCTTATGGTATTGGTTACGGGATTTATGCCACTGCATCTCTTAGTGATGAAGATAAGTCTTTTAACATGTCACTTTAATGTGGCTTTGCAAAGTGGTACTTCTCGAACATTTTGGAAGCCTTCTCTTGGCTTATGTCCATCTGTTCACCCCTTTCTGCTGGCAGCTGCTCATCTTCTCCAAGACAGGGTGGTGTGAAGAGGCTGGAATTAGTAGCTGCAAGTATTTATGCTCATTCTCGCACTCTGGTTACATGGAGCTGCTGCTGGCAGTTAAAGGTAGTTAGCATCTAGCTAGCTAGTAGAAAAACTTGCAGCCAGAAATAAAATGTTCGTGTTAGGAACAGAACTGCTACCAGCTTAGGAGGAAACTGAGTTGCTGCTGATGTATCTTGTCTACTACTTGATGAGTTATTTCAGTCTTTATGTAGATGCTTGCCTAGCGTTGTTCTGGAACTGTGGGGTAGCCATGTCTTGGGACACAGTCTTGGAAGAGGTTTCCTGGATCATTTGCTGTTGCAGACTGCCATGTTGTTTTGACCTTTTGTGCATTTAAGAAGCTACATTTAAAATCAGAAGTAGCTCTTTTGCTGTTACCAGAAGGTTCTTCCGGAAGTACTGGAAGGTTGTTCTGCAAGGTTGCTTGTCATTAGAATACTTTTTTTTTTCTAATACAGACACTTATTACCAGACCAATACACCAATATTGTACTCAGGTTTTAAAATTATTTTTTTCTGCTCTCCCATATGTATTTATGAACAGCAATTACATCCTCTATCTACCTTCATTTAGCTGAGGAAAATATCAGGTTGTCCTGTCATATTTCTTTCTTTATCCTTAAGCATCCTTGCAGTCAATTGCTGCACATATTAGATCTCCATGAAACTTTCTTGAACTGGACTGCTCAGAATCTGATATAGACCTCTAGGGAAGAACCATGCCTTTTTAGAGCACTCTCAATACTTTCCCGCTTCTACTGGAAATGCCCTGCATGTTACACTCCAAGCTTGGATTTGGCTCTCTGTTGGTTGCTTTAACTTAGTGAGTCTTATTTACTCTGTGGCCACTTCATATATTGAAGACTTTCTCTGTCGTTTGTCATTTAGAAGCCCAAAGGTAGAACAGAATGTCTTGTGTTATCCCATACTTGTCTCATGTATTATGACTTCAAGACATTTGTGCTACTTCTGTCCTTAAAGTCAAGGGTAGTATTGCCTCACAATGTGAGGGAAGTGTGCACACTGAAGCCAGAGTATTTGAGTTTTGACTCCCTAAAATTAAACAACTTATCCTATTTTACAAGGAGGATTTACTCTGATGGATGAGCAGATCTGCCTATCTTGCATTAGTAGCTGTATGAAAGAGAAAAAAAGGATTGTTCCCCAGACTTCATTACTGCAAACCCTGCTTACTCATACTTCAGAATGAGAAGAATGTTTGACTGGTTAACAAGGATTATTGAATTATTGGTTTCTTTCCGACAGATACTGTATCGTGTCTCTCATGCAATTCATTGTTTAAACTTCCTTTGGTTTTGGAGTCTTAAAGCCAAATACATTTTCACAGAATGATCATCTTCTTGAAATTTAAGTCACAGTTGGCATAACTCTTCGCTAACAGGATTATTTACACCTTATCCTGTATTGCATGAAGGCAGCTCAATGCTATGTCTCATTTAAGAGTGTTTATGGCCCTTAGTTACAAAACTCATAATTTAATGCTAAGTCCTTTCATTTCTATAATAGTCAACAGCACTCAAGAGGAAAAGAGCTTATGATTAGAAAACTGGTATCAGAGTTGATGAGAGGATCAAAGAGATGTCAGCACAATCTACCAAATATGCCCTTGAAACATTCAGGTCAACAGCAATGATTTGTATGCAATATACATTACATCCAAAAGCATCATTGTCTTTGAAGGAAGAATAGGGTGCTAATTTGGTTTAAGTGACATACCTCCTAACAAAAAAAGAAATGGTATCTACAGCAAAAGAGATATATTTGAAAGACATTAAAAATGGCTGATCTTAAATTGTAAGACTTTTTGCAATAATACCTATGAATAGTGTGCATTCTAGGGTTCTAGAGTTCTAGGACAACATTTCTTTCACTCTTGTTTACTTTTAGAAGGAATACAACATACTGCCTTAATAGGGAAAATTATTTATCATTTGAAATCTGTGCATTTGGGTAACTGGATGTGTAGCAGGAAGATGTATAGGAAATTATGGAATAGACAGGTAAAATGTGTGCTGAGTTTCTTTGCTTTTTTCTTATTCTAATAGCTGCTTTCAAACCATGGTAATAACTACATCTGGATAAGTAGATTTTGGGAAATTTACAGATTATATCAATGTGCCTTCATATTTATAAATTAGATACATGAGGAGAACTTGACAATAGGAAATGTGTATGTACATATTTGACTGATGAGAAAAGCATAATTGTCTAAGTGCAACTAAATTGAGCTGTTGATACAGAAGATATATGCAGGGCAAGAGATTTGAGAACCTAAGTAAGTGAGGAGAAATTATGGATATTCATCTGAAACTGGCTATATATTAAATCACTGTAGTACAAAACTGTGGCTTAAATTATCCCCAAGTAACAGAATGGCAAAGGACTAAAATTCAGATAATAGTCACAAGTTTATATAAATCCAGGAGAATTACTGAAAGCAAGTCATGACTAAGCTCTGGTCAGGGAATTGAATCAGAACAAATGAAGTCCCAGTAACTCACGAGAATTTACTGTTATGAAAATGTATCTACCCATCTATCTAATGATCCTCTGGACCTCCCTTTGTACTTTAGTGATAGAGATCTCTTCTCTACCTCTCTCTCACCTCATATATTGTCATCTGTCGACCTCTTTTTTTCAGAAAAAAATGTGGCACTTTATTAGACTGTTTGAATTATTGATAAATGGTTTGTGGTAAAACATACTAATCCAAATCCAGGTTGTATTGCGATGTTTTGTTTTCATGTATTTCAGTTATACTGAAAATTTGATATTGTCCAGAAAAAGAAGAAAAGAGAAAGACAAAGACAAAGACAAAAATAAGACAGGCCACTTATCTTTGGAGACATTTAACAGGTCAGTTCTTCTCCATGTAGTTATATTTAACTGTTATGTATGCACCTACATCAGATCATGTCAGGTGATGGCTAAACAATATTATGACACTTGTTGGGTTGGAGAGAGTAATTTTCTCAGTTGACCAATAGCAGAGCTAGGAGGAGAAACCCAAAGACTGTGGGTCCCTGGCTACTGCCCTCCCTTTGCTAGGCCACTTTGCTGTATGAAAGCAAAATTGTACAGGGGACAAAATGCTGTTAGATATCAACACCATACTGACACTTATTTAATGTACTGACATTTATTTAATGTACTTTTTTTTTTAATAATTCTGAAAAGCTTGTCTTTCCCCAGTTCCCTGAAGCTGTAAAACTTTACCACCCACACTATAGTGAAAACGACTAGCATTAACTATCACTCATAGTGAGATTATATCAAACCAGATGTTGGTGAGGTTTTTTTATGACCTATTGGTGTCTCATAATATGTTTGGAAAATTTTTTAGAGACCAATTATGCAGGTACTTTTCATGCATGTATCTTGTGCTCTGCTTCTCATTACTAAGGACACTTCCATGAAAAAGTTCTTTGCTTCTTCATACATCAACTTTTGTTCTCTATATTTTTATAGCCATAGAGGTTTTCTTTGAAGATGACATTTAAATAAGATAGACGGAAGGATTGGAAAATATGAAACATACATATGTGTGACAGGTTCCCGGGTGCAGGTCTCACAAGCTGATGAAGAATAAATCATTCCCTGATAGGAAGCCTTATACGAGGTGTTTTTCTTTTACTTGAGTGTCTTGCAGAAAAAAAAAAAAAAAAAAAAGTGCTTTCATTTGACATGCTGGAGCTCTTTTCACATTCAGTATGATGTCCCAACTTATTTCATTTATATTTTTTCCTTTGCCACAAATGTGGCACAATTCTAGTTTCCTTTACAAAATGTGATTAGTATTCTGTCAATCCTGAGGGCAGGTGGAAGGCCGTATAAGACCACAGAAAATGCTTCTGTTGAAGACAAACTCAGGAAAAAAATGACCCAATTCCATATTAAATCTGCAAAATAGAACCTAGATCAGGTAACATCTTGTCTAGATGAGATAGAAGAGCAGGACTATTGGTTTTCATGCAGATACAGTAAAGTATTATTTGAGTAGTAATGTTTATTTTATGTATTTTGCAGGAGCAGAATATATTGTCTAGTATTTTTATTTTAGGTTTCACGCATTGTTTTATAAAACACATTGAAGTATTTCCTCTTGGGGTTAGCTTTACTTCCTTATTGATGGCAGTTCTATGAAATCACTTTTAGCAAAAATGTGAGCACATATAAGTAAAACAAAAGAATTTGTGCGGCATTTCTCTTTGATGGTATTTCCACCTACTAAATGTTTCCTGTGATACCAGTCACTGACGTGTAAAATGAAGGTCCACCTACTGCATCTGGATTCATTCCTGGGGCACAGAGGATTTCCAGAAATGTGAGCGACAGATGAAGCATAAGATGTATTCTGTTAGTCATCTTGCACCATAATGTCTATATTTGAATTTCCTTCTTTCTTTCTTTCTTTCCTCGCTCAGATGGATAAATGGCTCTTTCAAGACATACCTGACTTAGAGAGAGCGCACATAGTGCACAAAACTAAGTTTTATGTAAACACATGCAGATAGACACAAATACTGATGCACTCTGTAATTGTATTACCAGGGGCATATGTATAAATCAAGATAACTTGGCTCTGCCTTCAGCATAGGCACAGTCCCATCCTAACATTTGTCAGTGACTTCCATTCTAGAAATGATTTACACTTGTAACAGGGCAGAAGTTCTCATACCTGTCTTCAGCTATACAACTAGGTAAAAAGCTGAAGACACCAAGATAAGCAATTAACATTTGATATGAAGATATTTTTCAAAGTTGAGGATAAGGACCTCTAACATAGAAAAAGTCCAATCAGCTTTGGAGGAAGCAGTCTCTATGGGATGGTGAGATGAGAGTTAGGGAAACTGCAGAGGGAGAAACTGCAATGGCTGAAATGGGAAATGATTGAGAAAGGACAGTAGGTGTTTGTTCTGAGACAGAAGAAAAGAGCTGGCATTTCACTGGAAAACAAAATGAGAGGAGGATTAGGAAAAAGGCTGACTATTAGGGCAGAATGAAGAGGTGTTCAGTCAGGCAACGGGAGGAGTGGTGATGCTGTCCTCACAGAAAGGCTGTCTACAAGAGAGTGCACTGTGGAAAAACAAATTAGGTTTAAGGCCATTAAGTCTAAGAGATGTCAGAAGCAGGCTGAAATGCAGATTCAGTCTAAGAAGAGAAGGTTCAGGCTGAAGGAGCTGATTTATGAGCAGTCAGCTTGGAGGTAAAGAAAATGATATTAAAGAAAAGAAGTTGAAAAGATACTTGAAGCTTGTGTGCCGTCTGCTGTGTTACAAACCAACCTGGAGAGTGCTGTAAGCCCTTACCATAACTGAGCTCTTGTCTCTCACACAGTCAGATGATCAAGACTGAAGTTTCATTCTAACTGCATATGGGACTGTTTTGGGTCCTCCCTTTGCTCAGGAACATGACAACATATCTCATCTGGTCAAAAGCACTCAATTTCTGGAATGGGTCGAATTCTTTGGAGAGAAATGCCTTTTTGACCTATTTTACTGAAAGTGTCTACACTCTTGAACAAGGACTAAAAGAACATCTTATTTCAAAACTCTTCCAAGCACACTCCTGGTAGTACACTGTCAGCTCAGACACCACATTAATATTGAAGTGGTGATGATTTTTAATTGATTCAATATCAAAGACTTACAAAAATAAAATAACAATTTAATTCCTTGTTGGCTTCACTTTTACCCATCTGCCAATCAAATATATGGATAAAAATGCATGAAACACCTTCTGTGTGCCCATAGACTTTTATAATGCAGGTATATACCTACATGCGTGGATTTGCAGTTGTCTCTTACCTTACTCAAAAAAACTAGCAGAAAATTTCAATTTGCCATTTACTTATTCTTTACCTCAAACACCTTTGATAGCCAAGCTGTATATCACTGTATATGCGTATTTGCAATTAAATAATTTTACAAGCTCTGATTTTTAAATATATATATTTTTGAAATCTAGCTGTTTCTGAAGAGTATAGTTTTGTGCCCTTAGCTAATGGGCTAGCATTAGGTGTTGAACTGTCCAGAAAATTTGATGCTGTCTATCAGGAAAATCTGACTTTAAAGTTTATTTTAATTTGAAGGGGAGACAAAAATAATATTTAGAGTAATAGTTAAGTAAAACAAAAAGGAGAAAATATTAAAACAAGTATCAGAACATTGCACTGGAACAATATTACAGTGTTTTTCTAATAAAGCTGAAAAGATAAAAACTTACATTAAAAGAAAAAACAGGAATGAAGGGAAATGAAATGCTGTAGGAGAAAACATTGTTTAGAAACTGTGGTTTTTGTGGATTTTTTTATTTGCTATAATTCTAGAAAACACTTTAATATTGATAAATTTGCCTTTTTGATTAAAAAAAAATCTTCCGAGGCACACTAATATCATTTTAGCCACGTCTGTTTATATTTCTAGTGCTTTACCTAGAAATGTAGTTCAATTAGAGGGAAAAGCAGCACTGTGTCCCACCCAAAACGAAAAGTCTAGATCATAAACATCATCCAAGGTGATAATAATGAATAACAAGGAACTCATCTGGCAACCTGCTACAATAGAAATTGCTCACACTCAAGCACGAACCACTGTGCTTGGTCCATGGAGCATGGTCTATTCTTTTCTGCCCACATTCAGAACCCAGAATATAGAATATATAAAATACTGGGGAGGGGATGAGTCCTTTTTGTATAGATTGCAAAATGGGGCTCTGCAGTTTAGTATCCTTATTTCATTATCAAAGAGATTCTTTTATTTTGACTTTGCCTCTTCATAGGAAAGAGGAGTGACAACAACATCAGCTCCACTTTCTCAAACTAATGTCCTGCAAGATTTCTTTTCTGTGCTTTCCCAGCTCATCCTCCCTCAGTAGGCTTGGTTTTGAGTGAGGGAGATAAGAGAATATTGTTATCATCTGGCACTTTTAGATATAAATCATTTGATTAGAGGCCAATGCATTATGAACTGGAGAGATGCAGGAAAGCATGCTGCAGCCCTTCCCGTAGGACAAGTTCCCTGCCCAGAGGAAGAGCCACTGGAGCCTTCTTTCTCTGAGGAAAGGGAAATGAAGGCTAAAAACCTTGCACTGCCTCCAAATCCCAAGCATCAGCAGTATGTCTTTGTCAGTGTTAATACCAAGAGGTGGTGTTTGATTAGGTCTGTAGCAGGCCTCTGAACTAAGCTCAGGGCTGTGTGCATGAGTCTACGTAGCCAAGCTTGGTGGAATGTGGCTGGCATGTGGTTTTGCCTATCCTCATTCCAGAAGATGATTGAAAAACAGCAGCAGCATTATCTCTGTGCACTACCCCCATGCAGATATACTGCCTTAATATTTATGCTAGCTCTCTTTTTGGCTGACCTTAGGTTAACCTAAGGGCACAAATTCTTAAGAGGATAAAGCAATTAACATGTGCTATCTGTTCCTCATGGAATGAGGGAAGAAATTCATCAGGAAAAACAGGCACTTCTGCTCCTGTCACCAGCAACTTATGGGATGAGCAGTTGGAGAATTCCAAGTTCACTGTTAGGATTTTTAACACCAGTGGATCAGCCTGTGGGAATTAATGCAACAAAAAGTTGCAGGAGAAGAGTGCATTACATAATCACAAAGAAAAATCTAATAGCATTTATGTTCAATATTTTCTCTAGTCATGCAAACAGCTGATAAAACCCAAAGAGGCTCCCCTTCATTTCTTGAGTAACTACACTGAGTTTGATAGAGTTATATCAAGAAGCAGTTTAGCCCATAATTCTTTCAGCATTTGCCTTCTGGTGAATAGTAAGAGTGTGGACTGAGAATGATTTTAGAATAATGACATTTATGGGTCAGAAAAGGTCATGCAGTATATGGACTTACTTATAAGTTTTAATTAGGAAAGAAAAATGTAATTGAGAACCACAGAAAATGTAATGTACCAAAAGAATGAATTATAATTGTCGTGAAGCTTACTCAGACACAAACCAGGGACATTTAGCATCTATTCTCTGGACTATTTTCAGAACAGAATGTGCTATAAATTACCAACTGTTTTCTGTAGGTGTCCCAGACCCTGGTTAGGAATGCTCTGCAGCTGATTGTCTTCAAAATACTCTGATTTGTTAAAGATGAGAACTTTCTATGGATATGTATCAGATGATACACCATTTTTTTTTTTTTTTTGCTGGAAGGTGGTATTTCATTGAAGAGACCCGTTATCCTGATAATATCCAGTAGCTGGTGGCTTTGGTCAAGTACATTCAGGAGACTAGGTTCTATTTTCTACTCTATTTTAAATCTCACTTCTTTTCCCACTACTTTTCATGAAAACACCATTTTTCATATTCATGAGGAAAGATTTTTCTGACACCTCATCATTTTCACAAAACACCAGGATTTGTATTTTTTCTGTGCAAGCTTAAAATAGCTGACAGTAACATTAATTTTCTGCTAGTGATGCATTAACAATAAAAATAAGGCAACTAGTTGTGTATCTCTTGCTAATTAAAAAAAAAAATAGTTGCTTGTCAGTTGCAGCTAGAGAACTGTCCCATAAGATACCTACCATTTGCTGGAATGGCTGCTGATAGCGATAAAAGAGCCTTCCCTGATGCCTCTGTAGGAAATGATTGCTTAAGACATAATTTGTTCCAAAGTGCTTTGCAATGTCTTCCAAATATCTGTAAATTTCCAATGAGGACTATGAAAGTGATGGGCTGCCATTTATTTACCCACCGTTGATGACCCAAGATCCCATGTTTGTCTTCTCTCTGGCTATCCTCTCACTTAGCAATAGATACTCACTAAGTAAGAATAGCAAATAGAGCAGATTTTGCATCCTCAGCTGCACATTTTCACCATTCCAGTGAGCTGTTGCGGACTGTACGTATGTGAGGACAGAATCAGGCCTGTTATGTTTAGAATCCGACAATGTAAGTTCATTCACTAGGTCATTCAGTCTGGTCTCAGTCCACGAGCCATCAGGGTTAGAGGACTGGGTCCAATGAGATCTAACATTGTATTCTCTGTTATAAGGTATCTTTTCAAGATTGTTCATTTGGGCTATTCCAGCTTATTTCTCCCTCAGAGGTGTATACAATTTTGCAATAGAGACAAATAGAAATAATAGAAAAGTCATAAAAAATAGAAAGGAGCTGGAAGAAATCTGAGAAATTCATTTGCTTTCCGGCAACATCAACTGTACTTAACTTATTCCTGACAAATATTTGTGTAACCTGCTTTTCAAAGTCTCCCATGGTGTAGACTCTACTTCTTAAGTTCCCTGTTCCTTAAGTCTCTGTTGCAGTTTTAGCTCACTGCTCCCTCCTGCACTCCATGGGTGCTTGTGGAGAACTTAATCCCTTCCTACTAGCAGCCATCTTTTACCCAGCTGATTGGGCTAATACGTCTCTCCTCTTTCTTTAGTTCCTAAATGGCTGTTCTTGCTCTTTCAATCACGGCTGAGCTTTTCTCGATTTTTCTTGAGGCACAGAACTTGCTGAGTGTAACCACCGCTGCTGAAGACTCATTGGCGCTGACAAAAGTGGAACGTTTGTTTATGTGTCTCATACTTGGCGCTCCTGGTTGCAATGCTGCACCACCATTCTACACATCACAGTTGTTTATTTCCGTCCTTCAGCTCCTCTGAGCTTCCTATTGTTTCCCAGTGCCGTAAGCATATTTTTTGTTTTGATTTTATTTTGTGTGTGTTTTGTTGTTTTTTGTTTGGTTGTTCCTTTTTGTTTTGTTTTCATCCCATCTTCCTGCATATTAATTCTGTCCCGCACCAGATTCTACACAGGCCATTGTCAAGCCCAACTTCAAATACCCTCTGGTTGCCTATGAATTGCCAATAAATATTTTCGCAGTATTGTTTTCCAATCAGCTTTTTTAGGTTATTGTAGTTCTCTTGTCTTCAAGTTGCCTAAGATGGGTTATGAAACTATCGTTTGAAGCAGAGTCAAAAGACTAGATGAACTCAAGACGTAAATTATACATATTTTTTCCACTAACCACGAGGTACCACATGGCACCATAAAAGAGAAATTGGTTTGAGAACTGTTGCTCATAAACCCACATTTGGCTCTTACTTCTCTCCTTGTTATTTTCTAGTTGTTTACAAACAATTTGATTGATGATTTGTATCAGCATATTTCTGGAAACTGCCATTAGACTTGTTTGTCTCTGAACTTCTTAGTCCTCTAGTTTTTTAAAGCTATGTCCAGTCCTTTTTTTTTTTCCCCCAGCCATGTAGTACCTGATCTACCCTTCATACAATCCTAGGAACAGAATGAATTAGAATGAGGGTAACACAGCTTCAGCATTCCAGATTGGTTTTTAAATGTAGGAGTAATGTACTAAATAAACTTGTCCAGTTTTGATCCCCCAGCACCTCTGTCTGGAACTTTATCCAAATGCAGCTAAATGGACTCAGATAACCTTCCCTTTCCCTCTCCTTTGGTGAGCACGCTCTTATCTTGCCCTACAAATTAACAGCCAAGAGAAAGTGAGAGCTCAGGAAGAGCTCATTCAGTACTGCGTCATTTTAGCCTTAACAGTAAAGGCATCTGCTGCCATAATGTAGCATATTTACAAAATCACAGTATTTTTTTTAATTGAAAGGGACTTGGCCCTATATTGTACTTTTTCTAGGCAGATAATTTCCATGCAGGCAAAAGAGTCATTTAGGTTGAAGTAACGTTTTTCAAAACAGACTGCAAAATGGACGTGCTCTGTGGCTTACTGTTGACAAATGAAAAAGACATCCACAGGCTAACAGTGTGCAGAGTTAAAGTACAATATTGAATTGCTGGGGAAAATTGTGCCTTTTGAAGCATTCTCTGCCACTTCAGCAGTGTTTGTTCAAAGTCATTACTAACCTTTGGCATCTCATCTGGTCTACAGAACACTTACCACTAGGGTTACATTAATATCTGAGCAATGGCAAAACATAAAAAAAGGCCAAGAGTTGGGGCTATGAAATGCAAAAGTCAGTCAACACCTGTGTCAGTCATCAGGAAAATCAGTAGTTCAGACATGTTTAGAAAACAATGTGTTTAGTGATGTGCCACAATAATTAATTTTATTATTCCACTATCTTCCACTAGCCAAATTAATCCTTGTACTGAAGTCATTTCCACTTTTTTGACTTTTAGTTTAACATTCACTTTGACAAGTTGTTTTGTTTGTTTTTGAGAGAGATGGGATAGAGGACTCAGATTTGTTTTAACAGAAAAAAAGTAGACATTTCTACTGGTGGAAAATTTATCTACAGAAGCACAGTTGTCTACTTTGTAGGTCACTACATCTTAGTTCATTATATAGGTCTCTCTTTACAGTCAGTGGGGACAAATGGCCACTTTGGCAGTAAGATTCATCTGCTATATTTCTGACCACTGCCTTCAGATGGCAGGAATCAGACCCTGAATGTTCCTACCACTCTTTATGGACCATAAAGGAGTCCAGAAATCTAGCTCAGGAGTAAACCTTTGCAGTGTCGATATTTCCATTTAGAAGAATAAGCACTTGCCTTACACTTCGCAGCTATCCTTTGACCATCCATAAATAGTGTTGAAATATTTGTGCACATGAGGTTGGAGCTCATTCCTGGGCAGGTGCCAAACTGGAATCCCCTACCAAACTGTACTGTTGAACTCTTTTTCCTCCCCTTTTTCACTTATGTTTTATCATTTCTTCCCCTTCAATAGCTGGCCATTCATCAGTCATGCTGAATTACAGCGAGACGCTTCCTCTGCTCAGTTCACGTTAAGTGTGGCTGGCTGGCTGCTGGAGGCATCTCAGTTCAGCTAGAATCTATAAGGTGCTTTTTCTCCTCCGTTCCAAAATAACCTGTGTCACAGGGAAGGAAGGTACGTGTGAGGGAGGGCCTTAGCAATGCGGCTGTCTCCCTTCCCTTATCTTCCTGCCCATGGTATTCCTGGAGCCAAAAACTGTGCTAAGCGAAGCTAGGATGACCTGCATCCTGCCAAAGATTCAAATCCAGTAACATTTGAGTTTTGGTTGGCCCAAAAGCTACATCGTGTTCTTGCTTTGAAATTAGAACAGAAAATGGAGTTTAACCAAACTCCATTTCCCATTTCTATGACTGAAACAACAAAAGTGTCTCTACCCATAAAGGTGCCAGAACGAGAAGAACTGGTCTTGCAAGGTTGAGACTCCTTGGCAAAGCTGCCCAGCAAGGGACCTGCTTACCTCTACATTAAACTTCTAGCACAGTCCCTGATGATTTTTCCAAAATTAGGCTAGCACAGGGACTTTTGGGCAAATCTGGAGATTTCTCTGCAGATTGTACTTCACTGTCTAAGCTATTTCAAAAGTACTGAAGTGACCAACAGAGCAGTGTTCTTTCAAAGCATAGCTAGGAACAACCTTTTTGGTTACACCTGTAATAGAAAAATGACATTCATTTTTCTGAATTCATGCTATGAGGTCAAGCCGAACTCTTAAATAAGGGTTGAATCACGCTACTGTCTGTCATCTGGAATTCCTCGCTATGCATATCCACCTTTAGAATGGGTAGGAATTGTAATTTAAATTGTAAGTTGTTTTAGCACACTTCCTTTGGAGTTTATGTGTTTACCTTGCCTGATCAACCCATTTTTGTAGACCAAAGGCAGAAAGGAAGATCTGAACATTCCCTGTTAGCCACCAGGTAATCTTGGACTCCTGAGATAAAGTCACTGAGTTGAAGAATTAGACATATTGGTGTGTTGTTCCCAGTGGGATTGCTAACCCAGGCCTATCTCCCTGCAGTTGAAAAGGAGAAGGAAGATGTGTCTGGTTTAGATTCTGGTTAAAAATAAAGTCACATCCAAGTGATAATTCACAAGTTTAAGTTCTGGAGGTGGTTACTGGAAAAACAAGCCCTATCCAGCTTTTGCACTGGATCTGAACCAGAAAATCTGTTCCTTCTGATTACCTCCCCTTGGCATCAAGGCTGGAAATATGTATTTACAAATCCGTTACCTGCTTTTGGTAAGTTTTTTTTCCCCACTTTGACCTATTTTTGATACAAAAGATGGTGACTTCTTTCTTATGTTTCTGAAGAAACTCTTAGGAGATGCCAAGCACCAGAGCAGCCTTTCCAGCATCAGACAGTTCATCCTGGAAACAGGAGACAGGAAGAGGCAGTTGCAGCAAGTAAGAAATGTGCCATGACAACAAGGAAAACGGCTAATTTGTATTTCTGTCCTTCTTCCGTGTATAACAGGTTCAGCCTAGGAATAGAACCTCATCCATATTTATAAAACAAAAAAAAAAAATGCAAAATATACACATGAAATCTCTACTCCGTGTAGTGAAAAAAGTAACAGCAGCCTCATTTACTAATGACAAAAAAGATCCACAATGGTTGTTTTTTTTATATGTTTATGAAAATTGGTAATGCCCGAATATGAGAAAACGATAAGCCATTCACAGCAGAATACCATTAATTTAAAGTGTATATGTCTAGGGTTATATCTACATGTTTCAGTATAAATGTCTCTCATATATATATGAATCCCATACAATCTGATTTCCAGAGGTTAAATTTTCATGCTCTTCATTTTTAGAAATTTTTTTATTTGTTATTTATCTAATGCTTGCCTTACAGTGTCATAGCTTTACTTTTAGAAGTGACCATCCTATAGGTTTTATAAACATAGGATTATTTCTGAAAATGTGTATCTATAGTGTAATTAAACCAGATGATAGACTGTTACTATAAGTCCCTGAAATTTAACTTAAAAAAGAAAGAAAAAAACGACTTGCAGCTCAGAGATTTTTACGAACTTCAGGATGAATGTAAATGTACAGTATTTTTTTACCTCATATGTAAAATGACTCAAAGGTTATGATTCTGTTTCTCTTCCTAGCATAGGCAATTAGTGACAATTTGCTTAGCAACCCAGTATTGTGATTAATGAATTGCACATTATTTCATGTATCATCCCATCTTAGGTCAGGAATAAAACACTTGGAATATCCTAGCCACGTGCATCACTGTATTTGTGTCAGTGGGCCTGATGAGCTTCAGCATCAATGAAAAAATCCAGCAAGGCACCAACAACTGCTGCTGGGGTTGGTTCACCCTCCTGGCCTGTCATATCCACCAGGAGAGACTCCCTGGGCAGCCCTCTGGGTCTGCAATCCTGCCCCTCCTGATCGGTGTGCAAAAAGGTATTTGCAGCTTTAACCAGGCTCTAGTACTCCTGAGATGGGTTTGACTGCTTTTGTTTTTCATGTTTTGTCAGTGTCCTGGACGCCTGTTTCAACCTTGGACACTGAATGTGTCGATATAGTGAGAGGTGGGAAAAATAGGCAAGCAAGAAGAGGTCCCTCATCAACTTGAATCATTCAGGCAGGGAGCCACCCAGGGTTTGGAGGACCATCCTGCAGCAGGGTTGCTGCCCCAGCTCGGTGCTGCACTGTTGGTCTGTGTTTGTATTCCTGGGGATGCACCAACAGTCTAGAAAAAGAATGGAATTTTACTTTTTCTGTGGTTTTTTTTTGACTCATCCACTTGATGGAAAGCTATGGGGAGCCTTTAAATTAGTGCTGTGCCCCAGTCATAGAGTTGCGGGTAGTCAAACGCTACAATTAAGCCTGTGGTAATATTTTTTCCAGGACCAAGAACAGAAGACTTTTTCAGTTTACTCTGAAACTTCTGAAAAGGTGCAAACATTGGCTGGTATTAGCTGATGTTGCTTGAATACATATGAGGTATATTTCTGTGGAGTTTGCTCTTGAAGGGAATACAAACACCCTCCAGCTATTCTGAAAGAAGTTGGGGTGAGATTTTTCAAACTGTTTGTCCATTTTTTCTGAAGGATTTATCTCCATCAGTGTCAGGGCCAATTCTTCCACCATGGCTGCAGATATAAATCTATAGTGTCATCAGAGCTAGACTGGTGTATAAAAGTAGCAAAACTGGGAGGAAATAAAGCCTGCTCAGCAGAGCTGAAATTGAGTCTCTTTCTCTCCCCTTATTCTATATTTGTAATCTCAATTTTTAAACTCAGTGCAACAGACCATATTACAGAAGGATCATGAAAAGATATTTTATGATCTTCAAATGATAAGTAATGAAATAGAGAAAATTACACCTCGAAAAGAGACTTTCAAGCTGGAACACGTTGTTCTCAGTTCCCTTTCCAGTAGTCTTCTCATTTCATAACTTGGACATCAATTTATAAAGTCCACAGTATCATTTTATGGATGACAAGACCATTTCTTTAAAAAAATTAAACATACAGGGGAGTAAAAGTACTTTCACAGTACAAAAAAGAGAGACCTTGTATTTGATGAGATTTTTATCTGCATACAGGCTTTTGCTATGCTGCGTTTCCTCCCGTGGACCAGAGTGAGCGTCAGTGCAGCACAGAGGCACCATGTGAAGTGCGATAAAGGAAAGGCTGTGCACTCCCAGTGACTCAGCTTATCTTCCCACCCTCAATGTCCTCATGCCACATTCCCACTGCTTAATTTTCATTATTCACAGTAAGATCCACCCAGGGTCACACAAAATACAAAAAAAAAAGTACTTTTTAAATTGAAAAAAAAATCAGATAAACTTAAAATGATTAGGAATAACAGCAGTTTATTAATAATGCAGGAAAAGAAATCTTATTATAAAGATGAAATCCAGGTTCCTCTGAGATGATAAAATGCTACAAACTCTACAACTTCATTACTCAAACCAGAAAATTAGGAGGATTTCATAATGCATGCTGTAATAAGTGTTAGTATTTCCCTTCAAAAATGTTAAGTAATTCTCCAAAAAATGTGAAGGTGATTAAAACAAAAGATCTGTAACAAAAATAAGCTGTGCCTAGCTTGACAGTTTTGTCTCTAGACATTTTGTCACAGCCAGTCACACTACTCCCTTATGAGTAGTTTGTCTCCTTAGATAAGGACCTTTGAGCAGGCATCTTCTTGTTATTCCTATCTAATTGGACGTTATAGAGCACCAAGGTGAATCCATCACTAAGTGACATGGACCAGTGAATGGATATCCAGATCCTTGCCAAAAATGCTTGCTATTGATGCTCTAGTGTTGGGGCTTTACCCGGGGTTCATATCTCAGAGCTCGCCAAACAGCACTGGACAGAGATGTGCTGAGTGCTATTTGATGTTTCTGGCTAAGCAGGTAGTCCTGGGTAATACAAGAGCTGACATTATGGGGTAAATAATATTTAATGTGGGCTGAAGTATACCAGAAATGCACCACAAACTTTATCTGCTGGTTAAACACAAATGAGAATGTGTACAAAGTACATGCAGTCACACCTGGGTAAGAGGTGCAAAAATTATAGCACTCAGTAACAAATGGTCACTTGAGAGTTTTGCAGTGTCTCCCACAGCCTTGAGGAAAGAAGCTGAAATACACTTAGTTTGAATGATAAGACGTTCATCGTCCCATGGTACAACTCCCATTTCTGGGAATGGCCTTATCTCCCTCTTGTTCCTTCTAAGCATTGGTGGTCTGTCATTGCTCCCTTCGCTTCTCGGGCTTCCTGTGATGTTCTGCTTGACTTCCCTGGTTCTTTGAATCCTTCTTCACCTCTGTTTTTATTACTATTTCTCTATGCTCTCTAGGTGATAGTTTTTACCTTCCCTACAGATTTCTATTTTCCATTCCACTTTCTTCTTCCTTTTCATTTGCTCTCTGGGTCCTAATATCCACAACGATTTTTGAAGATGATCATTTTGCTTGTGTGGAATGAAAAAATATTTGGTGTTTTTGAGAGGTTAGGGCATATGACTTATAAATTTAACTCTTTGGCCCAGATCTGGCCTGTCTTGGATGGCCCATTGTCAATTCAAACTCAATATTTTAAAAGCAAATTTCTTAGTTCCTAACTTCTCTCTATTGTTTTGGGTGATCCCATTATCCTCCCTGTCACTTAGCCTCATAACCTGGATGTTACCTGAATTCTCTCCCAGTTTTCTCGTTAAAATTATACAAGGTTCCCACATAACATGTCTTATTCATTCATGCAACTAAATTGCTGTCCAGGGTCTAAGCTGTCACCTCACATCTCTAGCAAAACCTGCCTTTTCTACCTCTTATCTACCCGGAATACTGCTGCACATTGATGTTCCTAACCTACTGCTTCAACTGCTCTCTAAATCCTTCTTAACTGTCTACCACAGAAGCCTCAGCTCTTTTCTTAAGGTCTCTCCTGACATGTCTTTTTTTCATCTGACTTCTTGCTTTCTATCCTTGAAAAAATTCTACACTGTTCTGATCAGCCCAGATATCAGACTCTGCCAGCTACCTTTCAAATTTCCAAACAAATATCTTCTTCCTTTCCTTACTCTGGTGCTTGGAAAAACTACCCTGAAAAGGTACTTTATTATTCCCCTTCAAATCCTTTATCAACCTTCTTCTTGGATGCAATACTTATAAAAAATGACAATGGATGTACTGCCCCTGTGCTTGCACCACTGTCAATGCTGATTAATATTGTCTCCAGAGGTCTTTCTGCATCTGAAACTACCTGCATGGATTTGCTCTTGTGTCTTAAATTATAGGCTGAAAGGATTAGAAATTATGGCTTATTTTGTGTTTGTACAGCACCAAAATGTGTACTCTGAAAGTAATTGACCCTCATATCAGTATCTTATCAAAACATTTCTAAAAAGGGCACTTCCAGTCCATATCTCCAAGATTTTTGCTGAAAACATGACTGAACTAGACAACTACTAAAGCAAGAACTGAAAATGGAGATGTGGTTCAAAAGATTTTGTTCAAACGGAGTTAACAACTGACATGTAATTCAATTAATTTTCCTCCACTTAAATAAAATAAATATGTACGGGTCATATACTATACTAGAAAATAATTCTCCAAACTTCAGTCTTAAAAGCTTCCTACAATACCACCCACCCTAATGAAGAGATGCCATAGTGCAATGACGCTGAGCTATCATCCTTAAGTTTCTAATAATATCATACTTGAATCTCTCCTTCTACAAATTAAACAAACAGTGACTTTTCCCATCTTCTTCATTTGACAGAACAATTTGCTTGCTTGAGGTTTCTGTAAAAGAGCTTTCAAAAATAGTCCTTACTCTACACTAAACGCCCAAGTTTGTTTCAGCCTTGCTTTACAGGTCCTATTCTGCAATCTTCTGAGTTTTTTGTTGTGTTATGCTGGACTGTTTTACTCTTCTCCTGTTTGCTATTGAAAACAGGACACAGTAGTCCCTCAATGACCTAACCAGTATCAAGTAAAAGAGAACAACTACTTCCTGCAATAACTTATTAATACATCTGGAAATGTCATCAGCCATTTTTAAGACAGGATCATATTGCTAATTTATATTCAGCTCACGGTATACAATGCCCTCAGGTCTTCTTCTGGCAGAGTCTCTGCTCCACCAGTTATTCCTCATTTTGTATTTGTGCATTTGATTTCTCCTTACTAAGTGTATCATTTTGCACTTGTCTTTATTGAATTTCTTCTTATTGATTTCAGTTCTTTCAATTTATCAAGATCATTTTGAATTCTTATCCTGTCCTTTCGAGGTGCTTACAACCTCTGCCAGTGTGGTAGCATACTCAGATTTTATAAGCATTCAGCCTATTCTATCATTCAAACTTCAAGCTATCAATGAAAATATTTTGTAAAATCATGTTCATAAGAGCCCTCACTTGGAATGACCTCCCATTTTGCAATGGAACATGTGCAATTATTCTTTCAGTATGGTTTTTCAAACAGTCTTGCATTCGCTTTAAAATCATATAATCTAGACCATATATTCCAAGATTCTTATGAAAATATCGCATGAGACAGAATGAAAAAGCTTTAACAACATCGATACCACAATTGCCATTTTGTTATCCTGTCAGAGGATAAAATTAGACCAGTCTGAAATAGTTTGCTCTCCTCAAAACCATGTAGTTTTTTTCTATCATCTTATTCTCCTATAAAAGGCCTTTCGAGGAAGATACTTATATTCATGCCAGGGTGCATCCATGTTTCAGGAGTGACATTGGTGTGAGCTCCCGTCCCAGCCAGTCAGCCGCATCCCACACACACCAGGGAGGCTGCAGCCCCATCCTGCTCAGCTTTACTGACCCCTAAGTTGCACCTGCCTGAGCCTTGGCAGATCTTCAGAGATGTCACGGGACTAGAAATGCCTGTTTTGGAGAATCGTAGAATCACCTCTGCAGCACCTGAATAGCAGCTGGGAAGCTGAGAGTGACGACTTGTTGCTACCTTGCTCAATAACGTCCTGTGCAAAGATGCCAAAGCCTTAAATCAAAAACAGAAATGGGGAATGTTAGTGCGGCACTGCGCTTTGGCTCATTTTCTGCATGTGCCTCATGTCACAGACCTGACTTGCTCTAAATAGGGAGTTACCTTCTTGAGCGCTATCCATGAGAGTTTACTTTTCCACTGGTACCAGTCCGGCTGCTTTAGCTGGTAGCATAGAGGGTGGGATGCAATTGGGACTTTCTTTACTGAGCACCTTTTCCAGCTTCTCTTCTCCGGTATATCTGTTATGGGTGAAATATCCCGTGGCTGACCATTAAGGACCTTATATCTGAGCAAGGGAATCCAGCTTGTAACAACATAGACCAAAATGTGACAGAAAATGTTTCCAAGTGTTTCTTTGGCTACGATATTTTTGATATTGCATATATCCACAGTCGAAAGCCCTCTAGCTCTCAGTAGGCAAGAACTCAATAGGACTTGTGCTGAAAAGGCACTGAGCAAGCTTTTGAGCAAGGGATAAAAACTCTGCCTATCTCCTTTTTTTTGCATGTGTTGCAGAATTTGAGAACATCCCAGTTTAAGTGGGATGAATTAGGAAAAGGAGGGATCAGGAAATACTTAGAGGTTCTGCTCTGTTACGGACTGTTGGTGAGAATGGAGAAGTAATTAAGCTCTCAGGCTGATATGCTGACAAGAACATTAAAAATTTAAAGAAGATATAGTGAAATTAATGCATTTTTGAGAATCCACACAAAATCCAGTTTTGTAGGAAGAGTGAAAGAAAATATCCAACTTCTTGACTTTAAATAAATGGAAATAATCCAGAAATGAAACCAAGACAGATTTAACAGTTTAGATAGACATTTAAAACATAGAAAATAAACACTTCTGAAAACATGCATATTCACATTGTATCACACAAGCTTTTAAAGGGGGTACAGAGTTAGCCAAAGATAATCAGACACAAAACCAAAACTCCTTCATGACATTTCTCACAGCCATGAGAAGGCCATCGAGCAATCCCAATAGCTGAGTCTGAGGAGTCCCAAGAGTTGTCTGGTGGATCCTCCTGCCCCGAGGCAGGATCAAGACCAGTGCTGGTAGGGATTTGTCTAAACTGCTCTCAAAATCCTCCACGGTGGCCTAAAATTCCCCCTCTTCAGTATCCTCAGGAAACTACTTCATTCATTTAAATGTAGAGTTTTTCCTAATGACTAACCCAACCCTTTCTTTCTGTGGTTTTAGCCCCCTATTTTATATCGCAGCCCCAACAGCCTTTAAGAGATGCAACTGCCAGTCCCTGCAGTCCCTGCAGTCCCTGCAGTAGCTTTCTGTGCTGTGTGTTTCATAAACACATTGTCAGAAGAGGTGCTGAACATGGGATGGTTATGAAACATATTATTGTGGAGACACAGAGCTCTGGAGATCAGTGTAAACACTGCAGAGCTCCTATTTTGGACCTCAAAAGTCCCAAATGCTGATGCTAATTTGATGACATGAGAACAAAAGTTCCTTTATTCAACTCAAAATAAGAAGGGTAGTCTGAGCTCTTACTTCATATGGGACATTTTATCCTGGCAAAATCTCACTTTGCAACATCTTATCATTGATCCTTCCTCCTGTTATCTCACCATGGCAACATTTTGGTCCCATTTCTGAGCATACAATTAGGATTTTGGATTTCTAAATTCAGACTGCAGATGTACTGATGGAGATGAAGCACCCACGCCTGAGATCTAGTACGTGTGCTACGCAGGCAGATCATCTGCAGCAGAAACGTACGTTTGCTTCCCAGGCAATCACACTGCCATGGCAATATTTTCCTCGAAGCACACATAGGTCAGAGGAGAAGAGGAAAGAGAGCAGGTGAAGAGCGTAGGGTAGCAGGAGGAGTGCAGCTGGGGCAGGAGCGCGAGGGTAAAACAGAAAACAGGAAGATGAGCAAGGATAGAGAGGTCAGAAGAGAGCAAGGCAGAGCTGGAGCAAGGACATGGAGTGGGACATGAGATCAAGGCCACTGGGAATAGAGTGGGATGGAAAGGGGACGATGAGGTCAAGGTAAGATAAATCTCAATGTGAGTGATGGAGCAAAGGCGGCTTTGGAGAAGGAGCGTGTGTAGGAGCCTGGGTAGAGAGACAAGATGCAGTGGGGGCTGGTGGTGTACATAGGAGGGAGACTGCCAGGTAGGGAAGTGAACAGGGATGTGAGGAGCGACAGCTTTCTTCTCCCAACTGCAAGCAGGAATTAAGCTCTAGCAGCCTCTAGTAGCCTGTATCCTCTTAGGCATCTGGCTTTACAACCTGAGATAATTGGAGGGGATGGTGACTGGCTCCCTCCAATATCACAATACTTGTGAAATGCAACCTTTTGCAATTTACAAAGCAGGTGCGTGTCTTGAGGGTGAAGCATTACTCCGGGAGTTTACAAGATATGATGTTGGCTATAAGACTGATGGCAGAGAAAGCATTTCCTGCTTTTTTGAAGGTAATGGAAAATGTAATAAAATGTACCAAGATGAGCGAAACCTAATCGCATAGCTACCTATTTGTATTCAGCTACCAAATCCTTCTGAGGGAGCCGTTATTAAGTGCATTGAATCCCATAATGCTCTTTAAATATCATGTGCAGGAGATGCAGCGGAGCGCAGAGGAACTAAAACCGCTGTTTCATGGAGCTCTCTTGTTTTAACAAGCCTGTGCCCGGTACTGTTCACAGCTGAGGGACTTGGATGGCATCGGGGGGTCCATGCCACAGCAGAGCCCCTTCTCCTCTCTGCTCCCCGTGTCCCCAGGAGATGACAAGCAGGTGCAACAGGCAGGTCTGGGGGAAGCTGGCCTCCTCTAAAGCCTGGCTGCTTCTAGGCTATGCTTTGGAAAGCAGTTTTTTAATAATTCTGTCCTATCATAGTGGGATCACAGAGGGACAAGTGAGACTGTAAGTAGGGGGGAAAGAAAAAGAGAAACAGTATTATGTCCAAAACTGAGGTTCCTTCAGTGCAGGAAGGAAAGAAAGGGAAGATATGTGGGGTGAATTAGGGTCATGGAGGCCCAACTTCTGCTCCAGAAGAGTCTTGTTTTTAGGGTTTACCCTACACCTTTGACCATGATGGTCTATTTTACCAAGAAGCATTTTAATGCTGTGATACAGCCAGTTCCATGGTCTGTCAAGGATCATGGGTTGAGGCACTAGCTGTGGCCTCAGTACAGACCCCAAACATCCGCATGGTGCCAGAAAGGGAAGGGGCTTGGGCTAGTGACCGCCCGGCCAGTGCGTTGGCCACTGCCTGGCCTCTCTCCCCACATGCCTCTGCCAGAAGCGCTGGTGCCAAAGGGCTTCCCATCCCCTTCTGCTCTGCCTGCAGCCACCTTGGGAAGGATCCCTGTGATGGGGCCAGAGCAGGGCTCCTCACATGTGCCGTGGGGAAGGAGCTGACAGCTGTCTGCTCTGATAAATATGCGTTTCATGGGAAAGCCATCTTTCTGCAGGTTATTATTTTGTATATGAAAGTGTCAACAACAGCTAAGAACCCTTTGCCTTCCGGACATAAAGAATTGCACGGCGCCCACTTTTACATACTTTTAAAGAAATGGATTTGGCTGCATAAAAGAAAGCTACAATCCATGAAAAATAAATACTGACCTGAATTTCAGGTCCCCATATTCTATTAGACTTACATGCATTTATTTTAGAGGAGAGTGTGAGGGGAAAACTCGAACAAACTTACAGATCTCCCCGATGTGAATTACATTTTCCTTCTTCTTGATTTTGTGCAAACTTGCTTGTGTCTCAGAGCAGGAATGGTTTATCTTCGGCTGCCCTATTTATGTTGCAGGAGTGTGACCAGGAGATCAATATGCTTAGCAAAACAGAAAGGTACCACATAGTAACTAGGTCATAAACACAGTGGTTCTCTCTTGCCTCTAAGCTCAACTCTTCTTTTTTCTATTTTGTTTTTCAGTACAAAAATGCACCGCTCTTTTAAAATCTGTGTTCTAAAACTTCTCCCTGATGTGCTCTTTTCATTTAAATTTCTAACTGCTGACTGTTACAGCATATCCAATATTATGGGATATGTTGGTGCAAAGTGCGCTGACCATTACAGTGTATGTATACTGTATGTAAAGTGCGTCAGAAAAGGAGACACACAAAAGTATTAAGGTCATGTCCTTCAGTATCTGCTCCTGTAAGTAACACAAATAAACTGTTATTCCCATGATTCTTGTTGAATATTAAACAAGTATTAGATAAACCTTAGACAAGTCACATTCATTTCCAATAAATTAATGTTTTGGAGGGCTGAAAACCTTCCTCAAAGCCCACAGCTAAGCTATATAATCTAAGATAAGGTAGACGAGGAGAAAGACAACTTGATCTGAGGCAGAGCAAACTTCCTACTGATTCCCCAAGGTTTTCTCTCTCCCAGGAGCTTGAGTTGCCCTCGCTCATTGCAGTTGATGGTACATTCTGACAGTGTCCCCACTCAGTCACCCATGACCATTCCCCTTCGTGCAAGGGCTACTACTGAACATAATGCATGGCCCTATGGAATCCTCCATGGACAGCAAGATAAGCAAACAAAAATGTTGAATTATTCTATGGGTTTGATTTTTCCAGTCCTCTCAAGTAAGGATAATGGTAAATATAGTGGATAGTACGATAATATAGTAAGTAGTAAGTATAGTGGTAAAAGGGGTGATCAGATTCTCAAAAGACAGTAAGTCAAAATCTGCTGCAAATATTGCCATGGTACCACACTGCTGAAGTAGTGAGATCAGAGTGATTAGATGGTATTTCAGAATGCAATAAAACAAAATTCAGCTTTGTAACAGAAATGCTAATGTATCTGAGCAAAAATAGTCACAAACAAGGATATTCAGTGCAAGGAGAGATCTATGTTTGGCAACAGTAATGACAAAGGAGAAATTAAAGTTAATAGGCAGCTAATCAGACGTGAATTTCTATTGAGACATCAACAAAAAGGCTCAAGCTAAATTTACAAATAATTGCTCCTTTGTCTACATAAAGTCTTGGTAATTCCATCAGTAATCACAACTTTCCTTGGGCACATGGCCTAGATTGCATGCCCAGGCCTTCATGGCACAGTAAGTCACATTTCTCATAAGAAATGTTACAGTCCTTCTATATGACCATGGAGAAGAGCACCACAAATTCCAAACATTTTATTATTAAAATGAAAATCAATCCTTATTACTTGCATCCCTGCAGCTTTTGGAGTTGTCTTTTGAGACCACTTTTGAGAGCAGGTAATTTCTTGGGCTATATTTTCTTTTTGCTGGGCAAAACTTTTGGTCAATACAACACATACTATGGTCTGTGATGAATGGCCTCCAGAGGTGACATCTCCTTACTTGCAGGCTAATCGTCTTCGTATGAAAGGGCTATGAGCTCTGCTGTATAGTTGCAAACCAAGCAGGTGGAGATGGAGGTGCCGGAACTGATGAAAGGGGAAAGCTGAACTTTGCACACGTGCAACCTAAAAGCAATATTTTAAAATAAAAACAGACATTAAACTTTTAAAACTCAGAGTATTTTTGTCTAATTTTTATGTTGTCTAGTTGATAAATGTACAGAGGATGTATGAACACCATCTACCTTCTTATGTTTCTTTTCACAAGTCTTCTCACTTGTCTTTGCACAAGTCGTCAGATGACAAAGGTGCCAAATTCCAAAATTTATTAAAGATAATAAGTATCTGTATGTGAGAGGAAGTAGTATCCCTTCTGAAGGAAAGTCTGGAGTCCTTTACACATTGACAGGCCCTTACCAAACCACTAGCACAGGAAGGACATTATAGCAGAGCAGCAATACAAGAAGGAGCTCCTGAAGTCTTTAATCCCTATCAAATGCCAGAGAAGCTACTCCAGCTGTGTAACTCCTTCAGAAATGTGTCTGATTTGGGTCCACCTCATCCAGAGAAACATATTTTCCTTTATAGAAGAGGAAAGAGACTAGATCAGGGGAGAGTTTGTGCTTTGATTGTGTTGCTTTTTTTTTGTCTTTATTTTATGGCAGCAAATTGGCAGGACCCATATTTCTTGGGGGAGGCTCTCATGACATGCAAAGCCTTCCACAGCTCTGAGGAATCACTCTAGCATCACATTCATACTTGTGCACTGGTCAAATACACTGAGATTTATTCACCCCACTCATTCTGTTAAAATGGTTGCCTCAAAACTATTAGAATTGCAACTTGCTGCCAATGTTTTTTTTTCTGATTTTGGTCATGGAATTTGTAAGCACCTTTTTGCCCCATGGTTTTAGGTGCCTTCACTTAATTCTCCCAAACACAGAAAAAATAGAGCTTGTGTTTCCATAGCAACTTTAACTCCCTATTGACATTGCAACAAAATTATTCATCTGAGATTCATAAGGCCTCACAATTTAGACTCAGCATAAGGATCCTGTAGGCCTGCTGAAGATCCAATCCTGGTCCAGATCTCTGGAGACGGTTAGGGATATGCCACTTGTATATCTTGCCGTTGCATTTGCAATGGACAGAAATTACTGGGTGAGGCAAGGAAGAGATTGGTTCAGTGTTCAAATAATTATAGCTAGAAGGTGTGTTTTGTACAGTTAATGATGCTTTTTAATCATTGAGGAGAAAAAGAAGGTTGTTTAAGGCATAATTGCTGAGAAACTCTCTAGGAAGAAAATAGATATTTCTATCAGATAATTGGTTTGTTGGTATACTGAGTCCTTGGAATTTTACTGGAGTCTGTAACTGCCTAATTCACTCAATTGGCTCATATAATAGCTGGCATGCGCTAGCTTGAGTGTTTAAGGTTTTTTTGCTAAGTATACAGTCATCTCAATTAACATCATATTCATCTATCTCATCCAGAATAGTATTCATTACAGTAGAACAGACTGGCTGAGATGAAAAATGTGTATTTGGAGATAGACTCGAAAGTCTGTAGTCAGACACTTGCAAAGACACCTACTTTTCAAAACACTTAATGCCAGTATAGCTACCAAGCTGATGTTATTTGCTTCATTTGAGCTGATAGGTATTTAGTGTTTTAGAAAATTAAAGCAGTTATTTAAGTGCCTAGCAGGGAATAAACAGCACAATTTTAGACATCCACTTTTAGATTCTTATATCTTGCCTTGAGTCTTATGCTGAATATAAGAGAGGGTATTAAAATAAACTTGTATCTTGTCAGGAAAATGACTCTTTAATGAGGACTTGTAAATTGAGCAACTACCTATGACTTTCTGAACAACAAATACTTAGCTATTTATGAAAATAATACTGTATTTATACCATAAAAACACAAATCCTTATATCTTGGAATGCATCTTTGTCTGTAGAAGTGAAATGATATCAAAGTAAGTTGCAATAGTTAAAAAATGTGTGGCTGTTACTTGCAAGGGCTTACCTACTTGGTGGGGGCATGGGAAGAGGTAGCTGCTGGCACGCCACTGTGCAAGGTTGTTTTGCTCAGGGGTCGGTGTTGTACCGGTGACACAACTGCATCCTACAGGCACAGCTAGGCGATGCGCTACCGCAGCTGCCCCACGCAGTTGGCCCAGGAGACCCATGCATCAGCCTGGCTCTGAATCCTGGCAATCCTAGATCCCTGGCCATAATGACCATGCTGCTTCCAAGGATGGATTATCCATGTTCGTCTGTTTGAATAGGATGTCATGCGAATGTTGGGTGCCAAGTACACTGGAAACCAGCACTGGTGGGTGCTTGAAAGATGTGCACGCTGAAATCACTCACCTGCAGCCATTTCAGGATCCTTTGCAGAGCTATCATGGCATGGAGCTTCCCACAAATTGTCTAGGAATGTACAGTTTTATCAGCTTTATTGGTTAGTAGTGACTTGTGACTGCTGAGGAAATTAAAAGACAGTCTGCTTGCTTGGTGAAATGCCTGCAGTTCTGGTCAGCTGCCACAGATAATCATATTTGAACCCAAACATGACTTTCTGCATAAATTTGTTGGCTTTCTTCACAGGGGCTCCTCTCTTGGATAATAAATGAATAAAATAAATAAATAAATATCAGAAAATAGCTTTATGAGAAATGTCACTATGTAATAAGCGATCACGGGTTTACTAGTGATACTGTGATAAACCTGCCAAAGATGGATGTTACAGCACATCCTAGCAGGCTGTCCTAAAGAGCCAGCCACTAAGTGACAGGACAGCGTTCATTTGGCAAGCAACTGATATTGTTTGGGCCTCGGCATGATGGTTGTGATTTATATCATGTCTGTACAACTGCTATCAACTTTTCAGACAGAGCTGAAAATAAAACCCTCACAGGGGAAGGTGCTGCTGAGATCAGTTGGAGGGGTAGGAGTGGGCTCTAGGGAGGGAAAAGAAGTCAAATACTACAGAGTTTGCTTATTATGTTTCCCCACACTGTTATGTAAGTAATAAGCTGAATAAGAATGTACCCTATTTTTGCAATATTTATCAGCTCACTTTGTTACTCTAGAGTCATTAAGCTATTCATTTTTAGAGGATAGTTTTTGGCCTTATGCGTGCAAACCTAATTTACTTTCCAATAACTTTTTCTCTCCTGTGTACTTAAAAACACCAAATGAATGCAACAGTGTATGTATCCAAGTAATTGTTACAGCAGCAGGTAGGGAGGCTTGAACTGGTGAGAACTTTTTTTTTGTTTACTGGTTTAATGAGGTCTGTTTATAGTCCAGTGCTCAAAATATGGAAATTATGAGTAATGTGATGAAATAAAATTTCTCTGTGCTCTGCATATAGTTAGCTTCTAATGCTCCTGGATGTTTTTGGTCTGAACCTACAGTATTTTATCCTTCATTTCAGTATTAATCTGAAAGAGAGATGCA
Source organism: Crypturellus tataupa (assembly GCA_034781795.1). Lineage (NCBI taxonomy): Eukaryota > Metazoa > Chordata > Aves > Tinamiformes > Tinamidae > Crypturellus > Crypturellus tataupa. The sequence continues at coordinate 2,145,538 of JAWLRI010000912.1, read as the reverse complement.
CAGAAGCATTCCTTGGTCAAATGAAGAGCTGCATAAATTGATGTGGGATAGACCAAATCTCAATTTATATATGCCAGTCTGCATACTGGCAATTCATATATGCCAGATCATGCAAAGTATCTGCTGTAATAGGTGATCTCCACAGTTTAGGGAAGAGACCTTCATCCCATTGCTGTTGTGACCCCCATTTTGTGGTCCTGCTCTCTTGGAGTCCTGCTCTGAAGGAAAAGATGGATGCACACAAGTTATAAAGCCGGTGACTAAATTCTTCAGCGATCAGAGATCCAAATCCTGTATAACTACAGACCCAAAAGCTATCATCTCAAAACGCACATTGGGTATCCAATAGTTTTTTTCCTTCAGACAGCTTTGCACCCTTGACCAGAAGTGTTAAATGGAGATTTTTCATAGCATTGCTAGCACAGTCACTTTAGTTGCATTTAATGACAGAACTGTACAGTGTATAACCATTTTATTTTCATTTCATAAAGTGAAGACTTCGAAAAGTTAGTATTTTGGGCTGTTTTTTTTTCTTTCACTTTTGTCTCTCATAAAAGTGTATATGGATATACATTTCCATTAACTATATTGACCTTTTGGTGTGGTGATAAAAACTCTGACATCTAGTGATTATGACCTGTAGCCTACTATATTAATCTTGATTGCTTGTGAGTTTTGAGGTTGAGAATTTTCTATGATTTTGCAGGCTGCAGTTCTTCCATGACTGATTTTAACCAAATGTAATATTATGGCAGGAGATCAAGAAATTTACTGCAGCATCCACATTAGTCGCAGTGTCTCACTCCTCATCCCTGTGATGAATCTCACTGTTGTGAGCAGAGGTGAGGAATGAGAGAGCAAGAGCAATCAGCCCTCCAGTGTGCCAGCTGCAGATGCGCTCAGCAGCAGGGATGCACCAAATGGGAATCTGCATGGACAGTCACAGAAATAATGTCACTGTGTCTATCCCTTGATTGCCATTTCAGGGGATGTCAAGTGTTTTACTTTTTGCTTGAAATAATAATCTTAACCACTTAAGTAAGTGCTTGTGAACTAAAGAATGCCAAGGAATACTGTGTTCAGGCAGTGTCTTAATAAAAATATTAAAATAGAAAGCAAAACATGTAGAGGAATCTCATGCAGAGAAAGTTTTCATTAAGGGAATGATATATATTCTTTTTACCATGGAAAATCTTTATTTCATCTAGTAAAGTAACCGAAAGGCAGAAAGTATCTCCATAGGAAAGCAGTGAAGCTGCTGCTTTTATATGAATATGGCAACATACAGGGCATGGTGGACAAAGAACAAGTTTAAGTACTTGACCATACTGACTAAACATTGACATGAGCTACCGTTTAACATAGTAGCTATAGACCTCTGTCAGCAAAAATGCCCTGAACATCAGGAGTTTTCCAAGAACGGTGTCCAAAAGTAGAAATCACTGTGTGACCACAAACTGCATATAATATAGCACATTTCTGTAAAAATACCTTTACCATTGACAGTCACAACTGTGAGCTGATATGGATGCAGCCTCTCAGAGGCAGCTGCTTTTTGGAGGGAGCATTTCAGTCAAGACAACCAAAGCTCTTCTGATTGTTTCCTTCCTGTTACTGGACATGATTCTCAGCAAAAGTCATTACCTAGAAAATGCATCATTGACTATAAAACCGTGTGAAGTGTCTCCTTTTTTTTTCTACTGAAATAAACAAGTGTTGGAGACAAATTTGGTTTCAAATTGCTCCTTTCCCACCTACAAGCTGCCCTAGTACCTAACAAGTTCCAGCAAGGTTACTATAGGTTGGCTTGACACCCCTTTTCTTTGTACGGATTCTTTGTTAATAGCATATGCTTAAAGTCAAACAGCCCTCGTCTGAATAACAGGCAATTTTAGAGCCAGTACTTAGCTTTTTTTTTTTTTTTTTTTTCTTTTGGTCAATGTTGCTGCTACTTTGGAAGTAGCCTCCACGTATTTCCTATAGAAGTATGCCGAACCGAGAGGTGACTCATTTTCAAAGTGATGGTACCAGCTCTTGTGCTGCTAACTCTGCAGCCTCCACGGAGGGAACATTCCAGAGCTGCCAAGACTTAGAACTTTAAAGCTTATAACTCACTTGGGGAAAAATGTTCCTGAGACTGCTCCTCAAGCCTTTCATGTAGCTGCGGTATGTTTCATGAATTTCAGTGTTACTCCTCTTCAGCTCAAACCTAATTTAATCGGAAAGCGGAGCAAGGGCGAAATTAATTCTTTAAATGATTTCACTGTGCCATAATGATCGCTGCTCACTAGCCTAATATTTGAAGATGAGAAAACACTTAGCACAAGCAAATGCTTTTACTGAAACCTTGCATAGGTAACATTTAATGCCTGGTCATTTGCCTTTGCCTAATTTGCAAAAAAGAAAAAAAAAAAAACAAGGCAAAAAAAACCCTCAAATATTTGAGTGTTCTGACTTCATTAAGATAGTGAGTTTTAAAAGGTTTATCCAACAGAAATCTCTTCAATGCTTTTGTATTGGAAACTGTACCCCATCTTAGCAGTAACTGGTTACTTGTTAGGACATTCAAACTGAGTAAACAAAGTTTCAAGTACCATATCTGGGAATAGTTAATCCATTTCCCCTAGTTTGTCTCCACATGCCTTTTGTGCCTTTAAAAACATACCATTCAAATGGCTGAGGATAAAAGAAGTCATCAACACACACACACACACACACACACATAAATCAGAAAACTACATCAGAGCCTTGAAAATTCATTTTGTTATTGCTTTTAATGATTTCCCTTACTGCAGCAGCAACTAGCTTGTAAGTAAGAAGTGAAACCAAAATTTCCCTTTTTAAACCTAATTTTCCCCACATTCTCAGTAACCTCCCACGGCAGCACTGACAGATTAGGAAGGTAGCACCTTTGGAAGTAATGAGCATTAAAGCAGCCTTAGAGCATTAAGAGCTGTAACACCAAACGACTTCTGTGTCTTGGGGATGAGAATTATGTTTAAGGGAGCAGTGAAAACATAAAAAAGGAAATGATGGTAGCAAGTTTAATTTAAACATATTATTCAGTGACTTTCCTCACTTTGGAGGATGGGTGCAAGTATTGATTTCTCACAGGCATTTTTCCATTCTTCAGTGACAGCCCTGGCGGGTGTACGTGAGGCAAACCTGTGCTTTCTTTACACTCACTCATAGGTGCACTGCTATCAGGATAAGTCCTATTTTATGTGAGTAAAATGTATAACTTCTTCCCCATAAACCCACCAAACTGGTCAAGTCATTCACGGTAGATACAGGCTTGGGTTTGGGACCTGTTTTGGGTTATGCTGTGATTCAGTTGACTTGTGGAAGCTGTTAGCAATACTTGTCTTAGTTGACAGTGATTGGTAACATTCCCACAACAGGGCTGGGGACTCCTAAAGTGCCTTATGCTAGTTATTAGGAATTTTACTGGTTGATGGCTGGTGGCCCCATGGTCTTGGGCAGAAGAGCAAACATGACCACAGCGCTACAAGTCATCCGTCAAAAGCCTTGCTGTTCTCTCTGTGCCACATCACTTCTGCTCTAGGTATGCTCTAGGTATGCTCTAGGCTCTGTATGCCTCTTACCTGGCCATCTTAGTGCAACAAGATTAGCTTCTCATTTATACTGGTCCCAGAGGCCCTTGGGAGCCTAAGGATAAAATTTTCAAAGGCACCCTAGATATAGGATCCTCTCAGCCCTCATTTTCAGCTGGAAGCTGGGAGGTGATCTATGACTTCCAAAGACATTCGGGCACCAGTGTGCTTATGTCCCACTAGAAAGTGAGATTTACCTACTTAGATAGCTGTCCAGGTTTTTGACCAGGCTGCTTCAGTGTAAATGCCATCTGAACAGGTGATAATGACCACAGGGTACTGCAAAGGTCTGTAAACCTTCTGTGAAATACCTGGCACTGGCACACTAAGGGCCTGATAAGCCACATTTCTTTCACACCTAGAGGAACTGTTAATGACTCCTCACACATCAGGGGACTGAGTTCAGAAGACTCTCTGGCCAAGTGTTTCTGAAATAAGGAACCTGTGGTGGGATTAGGGACTGTCTCTGTTAATGAGTGACTTCTGGGTTCCTCTTGAAGTCCCCAAGTTAATTCTTCTTGGCTGAGATGTGAGTCAGAGAAGATTTCTTCCACTGAAGCAGTGTGCATAACAAGTTTTATTACTCTCATTTTAATATACATTTATACTGTTTCACAGGAACAGGAGTCATAGGATGTAGAATCAATGCAAGGGTGGCTGCTTTTTAACATAAAGGCAAATACAAACTGCCTTAATTGAGCATTCCTTGAATATATGGTTTTTAGGGCTTTTGCAGGATACAAGTGTGATCACAGGCAAAGCTTTTTCAGGGTCTCATTAAACAAACTAAGACTTTAAGCCCAGTGGGTGGGTTGGTGTTAGGCATTATCACTAGTGGAATAGTCACACTTCATTCAATTATATTGCAACTCAACCTACCTTTTGAGTAATGGAAAGGTAAGTTAGTTGCAGTAGTAGATGAATGTGTAATAGTGTTGTGCTCTACAATTTAGAGCCTGGACTACCCTTGATTTCCATTCTGCAGTTACAGTACAAGGGTACGAACAGCATCATAAACTCTTCTAACAAGCTTATTTTCACAGTATGTTAAAATGCTTACACAAGTAAAAAGTATATTGATTCCCATGCTCGCACCTTCCACTGTAACTACCGCTGTTAATGTTCTGATGAATTGCAAAACTCTTGCTTTGATTTCCTTAAAGATCTTCAGAAAAGGTGGAGCAATAAAACAATTCATCATCCATAACTGGGAGAGGGAAGGAATTATGGGTAATTTGTCGTGTTGGAGGATTTTGAATGGTGGGGACTTTGGTGCTTAAATTTGAGTAGTAAACTTTTTCGATTAGTGATAATCATTTATTATTATATTTGTAAGTCATCTACTGTCTTAGGAGTTACAGTATGAGTTACTACTAGGTTGCTGTTTCTCAGCCTTTCTAACTAAAATGTTTCCCTTCTAGGAGAAATCCATGGTCATATGATGGAAGGGAATCAAAATGTAATGTACTCATGTAATGTACATGTAGTGTCCTGATATAAGTGAAAATGTTGAGTGCAGAAAATGAAGTCACTTTTTATCTACTTGCAGATAATAGTCATTTGTACGGGAATGTGTGTCTGTTTTTTGTTTGTTCTATTTTTCTCTTGTATGGACTATGACTAGTCCACAAAGCACAAATGGGAATATAATGCTCTAGTGATACTGAAGTATATGTTTTTTAATAGAAATAGGAAAGATGATAAACCCTAACAGAGGAAATACCATGAGAAAAGAGGACATCAGTTGTTCATTTCGGTTTCCTTGCTGGCTGCAATCAAATATAATTCAGAATAGGGTTCATGTTCACCACGAAAGCCCAACTTGTCCTGGAAAGATGTACTAAAACAATTGTGAGACACTGTAAATAGTAATTGGCAATAGTATGTTCCAGAGGAAATGTTTGTTGGTACAGTGAATCTCCGTGTTCAAATTTATATTTTGATTGACTTTTGTATGGGATATAGGAAAAGAGTGTTTGGCTGTGTTCAAAAGCTCTGATTTGCTACTTTGAGAACTAAAAACATCATTTTTTTATTTTTAATAAAACTTTTTTTTCTGAGAAAATATTAAGACAACATGTATCACGCTCAGTATTGGTAAGCATCTGAAACTTCTCATTATTTTTAATATAAAGAAAACGCATTTCCAAGAACTAAAAGGCTGATTCCAGTGTTTCCTAAGTCTACAAAGCCTCTGCTAATTTATTTTAAACCTCTGTGGAACTATCTATCTCCTCTAATATGGATTGTCTTTTTCCTTTCTTGTGACTGATATTCATAGTTAGACTGGGTGAAGTAATTTAATTGTTAGGGCAGCTATCCCTTCAACAATGCAAAGAAAATCCTCTCCTTTGCAGTATCTCTTCATTCAAACGCACTTCAGGAATAAAAAAAGTAATGGAAGAGTATGAAAAATAATATAGATGAAATAATGTGAAAATAATACAGGTGATAAAACAGACAGTGTTTTGAGTGCAAACAGCGAGACGTGACTGTAGTGTTCCGAGTGATCTGTCCCACAAACCACATATTAAATCTGGAATCTCTGCATTCCAATATGAAGTGGGGAGACATCAGAGCCTGGCAGGACTCTCTAATCCAGATACAGAAAACAAATGTCCAATTTCTGCCTTCCCCAATCTGAATTAGTGGTTGTGCTCATTCTTCTGATCTGCTCTGCCTGACCCTGTTACGGCTTCTGCAAGGAGACCGTCACATGTCAAGAATTGTGTTCAATTGTGTGAGGCATCCTTGCTCCAACCAAAAGGAAATGCCTTGGGTCAGAAGGCACAACATTGCTCTGCCTCAGAGAAAAATCTCATGTATCAAAATCTATTTGATTGTCAGGCTAACTTGACTAATTCAGATTGTAGTACCTCTAATAGTACTCAATATCAGATTATTTTTATCTATCTGCCTAAAATATTTCTGTTTCAAAGAACACACATGAAATGAAGTATGTGATGGAGGGCCTAGATGTTTAGTATGAAATGGTTAGTATGAAATTTCTGGATTTTAATAGGAAGGGATTTGGATTTCATTTACATGCTGTGAAGTTGTTAAAGCATAAGTAGCAGGTACCTGTTAGGAGGTACTTGTTACTTCATACTTGTGGCAAAAGGGAAAGAGAGTCAAAAGGAAAGATTCCTGTTCTCAGAATCAGTCCTATGTGTCTTTGGTGTCTCCCATTGGGTACCCACAAACTATTCTTTCAATATTGTTCCTATTCTGAAACTCTTAGCTAAGAAAATCTTGGTTCAAATACATGTGCCTTGTGATGACATAGAGAAGTCCTACCTTCACTGAAGTCAATACGGTTACTCCATGTCACATCTCTGAAGTTCGGATTTTGCTCATGGTGCCATTTGTATTTTACACTGAGGACCCATTTTAATATTATTCCCTAATTATTTCTTTTCACTGGATTTTTTTTTTGATTCCTTTGATTCCTTTTTCTTGAAAAAACTTATGTTTTTTTTATCTTACGTTGAACCTTTTGCCTGGAACTTTTTCCATGAAGCAATCAGTAATGGCTCAACCCTGCTCTTCACAAACCTAGGATTTTGCGTGCACATGCTATTCACAATTACCTTATGAGAATGTGAGATGATAATTAAATTTTAATGTAACCCAGTCTGTAGTAATACAATAGGGTTTTTTTTTTTCTGATTATGGCGATCTGTAAAACGCTTTACTACAAAAGAAAATCTTTGAAATACTGCATGAAACCAAAGGCTCCACTTCATAGACTCATGTTAAAATGAATTTGGAAGGCACCTCTGGAGATATATTGTTATTGCTTATAATATTGTACTTATCTTTAGAAATGTTAGGTAACATCTCTCCTAATAGGCAAAATCTGGTGGCTTTCCTGAAGTATAACGGTGGGGAAAAAAAGAACATCTGGGGGATGTGTCCACTGGAGGTCCCAGTTCTGTAACCCTGTGAAGCCCTCCTATGTAGGCAGTGCTCCCTGGGCCGTGCTATGCTATTGCATTAAAACAGCACTGCATCTTCAGCAGCTCTCGTCTCTTGCTGCCCTGATGCCTAACGGAGCATGAGGCAAAGCAAGTTGTTTTTTGCTCAGGATGTATTGTCTATATATTATGTACAGAGAAATTAGTGGTGCATCAAGCAGATGTTTCACAGAACTGATCACAGTGATTCTGCCTTCTTGCTCTCTGGACGGGTACTTACTCATTTATAGTCATTAGCTGTGCACATGAAGTTATTTTTCTCAGGCATATCACTTTGCATTTATTGATATTGAGTTATACTAACTGCTATATTGCTCAATGAAGAGGTCTTGTTTTAGCTCTTCACAACCAAACTTTTTTTGTTATTATTATCCTACATATTTTCAAAATACTAGAAAACATTTGTCACTCTGCAGCTGCCCATGTTCCAAGATCTTAGAAGCCCAGAATAGTAGAATTATTAGAGTTGGAAGGGACCTTCGGAGATCACCTTTTAGGAATATGTTTCAGAACACTGACCCCACCACACTGGAGACCACTGGTGCATCCCATCACTGACACTGACCACTGTAGGATCAGGACACTAGTCCTGCTCTTTTTTTTTGCATTCTTCAATCTATCATTAATCAATTAGCAAATCAAATTGAAAAACTAGTGTCTTTAGGACCTTTGGATCTCTCACACCTGCCCAGAGAGGGGTAGTGGGGCTGTTTCACTGACTATCTGTTAGTTTGCTTTTCAGTTTGATTTTGTCACTTTGACTTTTTCTTTTTTTTCTTCTGAGTATGCACATCCTTGTAAAAAAATAGCCAGTCCAGTTTCCCCTTCCATAAAGTTTAATTTCTGTGCAGGCATGGATGTGATGTGTATCTTGCTGATATCTCCCATTATTTCAACAATTCAACTGAATTGCTTCAGACTTTTACCCTGAATGTGTCTTCCTCCTCCCATGACTAATGACATTTCACTCATTTATCATCATAACTAATGTATGAATGCTAAAATGATACATAAATGTGGCATGAAAGTTTTATATGAATGAGTTTAGGACATCAAATTACAAAAAGTAGAAAACTGCAGATAGGTCATCTCAGATAAATGCCTGTAAGTCCAGGACTATTGTGCTATTAAATAATCTGAATAATATAGTCCACTATAAACCTGGAAATATTCTGTATTTTTAAAATATTTTATTGATGATATTTCTCATCTCATTTCTTATCTGGATTGCTTACCACGAGTTCAAATGTACAAAACCTGAGAAGAGCATGAGAGCATTAAAAAAAATTAGAATCATCTTCTATAAAAGAACAAAACTTTATTTTCCACAGACTTCATTGACTGGAGGCCGAAAAACCTACAAATGAAATATTGCACGTACCATAAGAAATATAGGAACCTTTCCTTTTTTTCTCATGACAATCTGCTAATCAGAAAAATAAATGGAAAATTCAGATAACCTTTGAAGCTAGACAGGCTTTGTCCTAAAATCAAGACTGTGAATTCGATAAGACTTTCCTATAAAGGACCCTCCCTATATCTTGTTCAGGCATCTCTTCTGCAGATCTTCTCTTTTGACTTGATGACTTGAGGTATTTTCAACTGAATATAAAACCAACTTTTTATTCTTCAAATTTGTCACAGTGTTTAATCTATGCTAGTGGTAGGAGCAAAGAGGAACAGCTTCCATCACATTTTTGTTTGTTTTCATTTTGGAAGAACAATGCAAAGAAAATTACATGTTCAGAACCTTTTATGAGAAAGAAAGAAAGAAAGAAAGAAAGCTGTATCTGTCTACATAAATATACACCTACGCACACATACAGAAACAACTGCACCAGACTCATTGCAATTTGAAATGGAAATAAGATGTTTTTGTTTGTTTTCCACTAGCTACTAAGTCTAAATCTTGCTCACAGATTATTCTCCTGTCACTTCTTTGCATGTAGGGCTGCTAGGGAGCCCTCAGGGAGCTTGGCTAGTCTTGCTGCAAGGCTACTGCTTCTCTAGATAGACGGCTTGGCCAACCAGGGCTGAACTGGAAATTTGGAGAAGGAAAGGTCATATGTGAGAAGGGAGGTCTTCTGGATGTGTGCATGCGTGTATAGGATGAGGTGTTTGATGTCTAGAATTCAGCATAGAAAGCTGCTTATAATCTACTCCTGACCAAATGCACTATGTTTAAGATGCTTCTGCCATGTTTTTCTGTTTGTTTGTCTGGCTACTAAACCTGTTGGATCAAACGCACTTCTGCAATAAGCGAGCGTGAATCTGTTACTTTTCCAGTTCTACATGTTCTTTTTGCTATAGCAACTTTGCCCTTTGCTTCCAAATGCACCTTCACTTCCGTGGGAACGTTTCTGTTTCAGAAAGAACTGCAGACTGATTTTTTTTTTTTTTTTTTTTTTTTGCATAGACTCGAGAGATTTGGTTTTCTAACACAGGAGCTCTTTCACATCGTAAAACAAGAAAAAATGTGGAGGTGGCTGACAGAAAGTCTAGCTGACAAAATGTAAAAGGGAAATGAAAGGAAAAGAACCAAACGTACCTAACACTGGGGGGTAAGCAAATCCCAGGTTTCATAAGGGAAGTTTATTAAGGATCAGATTTAGCCCCCATGGAAGGCTATGGAAAGACTCCTACCAACTTCTGTGGGCTTTGGTCAGGTTTTAAACTCTTAAACTCTCAGTAGCCTGTCAGCAGCCCTGTCACATCAAAATGTCCTGAAAAAATCTATGAGAAGAGTGGAAAATACTTCAAAGGAAGCATGCACAGAGCCCCATAGGAAAAAGTGTATTATAAATGTGAATGTTCAATTTGATTTACTCCTCTCTTTGATATTAGAAATAAACTGCAGCTGAAGAGAGCTGTTAGGACATCCAAGTATGGAAAAAACACCCTTAGTGGTCCCCTTGTCCTTGGGCTGCTTGTGTGTATATTGCATTGAGTTTTTCTGCTTGTCATACAGGTACGACTTCATGCGCAAGGTAGAGGGAAAGGCTGTTATTCTGCTGTGCTTTTCTTTCTCCTAAAGGAGGGAGGTTTAATTCAGAAGGTCAAGCATCAACTCCATTGAAACAAAAAGTAATCAGAAAAATTTCAGAGGTCATCTTCCCTTACCTTGAGGATGCTATTAAAGCACTCAAATATGGAAGATCTTCTAGTTTATTTGTATTGCTTGGACACATTCTCACAGCTTCCAATAAAGGCCACAGTGTCCCTTGCTAGCTCTGCACCAGAAGCTGTAAGACGGACTGCAAGTTATGTATGTAATAGACCCAGCAGAGATCAAAAGGATAATGGAACAGATTGCTTACACTACTGTAGATAAACAGAAATCCTTCCCAGAAATTCATCAAAACAAAGCACTATGTCACACGGACATTTTTTTTTCACATTTTCATAAATAGATGCAAAAGAAATAGGAAAATCTTATGTGCAAATAATTCACCTTCTGCCATGTGAAAACACTGTTGAATGACAAGGCATCATGGAAAGTTTTCAGGTGAACATATCTCTTCTTTGAAGAAGCTCTCTTGCAGTAAGAGTTTAAAGACGTGCGTATTTCATCCAGCAACATGAAGGATGAGAGAGAATATTCATAAATACACTAGGGAGGGAAAAGGACTGCTTAGAATAAGAGCTGGAGAGAGGTGAATAAAGTCTGTCTGGAAATTAGAGTTACAGCCCTCCTGTTCTGGAATAACCTTGAACCAATTGTAGTGAAGCTGGAATGCTTTTCAGGGAAAGTTCGATTAAGTTAGAAGGAAGGTGCAAAGTGACTGATAGCACTTCAGGGCACAGACGATCTCTTTTACTCCTGTGTTCAAAACCCAGGAAGAATGCATCCTGACTTGCAGGACCGACTGGGCTCCACAGGAAGACTAAGCTTCCTCCACTCATCTGCCAAAATGTCCTGCCTCTCAGATCCATGCTGTGCTCCAAGTCCAAGACTACTGAAAATGAACACTGCTGAGTATAGTTGTTTTCCAAAGTACCTCTATTGGAAATTAATTGCTATTGCAGAGTTTAGTTGACACAGTGAGAAAGTGATCAGGGGTAGTATGTCCAGTCTGTATGACGCTTCATGCTTATCCAGAGAACTGTTGCATACAATGGTAAATATTAGTAATTTTGAAAACAATTACGTTTAGATTTTTTTCCCTAAATAAGTATATTCTCTTATTAATTCAGCAATATCAATTAACTTCTATATACTACTACAATGGAAATTAATAATAATGAGAAATTACTCTAGTTCCTGATTGGCTTAGAAAACTTAATATATCAATATGTTATTAAAGTTATTAGTTTTCTTGGAGGAAAAAGTATTCATTCCATCATGAAGAAAGGTATTCAATATCAAAGTTTCATGACTTGTCAAAAATCTTTCTTGGCATCTCCAAAAACAAAACAAAACAAAACAATTCATGACATAGTTATGCAACGTGAAACCTGTTAAGAATAGTTAAGAATAGAAATTCTTTGGTTAAACAGTGCTATCAGTTGACCAAAGACTATGTAGTATTTCTAAGATGCCAGAGGTCCTCCTGAAGAGCAGCTGGTTTATGCTGGGCCACGATGCAAGATTGAGGTTTGGAATGCTGATTTTTTAGAATTGCTCTACAAAGCAGCAGAAAGTATCAATAAAAGGCCAACGTAAAGGACAGCCTTTTGACATGGAGATTCTTGCTCTTATAAATAGCCAAATGCAATGACACATGGAACTAAAAGTAATGACTAAAATGTACCTGAAATACAACAATCTGAACAATTTAAAAATATGTGCAAATGGGAAAGGGGGCAAATGCAAGGTGAACAACAGCCTACCTCCAGATTCACACGTGCCAGGAGGCTCAGTGGGATAAAAACCTTCAGACAAATGAATCATGACAAGGGATGGGAACTTTGCACCTAGGTCAGTAATTACATGCCTTGCTGCACCACTGGCTTCGGGTATGTTGAGGGTACTGAGATATGTTTTTTTTTTCTGAAAATGGCCTGAGTAGAGAGCAGTAAGTGGATATACAGGCAGACATATATATAAATATATCTATCTCTAGCCAGTCACAGCCTGAGCAGTCTGGCTATGTAGCAAGAGTATTCAATGACTAGTTTTCAGAACTACTTGCTCCTTAGAAATATGCACTTGCAAATTTGGTTAATAATCTTTAATAATTTTCTGGATCATCCTTCAAACTCTAAGCTAAATTGAATTGAGTAAAGGTTTATGTGTAGCCATTGCCAAGGCAATCATATTTGCTGGACTGTTGCTTACATCCCCATTGCAGTCCAAAGTGTTCATCTTCACAAAGTGCTCCTCTCCTGGTAAGCATCATGTTGAGCAGCTGAGTGTCTCATTCCTTTATACAATCTTCTTTTTCTCCCTTCATAAAGGATGTATGGGGCCCTTTGGGCTTCTAATAACAGCTCACTGATGCCACAAGAGGCTAATAATCTTTCTCAAGTAGTTTGATAGAGCCTGTAGCCTTATTTTTCAAAGCTGCCGGCATGACTTTCTTTAAGTAGGAAAACTAGTTCTAATTATAATTTTGTGTTTTGATCAAATTGAAAGCAGGCAAAAACTTAAAAATATATATTTTCCAGGCATTCTGATCTCAGTTATTATGATTTGCAAAGTTTGGATGGACAAAGCGAAAATCTTTATCCATCACCAAATTTATCAGCAATGTTTGTGCATGAGAAGTACTCTAACATCCCTTTAATGACCACAGACATGTAAAATGATTTATTGTCTCTGAATTTTTAAAATATTTGTACTTCAGAGAAGTCAAGAAAAAGCTCTGTGTAAATAATTTATGTGAAGATAATTAAAGCTGCAGTTCTTCCCTCTAATGAAAACGTAGAGAATTTCAATTATTAAAAAAAGTCAAGTGTAAGCAGGCCCAACACTGAATGAAAGGGTAGGTACATATTGCAAACCAAATGGGAGTGGGAGATGTCTAGAAGGCAGGTTCCCAAATCTACCTTCCCTTTCTGGCTTCCTGAATAGCAAGTAGAGCACTATATGGGGAGTACCCTCAATTTAAAGTTAGAACTTAACGTGTAACTTTCCAGCTATCACTTTTTGAAAGTGTATCATCTTGAACATTCAAAAGCATTTTTCTCTGCAGACCAGCTTGTAATAGATCGATATGCTAGGCACACTTCATGTTGTCCTTATGTATATTGAAACAAATTCCCAGATTTGGTGCTCTAAAGTATTGAACTTAAATCTTCTCAGCTGAGCCACACCACAAAGAAAGAGCTGTTTGTACATACAACAGTGTCAATTGTAGCAAATGTAGTAGAAAATATCCCTCATTAGTAAATATATTAACTATATAGCAGGGATTTTTGGCTAAGGGGTTCATACTTCTCTAGGTGTGGTTTTCCAGAAGAGTCCAGTTTAGTTAATACTAACTAAAGAAATAAATCCTGTAAAGAAAGTTGATTTGTTATATATAGTCATATTTGGAAAAAAAATGAAAGAGTCACTCTGAATATAAATAGGTCCCACTCAACAATAAACTTACTAACTGATAAGCTGCATATTGACTTGGTCAGGAGCCATGATACATTGTCTGGAGACAACACCTTAAAAGTCCAATGAGACATACTAGAGGAAATTCACTAGGTGCATAGCCCTCGGATTCTCTGGTCAAAAAATTAAGAAAAAAAAAGTAAAGCACATATTGATCAACACTGTAAGTAGAGATCTGATATTCAAAACCTACTTAAAAAAAACCCTACAATTTCAAAATGCATTTAAGATAATGGAATGACTCATACACCGGAGAGCTGTGTTGCCTTTCTGAGAGATCCTGACAGGCTGGAGAGATGGTCAGAGCAGAACCTCTTGAGGCCCAACAGAAGAAAGTGCCAAGACCTGCACCTTCAGAAGGAGGAAAACCACGCACCAGTGTGGGTTGGGGATTGACCTGATGGAGAGCAGCTCTACAGAGAAGGAACTGGAGGTCTGGTGCACAATAAGCTGACCATGAGCCAGCAATGCGTCCCTGTGGCAAAGACCAGTAGTATCTTGCGTTAGAATTAGGGTGGCTCGTAGTCTGAGGGAGGTGATTCTTCCCCTCTACTCAGACCTAGCCAGGCCACATCTGGAGTCCTGTGTCTAGGTCTCGCCTCCTCCCCAGCACAAGAGAGATATGTTACTTCTGGAGTGAACATGGTGGAAAGCTGCTAAGATGATGAAGGAAGTGGAGCATCTCTCACGTGAGGAAAGTCTGTGAGGGCTGGGATAGTTCAGTCTGGAGAAGGCTCTAGGGGATCTGATCAATGTGTAAAAGCATCTGAGGGAGGGTGTAAAAAGGATGGGGCCAGACTCTTCTCAGTGGTGACCAGTGGAGGAAAGCAGAGGAAACAAATTATTATTGTGAGGCTGAAAGCACAAGGACAGGTTACCCAGGGAACTTGTGGCGCCTCCTTTTCTAGAGCTATTCAAAAGTCATCTGGAGAGGTTCCTGGGCAATGACTTGAGCAGGGATTTAGATGAGATGATCTCCAGAGGTCTCTTCCAACCTCCACCATTCTGTGATACTGTGTATTTTTGTATTTTTTTCCCCTCAGTGTCAGAATAGGATAAAAAGTGGATTTTTCCTGGAAAAGGCTGGACTTTCTTGTCTGAAACATATGATACCTTTTATTCTTCATATTTTGTTATGTAAAGAGCAAATTATTACCATATTTAAGCAGATGTCAGCAGCTATTATGCAGTGAAGCTTCTCCTGGAAATGCCGGATGAGCCATTTAATGCTTTCTAGGAAGAAGACAGTTATGCAAGACACACAACAATGAAAACACCAGAAATACTTTTGTTTCAGATTCAGATGTTAACGCTCTGTTGTTTACTAAATTCCAAATAAAAGAGAGGCCTTGCAGTGCTATGTATTATATAAATACTCAGCAAGTATTTGACAGAGGACAAAAAAAATTTCATTCAAGAAAATGTTTGTTTTGTTCCAGTGACGATGTCAATACCGATGCTGCTACTCTATTGATCTAGATGTCATTGTCTCCTATAGCTTGATCCAAATTTGGCTTAAAAATTAAAGAGTACATTAGCAAATTCTTCCCATGCATTACTCAAAAGCTTTCATCACAGGTGCTCTTTCTTCCTTGAATATGGATTACTTTAAACCACTTTGTGCTGTCACTGAGGTGATTCCTCCTACCCCTGCTCTGAGAAAAAAGCAATAACCAAACCCAAACACACACCTTTCTTGCATCATGTTCTCCCTAATGGTGGCTAATTTTGCCTGTTACTCTGTTGTTTTGTACTGCCCAGCATGCAGCATGAGTTAAAAAACTTCATAATTGGAGCTCACGATAGATCAGTGAAGCAAAGAAGCAAAACCTGCAGTAATCTATCAAAAATATTTCCTTTGCTAAGGTCCTAGGCATTAAAATTATACAATTTTAGTGCAATGCTCTGAGTCACAAGTAGCTGTCATGTCAGAAACATGAGAAGGTAATGACTTGTAGGAGAAAGTCTGTGGTATATCTTAATGCTCCCCTTTGTAGAGTAGGAAAGAACTACAAAATGAGACAATCCTAACTTGCATAGTTTATTTTCTAAATTAAACATCACATAAGGTATGATTTCACTGATGGGGAACTGAGGCACACATGGCTTTTGTCTATATACAATACTGCTGTTGTAGTCAGTGATGTTTGACAGCTGTTGCCAAATGCAGCCTTAGGTTTGCTGGTGTTCACATGCATGGTTACCATGAGCTGGCAAACTCAAGCTTTCTATGATCTGAGTAAATACACCTCTCCCAATGGCTCAGATCTTCAACTTTTGCTAAAGATACAATATCCTGGAAAATTTCTTACTGGTTCAGAAAAATGTCACTTAACATATCTGCCAGTCATGCGGCCTTTTTAAGATTCTCCCTTCTGTTACTAGTTAACACTGAAGCAACCTTTGGGGCTCCTTCTCAGCCAAAAGAGGTTCTTGCCACTGTATCTACACAAAATACAAAAGAGAAAATTTCTGGAGGCAGTTTTATGAGAGTTCATGATATTTTTTTGTCTAACAATGGTGTTTAAGTTTTGACTTGACCTGGGAGACCATGAGCCTGAATTCCTAACTCAGACTGTGTGCTCTAGTTCTGCACAAGCAGCCAAGAAGGAAAGTGCCAGTCCTCTTTTCACCCCAGGCACTTCCACTGTGCTTTGCTGCACCTTGGCTTCATTTTGGAGACCTACAATCCTATATAAAATATGGGTGACTGACTGGTGGAGATAAACCTCTCACTGTGTCCTAGCATGTTACCACAGGAAAAAAAAAAAACCAATATATTCTCGTATTGAAGACATTCTTGCATTCTGTTAAGGTCTCATTCCCTTTAAGCGTGGTCTTGAACTTGTGCCGAGATTTCTCTTCCCTGTTAATTTAGGATAGTCTTTTCAATAAGTTTGTTAAAGTCAATTTGACTTCCCTTTTATATTATCATGAAGTTTAAGGAAAGATGTTTTTATAATGTTCACTCATAAATTGTTTCCAAGTTTCTCAAAACTTGTGCTACATTTACTGCCAAAAAAAAGACTCATCTTTGCCAAATCCACACACTTTGGATTAAGAGAAGATCCCACAGTTTCCCCTCCTTTGAAATAACTGCAGTCCCAAAACTACACTTAAGCAGAAAAAATAGCATATCATATGCTATATATATGCTATATACTATACTGTTATTAGAGAATAACTGAGAATGCTAAGAGAGAATATTGCAAGAATTAGAATGTGTTTTGCAGGATCACAGAATCACTGAGGTTAGAAGGTAGCTCTGGAAATCCTAGTTCATTCCCTCTTCTCAAGCAAGTTAATCTGGTAACATTTAGCACTCAGGACTGTAACCAACCATGTTTTGAGTATCTCCAAGGATGGAGACTCTCCTCTCTGGGCTACTTATTTATTATGATCAGACAAAATTTCTGTGTTTCAATTTGTGACCACTACCTCAGTGCCTGTCACTGCCTGAGAAGGATCAGGCTCCATTCTCTTGGTTTCCTCCCATCAGACATTTATAAACATTGACCACATCCCGCCTCGGTCTTCTCTGGGTTGAACTGTCCCAACTCTCACAGACCTTTCTCACGTGAGAGATGCTCCGCTTCCTTCATCATCTTAACAGCCCTCCAGTGGGCTTGCTCCAATCTCTCTTGTATTGGGAAGGCAGGACCTAGACACAGGACTCCAGATGTGGCCTGGTCAGGTCTGAGTAGAGTGGGGAAAATCACCTCTCTCATCTTGCTGGAAACACTCTTCACAGAATACCCTGAGTCTTTACCACAAGAGCCCACTGCTGGCTCATGGTCAACTTGTTGTTCATCAGACCTCCCAGCTCCTTCTCTGCAGAGCTATTCTCCATCACATGAACCCCCAGATCATCTCTTCAACCTGTTGTGGTCCCTCTCAATTGCAACTCGGCCTTCTGGTGTATCAGTCATTCCTCTCCATTTTCTATATTCAACAAACTTGCTGAGGGTTCAGTCAGTCCTATTGTGCCGGTCACTGAGGAAACTGTTAAATAGGTCCCAGTATCATCCCTTGGGAGGACAACTAGTGACTGGCCTCCAGCTGCCCTCACAGCTTGGCAGTTCAGCCAATTTTTAATCCACTACACTGACCACGTACTTAGCTCGTGTTTCCTCAGTTTGTCTGTGGGGATACTACAAGAGGTAATGTCAAAAGCCTTTCTAAATTCAGCATAAACGGTATCTATTGCTTTCCTCCCAAGCCAATTATCATAGTGGACTATCGAGCAGTTAAGCATGATTTTTCCTTTATAAACTGGGCTGACTATGCCCAGTAACATTTCCCTCCCTCATATGGCTGCAAGTGTTTTCCGGGACCAGTGTCTCCATCAGTTTTCCAGGGGTGGAGGTGGGGCTGACTGGTCTGTAGTTTCCCTCATCCTTCTGCCTCCCCTTTTCAGAAATGTGTCCCTTGATCTCCTCAGGCACCTCTCGCAGTATGACGACCTTTCAGAGAGAAATGAGAGTCGCCTCGGCAATGACATGGACCATCTCGCTCTGCGTTCATGGGTGCCTCCTGTCTAGGCCCTTGGACTTGTGTATATCCAGTTTGCGTAGGTGTTTCCTGGCCTGATCCTCTGCCAAGAGTTCCTTGCTTCAGACTTCCGCTCTGCTCTAAGGGGCCTGGAATTCCTGAGAGTTGGTTTTGTTGGTGAAAGCTGAGGCAGAGAAGACACCGAGTACCTTGGTCTTTTCTGTGTCTTTATCACCAGGGCCCCTGTCCCGTTAAAGACAGGCCCATATTTCCCTAGCCTTCCTTCTGCTGCTGCTGCATTTGCAATCCCCTTAAAGAGGTCACATGCAGCATTAGATTAAAATGGAGCAGTGATTAAGCACCAATATATTTCATTTTCTGCACAGCTAACAGAATTTTCCAGCGTACTTTGTTACTCTCCCAATACATACCATCAAAGAAAAATTAGGGTGGCATTATAAAATGTCCTTAACTCAAGATTGAATTAACTCAGTAACTTGCCTAAGTAACTCAATCTTCTCTCTCACTCATTTTCAATATGATTTCACTGACTTAGTTTCTAATATATGTATCCTGATTGTGTTGGCAGTTCAGAAAGTGCCTAGGCTACTCTTGAGAACATTTTTTTAATAGATAAATAAATTTAAATAGATAATTTAAAATCCCACCCAGATCAATGTGCTGGCTTTTTTGTAAGCTTCTTCCATCACTTAATTCTATCACTTTTCTTTTTTCCTAGAGAGGTTTAGAGCAATGAGTGAGCCTTTTCTTTGCTTATTCTTATTGTCAGTCCAAAGTGTGCATCAGCTGAAGTGTGAGAAAGTCTCAGGGTATCCCAAACTATTCTCAAATAAATGAGCTAATACATGTTTTGTTTCAAATGTAATTTGCATACTCTGTTCCATCTCTTGTTAGGTTTGTGAATCCATTATATAAGTTATTGTAAAATCAAAATATAATCATGCTTCCAAGATCTACATTTGCACAGCAAATAAGTAGAAGTAACTGTTTAACTACAGCCACAGAAAGTGACCCCACTAGATTTTAGAGAGACATGAGTGAGGCTATAGTGGGTAAAAAAGAAAGATGGAGGTTTTGCTAGAGGAGACTAAGTTTCTCTCAGTGAATCCGCAATGTGCTCCATGACAAAGTTCCAAGATACCCAGTCAGGCTTGTGACTCATACGTTCTGCCGTCAGCCAGACCTCTGTCTTGAGCCAACTTTTTTTGGAAAGATTGGCAAGATTTAATAAACTGTTCACAATACTTGTTTTTGTCTTCCATCGGGCCTTTCATGCAGTGCACTCACCAAGCACTGTCAGGGTCCAGTGATCTGCCAGCCGTGCTGGGACGCTAGGGCTATTGACAGAGAACTCTACAATGGGATGGGAACTTTTATCTGGGTTAATGGGAGACTCACAGCATGGTTTCTTTTGATTTTGGTAGCAACACTGCATCACACTTCTATTTGCTAAGGAGGAAGATAGATACATTTGCAGGTGATTTTAACTTGAGGACGGCTGCTTTTCCTGGGAACCCAGAATGTATTGATGATACCCTCCTTTTGTCTGATCTGCACAGACAAGAAATTAACCACTACTCTGGTTACTAAACAAGACAAAGCTAAACAGCAAGAAGCTGACAGCTTCAGGGTATAATCACCTCTGTGTTAACTTACAAAAACATGATATAGTTGAACAAGAATCAAACTTCAAAGCCCATAAAGGTGACTCTGGTGCTGCTTAAACTATGTGCATGCTTCTGCCAGATAGGCTGTTGCTAAAATTTGAGGCTTAATAGCCTTTTTCTGACAAGTCACAGAAATCGGATTTAGATGACACCTATCTTCTTGTTACTTTGTGTACTAATTAAAATTCGTTTACCACATTAATTTTTCCACATTGATCTCAAAATTTTTGTGTTTATCAGTTCAACATGATGTTTGATGTGCAACTGTTATCTTTTTTTTGTTTTTCTTTTTGTCTACTTTAATCTCTCCATCTTTAACCTTATCTGATTAACAAAACAATCCAAGCAGCTTCAGCTGGCTTCGGTTGCTTGGACAGCTTCAAATAAAACCTCTTGATATAATAGGAACGGCTAAGTATGAGAAACTATTTTTTTTTTCCCCAAACAGCCTTTTCACGCTACTGAATAAGAAATGACATTTTGTTTCCCTGATTAGGGGGCAATAAGTTCACTCAGACATCCAAGATGGCATAGTTGCACAGTAATCTAAGGTCTCACTTAAGAGAGTAAAGGTATTACTGCTGTAAAGTTGTTGGAACTATTATCCTATTTTATCAATACACAGAAGAGATAACCTTCCTTTTCCCTCTTTCCCTGGTTAAGGTTAGATCTCAAATAAGACCTTATAAATTTTTCCTAATTCTGTCCATATGTTCCTAAAGATGTGTTTGGTATCTGCATTTTTTCCTCAGTCAGTAACTGTTAGGACTAGGATCTTTGAAGCTGGTCATTTATTTATAGAAATGATTCCCATAAAAATACAAACTCCTCGGAGTTATAATTTCTAGTAGGCCTATTTTTGACATTTTTATTTATTGCACCATACATTTAGGCCTTGGCAGGAGGGTAGGTGTATGATGTGATCAGTTGTGTTAAGATATATTTCAGCCCTGACAGAAATAGCATGTCAGGAGGAAATGGGATAATGAACAGCCTTGGCCAAGGAGACACCCAGTCTGGGCCAAAATTTGGGTCACCAGTTCTTCCAGTCATGACACTTGGCACTGTCAGTGGGAAGCAACTATACCTGTAGGGACAGCTACACTTGTTTTCCATGCTCAGTAATAATGTACAATATTTGTGTACCCCACTACAATAGCTTATGGCAACCTATTTCTCTTCTTCTCATGAAAGTTACCTTTTACAAGCAAATGAACCCTTTGGAGTAAAATGCATCTGCTTGCATTCTCTTTTCGCATTGTTTTTTTAATCGGTGGGAGTAATGCAGGGGAAATAGGCACTACTTTTCAGGGACTTCTGCTGCCCACTTCCTTCTGAACGAAACTGGAGATGTTGATTTGGCAAGTGCAGTCCTGTTTGTCTGAGGCCCTGACTGTCTTACAGACTACTTCTTCCTCAGTAACACAGCTGAACCATTGAAAAAGGCCGAGGTGTTTTTGTGAATAATCCCAAGCATTGTATGGCTGGGAAGACCAGGGGCCAAGGGGGCTCGGAGGCCACCCTCCATTGGAATTTGATGCCTTTGTTGTTCTTTCCAAGTCAGAGTCTTTTGACCTCCAGGGCACATTGTAAATCTCAGCTATTCATTTAGGCTCTGATTTAGAGCATTCACTGTGGAGAAAACAGCAGACTCCAGTTTAAATGAAATTATACATCCCTCTTTAACTTATCATACATGTGCATAAGGCTCATTGCGTGAAAGCATTTTATACTCTGGTAGTGCTGGCAACTGCCAAATAAATTCTGAGGATGCTTAAGGTGATAATGCCTTTGATTTTATCCCCACTTGCACAATTGAGAGAAGTGCAACCAGATACAGCATTTTAAAAGCATCTCATTAACATATCAGGTGGTATTGCTAATTTTTTGCTGTAGGGGATGCTTTCCTACATTTCAGTCTGTATTAAGAGAGGTTCTCTCTGAAGATAGCAATACTGAAAAGCATAACGTCATGTGTGCTGCATAGAAGACCCGTCCAAATATTTTCTTCTCCTCCTGCATGTCATGATGCCTTAGAAAAACAGGCTACTCATGCTACTGTACATGCTTGGATGACAGATCAAGAGGCACCTCACAACTCTTCTGACAACAAACAGAGAGGGTAGATTTCAGCCCACAGATGGTGGAGCGACCAGTGCAGTCTCTCAGTAAACAGGATCATTTGCTTTATGGCACAGGGGTCAGGGTGAGAAGAGGGGCTATGATACTGCAGCAGGTCAATGGTTTGAAGTCAGGTGGTGCCAGAACATCCTGATAAAAGAAGTTAAATAAAAATAGAATTGGCATTTTTAATTAATCATATCTGCAGCATCCAATTCACTAGAGATAAGACTGGCAGATTGTGGATTTGTATTTCTATCAGGCTTAAGTCTGGATGACACTTAACTTTTTGGTTTGCCTTAGAGTTGGAGCCAGCCAAAAAATTTGAGTCAACATCTCAGCACTCCCTCTCTCCTCCTTGTTTCTGTCTGCCTCTTATAAACACGCATACTTTCATGCAGAGCCTAAAGCTCTGTGTATTTTTCAGACTCTTTTATGTGTTGTTATTAGTTATTAAACTAAAAAAGCATTTATGTTGAGTTTTTACTGTTTTGCTACATTCTTCTGTCTGTATAAATCAACTAATGGAAACTATGTTATATGCTGAAAGAAGAATGCATACTATTGTATAAGAAAAAGTGTTAAAAAGACCACCTGGATGTTTATAACAGCTGGAAAGAGTATAAAACACTATTAAAATTACTGCTTTATATGATTCATGAAAGCTACCTTTGTGACATCTGACAGATTTACTGTGTTACAGACCAGCTCTACCATGATTCTTCTTGTTGACCTTAGTCCACAGTGTCCCACCAAATACCACAAAGAATATTCTTAGATAAAAATAATGCAAAGGAAGAAAACAAATCTCTTCCATTATGTTTGTATGCTCACTAATGACAAATTAAAATTTTTAGGGACATGGTATAGTGAGGCTATCATACTTTTTATAGGTTCATTGAATTATTCTAATTTAATAAATGCACTACTTAATCAACAGCTACTACAGTGACTTTGCAAGCAGCGCATCACTTCAGCAAACCCATTTTGTAACAGTGGGAGTTCATAGAAGACATTAACAGCGAAGCCAGCCAGCAATGAGTCTGAACAGTCTAATCTTGAGGTAACAAAAGCATGAATAACCATTTCAGGCTCTGGATCAGATACAACTGGCTGCAGAGTGGTGATATTCTTTAAGCGCACTGAACAGGATTTGGATTTAACTCAGAAAATAAACCAAAACCCTAGGCAAATTACTATTAAAATACAGGCAACATCAAAGAGGATAGCAAGGAAACAAAGAGATTGCAAGAAATATTTTGGAGGAAGCACGATTACATTAATAACGAAATGGCAATCCATGTTTTTCCTCTGCATCAATCCTGATTTCCTTCTGATAGCTGAATTATTAGATGTTTTTGCATTACTGATTTCAGATTTTTTTCTTTCTTTCTTTTTCTTTTATTTTGTTCTGAAAAGACCCCTTGACATTAGGAGAAGGGAAAGAGATATGTTCTCTCTCTCCTCCCACACAAGTTAGAAGGTAACTGTATGAAGGAGAAAGATGAAATGCATTTTGGCTACTACAGAGATAGGAAAAAAAAGCTTTTGTCTGTTGAGAAAAATAGAAGGTAGAAAGTAGCACTGACTATTTGTGTAACATTTCTCTCAAAGGATACCTGATGCAGTATCCTTTAAAAGTCAGCCCTTAAAAGTCAACAACAACATATAATCTTAAACAGGAGCAAACATAACCTAAATAGATTTAGATTATATTTGGTCCATATATTCCTTGAGAATTTCTGTTAACACAGAGCCCATTGAGGGTGTTTAGATTTGGGATTCATGTAAGAATTCATATAAAGACGATCAGAAATATCACTGCCCTGAGAGTAGCCTAGGTACAAGACGAGAACAAAATTTGACTTAGCAAATGACTTTATTCCCTCATAATTAGGTTTTAAATATGAAAACACTATCATAAACAGATGAAAAACATATTTTAAAAGGGATACTGGAGGTAAAAACAAAGTGCCTAATCACCGCTAAGCTTCCTTATGCACTGCTCTAACAAAATGTAAGACTGTAAGCAGACATGAATGATTTAGTGAATTTGCATATTCACTAATTAGTGAATTTGCATATTCACTAATTATTAGCTGCAACCTTTGAAGAAAACTGACCAAAAAATGATAGACTAGATGACTAATGACTGTACATTTGTAGAAAAAAACTACAGTTTTACTAATGTCCAGCAAGCACTTTTGACTAAACTAGAAACAAGAGTACCGAGACAGTATTTTGTTTGTAGGTAGGTGTTTATACATTTGATGTACAAGCATAGCTGCCCTGTGTAGTTGGGGTGGTCAGATATCCTTCCCTTATCCAGCAAAAACTGAAAATGTGAAATCTGAGATCCTTGGAAATCCGTGGCAAAATTTCATTGTCTTAAAAGGACCCAATTTCACTTGATTTTGTTATATTTAATCAATTACTGTAATTCCAAGGCACTTAAATGTCTATAAGCTGTGCAAAGTTTTGCCACCTCCCCAGCTGCCCTGCGGATGTGCACCTGATGAAGGTGCACATCCGCAGAGCCACAGCGACCACCGGGTTGCAGCCGCCTCACAGTGGCGTTCAGCAAGTCTCTCCAGCTTGCCGGTGCGCGGGCACGTCGGTGGCAAGGGCAGCTGTGGGAAAGGGTTAGCCTTGGCACACAACGCTTGAGGGCAAGGACCAGGCACAGTGTGGGCATCCCTGGCCCTGCGGCTGATCACGGTGAAACGTGTCATGTTGCTGATAGGCAATTCCTCCCTTCTCCCCGCTCCTCCTGTGCCCTGTCCTGTGCGTTTAGTGATATGTGACAGCTCTCTGAGACAAAAGACGTCTTCCCTTAAGCCCTTGTCCAGGTCTCAGCACAAACGAGGCTCTGAACTCCATATGATCCTTTAATTGATGCTGTAGAACAAATAATTCATAAGACAAACTTTCTTTCAGCCTGAGCAGTCGGTAAGGTATAACATGCTCTTTCCTGAAGAAAGGCAGCTGGATAACGTATTGAAAGGTCTCAAGTACCAGGCTCCAAATTCATTGCAGGTCCACACGAAAGAATCTAATTAAAGGTTTTATACAAAAGGGATTAATAGCTTCTCATTAACTTAGAGCAAGTGTGGTATCAGTTAGAGCTGGGGAAATCCATGCGAAGACATCTCTAGTTACTACCTTTCATCAAGGATGCCAACATCAAAGCTTTTGTTACAAAGACATCTATTTTATATTTCCACTTAAATATACACTGGGGGTTTTGCTAAATGCTGACTGTCAGAACAAAGGGTCAAAGCTTAGTGCACATGCATAAATATGCCGCTGAAATACCTCTTTATTTTAGGAGGCAGCTACCTTCTTCCATTTGCCTCACACACGCTGTTCAGCAAAACTAATAAATAAGTTTCAAATCAAAATAGGGAATCCCCTTTCTTCATGCTGCTGTCATTGAGTCTTGTTCTAACTTCTATTAAAATAAGAGGAAGGCTCTTAGGGATTTTCTGTGAGAATTTTTTGAGCAGAGGAGATGATAGACTGTCTTCATTTACTGATCAGAGCTAAATAGTTGGAATTGTCATCCACATCATCTCTTAAGTCCATTTCCTAACTAAATTTTAGCTCTGGATGTTTTAAAATATAAAATAAAGTCCTTGCCTTCTTTCTTTCCATAGAAGGCATAGAAGGTTGGATGCAGGAGGAGAGAAATTTCTTATCCTGTTTAGAGCCTAAGCCCCTCAAAAGTAAAACAAGGCCTTGGAGCCCACTGTCTAACAAGAAGCCCTATTGCTTGCAAATCCAGCGAGCGTTTCATGCCAAAACTGATTAGCTAAATCTCCACAGCGAACCATGCTATGTAACTTTCCGTGACAAACCAACAGAAAATATTTATATGAATAAACACTGATTTGACAGCAGGTTAGGCAAATCCACTCCAACATATATCTTCAGCATATATCTTCTGGACAAAGAGTATTTTCAGAGAAAACCTGAAAAAAATATTTCACAGAACACCAACCAGGTGAAATCTTTTTACTATAATGGACCTGGTGTGATGGAACCTCTCCGATTTGTGCAAGTGAAGCAGAGCACAAAGGCTGGAGGAGGGCTGGGGGGGGGTGCAATCCCCCGAACACCAATATTAATTGACGCTGCTTGCAAAACACTTTTAATATGCAGCAGAAATAGGGTTTTTTTTTTGGCATAATTGTCTCTTGATCTTTTTTTTTTCTTGTTCAAAGGAAATGGACATACTGTAACAGATGATCTTCTTAGCAGATAGTTGTGTATCTCCTGGGCATACTTATATCTGCCCATACTGCCAGATTGTGCTCACAACATACAATGCTTTGCATTTTGGTGTAAGAGTGTTAGCTTGTATTCTAGATATTTCTGCAGTAGTAACTCAAGTGTCTCCATGTCTCAGTGTGTACCTTCCGTACTACAACACTAGCCCAATCCTTGATGACTGCAGAACAGGGTAAGGTGATAACAACAGAGCTATGGAGAATCTGAGAAAGGCCACAAGCAAAATAAACTCCTGGACCCCATCCTTTCCAGTCCCATCTGTTTCACTGAGCTGAAATTTAAAACTATTAATTTAAAGTATATGATATATATATATATTTGCTTATAAAACTACTGATTAAAAGGTTTTCTTCTATAAATTAGAAAAAAAATTAAGGTGAACTGATGTAAGCAAATATCCTCAAAATCATTCACATAGGCTAACCAGTTTCACAGAGAAAATAAATTCATACAAATCTAAGTCTTCACATGAATATATCTCTTCAATGACATGCCCATGAGGTCATTTGTTTCAAATTAATAAATCAGGCAGTAACAGACTTGCCCGCATTAACCTCTTTATTCAATAGTTCATTTGCTTTGTGGAGGAAAGCTATTCTCCATGTGATTGCTATTTCTGATTACAAATGTGCTGAAGACTTTGAATAAATGATACAGAATGGTTTCAGGAAGGGCTGGTATTCATTCTGCCCAGTGGAGCATGCTGGAATACTTCCCATGTGATATGGTTTTGTCAAGTCAGTGCTAATAAAGCACAGGCAACCCAATTTCTAGTCCATGAATACTTGGGAAATAGATGAAAAGGACCAGCAAGGGAACTTCAGCATTTGGGCATGCACTTCTTCATGCTGCCATGTCAGGAAGGCATAATGATATATGTCCATTTTATCTCCCACAGAGAGGCTGACGTTTCTTAACTTATCTGTGCAATGACATCTAGGAATCTGGCAGACATAACCCTACAGATGATTGATGGATTAACTAAAACCTTGATTTAGAGGTTTCATGGACAAAGACACTCAAGCCACTACCAAGACAAGAGTAGGAAGGAGCTTGGCATTCTCCCGCTCAAGTCAGTGCTGAAGCTTCTATCAATTTCAATACAGCAGCATCAGGTTGTGCTCAATGCTCATAAAGCACAAATAACCTGTATAGTATGCTTTTCAACTAAGGCAATCATAGGATGAGGAATTCAGTTACAACAGGAAAAATTCCATGCTTTGGTGAAAGGTCTCATGGCCTGCTTCTATAGTTCTAGATTTCAAAATTTTTACATTTCTATAAAATAGAAAGGTTAGGTCAGGCTGCAAGGTAGTTGTAACCTGAACGCAAGTTACGGGGCTGAAACACGCGTACTATCCCAGTGTTGGTGCCCCTCTGAAGTGAGGGGAACGAAGAGGGTGACAAAGACCCAGTAATTTAAGCATAACTTAACCCCACTCGCACCACCACCTGCTTTAACCATTTCTGAAGAATGTGAGACCATTATCAACACCCCTTCTCTACTCTGTTTTCCTTTTGATTGTATAGGTTCTTTAAATTTAAACACAAAGAGGTTTATCCCTAGTCAAATTGCTCTTTTTTAGAGTTGCTACAGAATGAGTTGTAAAAGCCACAGAGAGAGTTATAATTGCATTACATAGTTCTGAGCTCAATTTTTAATTCAGTATGCAAACAAAGTGTATTAAAGAGGACTTCCAAAGAAGAAAAAACACAGTTTTCTTTTAATTTTCATTGCTTTGACATTTGCAGCTCAACCACTTCCCATGGTGTGTCATGAAAAATTATAACTGTGTATAGTCTTCAAAGCAAAATATATGCTTTCATTTAGCCATGATCCCAATTACCTTATCTGTATCATCAGGTAAATGGTAGGTATTTGGTGTGCATTCAGTCACTCATTCTTTTGTGGTTTTTGAGAAGGTAAAAAAAACTAAAAAATCTCTGGCAAAATCTAATATATTTATACACACTTTCCACTTGTTTTACTATTCAGTTACTAAGAAATTCAAAATGTAAATTCATAAAGTTCCTGTGATACAGTGGATTAATAATTGAAGAGCTCCTTAACCAAGAGCAGTGGAAAGGTCTGAAATCTAATGAACCCTTTCTTATTTGCATGCAAATGTTAAGAATCACAAAAATGCAACACAGGTCTTATAACTGGACAGTTTATTAAGCAGGTTAAAAAAAAAGAATATATGACTTGGATTACAAGCATTAAAATCTGATTTATGGGTGAATAAGAGTGATTGCAATTCCTGATTATACAGATTAAGGTGTCCTTAACCATTATATTGGAGGTTGCAATATGAGTTGTTTTCCACTACTGTAAACTCTCCCCTACAAAGCAAGCAAGCAAAGCAATGGTGTTTGCTCTGCAGAGTGTGCATGCACTGGGGGGCTGAAACATAGATGGAAGAGGGGAAAGTGTAAGCAATGGAGAAAAGGAGAATGAAAAGGGGAAAGGGGAGAGGGACATGAATACAAAATGAATGTATGGCCAAACCTGATTGCATCAACAGTTTCAGTTCACCTCACACTGAATTTAGTCTTTCATTTCCTGTTTCGTGACAGAAAAGGAAATAATGAGAGCACAATGAATAATGCATATTCATATGTCAACCTGAGAGTACAGACTAGCACTTTTCCTAATTTGTAATTTGTCAATATTCTCCGGTATTAACAATGAAATTTTCTTCGTCAGGAGGCTGGCTCTGAGTCGTTATTAGAGATACAAGCTCGCAAGTCAGTTTTCTGTTCAATTTTTAGGAAAATCTCTGCCCAGGCATTAGATGCTCTAGTACTAGTCAATTAAGAATCTTGCTGAGCTTTCAAAGACAGTTTGTGTTTATTCCTTTGTGCAGAAGTATTCTTAATGGAAGGCTACGAAGAACTGTCCATTTAAGACAGATTATAATAAACAAAAAAGGAAATTATGTAGAAAATTATGTAATTACGTAGTTACTATAAAATTTTATTTTTTCAATGTTTCTGAGAAACTTGGTTGGTATCTGCAAATGCAATCGCCATTCACAATATAGCACACACTTCAAGGGGCACTGCTATTGTATTCCAAAATTGGTATGATTTTTGTAATCCACTGAGGACAGTCCTCTGCATCCTAAGCTTTCAATATCTAGGGAGATTCCTCTCTTTTTATTCGTGAAAACGCTGGCTATGGTTTGTAAGCTGCTCTGCGGTTTCCAATGGATCTATACCGTAACATATAGTTGCAAGCCTGATGACTGAGGCTATAAGACGAGCTAACACCTCTCACGAGGCAGGTTGACAACCTAAGGAGCTCAGACATGCTTTGTGTCTTGGATTTTCCAACCTCCTGGACTCATGAAAGGATTCTTGCCTCCAGAGCTTCCCTACCACCCCCACTTTTCAGATACATTTTCAGGTCCAAGGAGTGCCCTGGAAGGCAAAAGGATGCTTTCCCTTTGCTTGAAGCTCCCTTTCCATTCCCTTAGTCAAAGTCTCTGACTTAGGTGGCCCACATCCATTTAAACACAATGATTTTAAAGGTTCATTATCACCGCACCTTAGCAGGTAACAACACTGAGCTTTATTATTCTCTCGGAGATTTCAGTCCTTTGCTCCTACCGGCCTGAAAATGCCTGACTGGAAACCAGAGGAAGCCAAGGGTTAATGTCTGAGGAATGCAGGGCTGGGACTGATGCTTATGGCAATTAGTTACTCAGGGGGACTGCATGTGCACACCAATTTTCCTGAGGCTTGACACAACTAGTGCTTAGGCATATGGGAAATTTTACTCACCTAGCAATTCTCATTTTACCTGAACAGGCCTCCAAACTTCAATGAAGCTGGTCACGTGTAAGGATATGAAGACTCTAACCCTAAAGCAGTGAAATCAACTGCATTAAGAGAATCTTACTTTGAAATACAATCCTGAAAAGTAACCAAAAGAAACAAAGTAGAAAAGAACCTTGCTTTGAGCAAGAGAAGAATCAAAAACGCTAATCCCTCACTGCAGACCTAATTGCCATGCAATCGTAGGTTCCCTCATGACGTGCGTAATCTGCTGCAAATGATGATACTGCAACATGTACAAAGCGCATTTCTGGAACATCAATACACACGGAACTTAGAATATCCTTTTTATGGTTCTTCATGCAAAAGTAAACTGTATTTAAAGGCATTATACATGCTTGCTGTGTAATTACGTTAATCAGAGAAAGCTTCTTCTCTGTGTCCCTCTGCAGTTGCCATGGCAGCATCCCCGTGTTTGCAAAGTGCAGAGCACCCATTCTTAATTATACTTACAAAGCAGCTACATTTCAAAGGGACACAATACATACAAAGTTAAAATGAGGATGCTATTCAGAAGTGATACGAGCAAACACATTTTTATCACATCTTTATCTCGTGTACGCTGCACGATCTGTCCTTGGAACGTTTTCTTCAGGTCCTCGCTTTCTTCGAGTGCTCATGACGAGCTCCAGATTTTGTGCCAGGAAACACAGTACTCTCTCACCAGAGTCAGAGCTACCTCTGCTTATAATTCAAGAGCTAGTCTTCATGACCATCAATTTAGAGTGATCTTTGAGTTTGCACTGCTTAAAGGATGGCAAAGGAAGGTGTCTTCTGATTTTCCACTAACCAATACAAATCCCATCCCATCCACGCTGGTGCTCAAGTCATTCAGCTCACAGACACTTAGTGATCCGCCTCCTTGCTGCAGTTCCCCCTCTCAGTGCCATCAGGTCGTGTTGGGTTACAGAGCGAAGGCTTCACCACAGTTAGTCTGAAGATGTTAACATGAACTTAATCAAGCAGAATGTATCTCCTCTAGCCCACATGAACCACCCGCTCCGTGCAGCACACATGAGCAACAGAGCCCTTGTCGCTTTGTGGATGAATAACATGAAAATTGCAGCCAGTGTTAAAATTTACATTTCCTCCCTATAAAGAAATAAGGGATTCCCTCATTCTGAAATTAATGTTCTCTCTGAAGCTGAACAGAGCTTGTGCAGATGCTGGATTGCAGATATGAATTATGTATTTTCCGGGGGTGGAATGTCATGCAATTTTAGTGTTATTCAAGCCACAGAGATCCATCGGGGGAGAAATAATTAGAATATTTCAGAGCCCTGGATTTACATTTTTTAAGCTCGTGAGTGAAATGAAATTGGCTGCAATTTACATGTCTGCAGTCATGCCTTGATGAACTTCTCAAATCTTAGCTTTTGGATCTAAAACCTCTGGGGAAAAAACAGATGTGTTGGCAAATTATGGTATTGCTCTGGCAGGTGCCACAGAGTGAATCCTGAGATAATTCTGTGCAGAGGTGTTAGGGGGCACTCTGTAACTACACACATGTGAGTATGGGAGGTAAAAGCCTTTGGATCTGACAGAGAGCAGAAGCCCTGTTTTCCATTTTCTTAGTTTCTTTTCTCAGGTGTACCTGTTTTTCACCTTTTACCTAGAAAATTGTGGTGTTTTCACTTGGGTAGATGCATGCTGCCATAGAAAAGGGAAGCACTTCAGTTTTCTTAATGAATGAACCGTATTCTGACTTAATTATCAGGCTAAGCAACACAACCTGAACATGGTTAGCATATAAGAATCACAGAATCACAGAATGGTTGAGGTTGGAAGGGACCTCTAGAGATCACCTAGTCCAACCCCCTGCTCCAGCAGGGACACCCAGAGCACGTGGCACAGGGTGGCATCCAGGCGGGTTTGGAAGATCTCCAGAGAAGGAGACTCCACAGCCTGTATGGGCAGCCTGTTCTAGGGCTCTGTCGCCCTCACAGGAAAGAAGTTCTTCCTCATACGGAGATTAAACTTCCTGTGTTTCAATTTGCTCCCATTACCCCTTGTCCTGTCACTGGCCACCATGGAGAAGAGTTTGGTCCCATCTTCCCTACATTCACTCCTAAGGTATTTGTACATGTTGTTCAGATCTCCTCTCAATCTTCTCCAGACTAAACAGGCCCAGTTAGCTTAGTCTTTCCTCATACAATAGATGCTCCAGTCCCTTAATCATCCTTGGGGCCCTACGCTGGACCCTCTCTAGAAGCTCCATGTCCCTCTTGTCCTGCGGAGCCCAGAACTGCACCCAGTACTCCATGTGGTGCCTCACCAGAGCTGAGCAGAGGGGCAGGATCCCCTCCCTCCACCTGCTGGCAACACTCCTCCTCATGCAGCCAGGGTCTCACTGGCCTTCTTAGCCATGAGGGCACATTGCTGCCTCATAGTTAACTTGTTGTCAAGTCAAGATATAGGCAGTGATGTTTACCTTATTTTAAAGTGGGAAATCACTTTAGAACTTGACCTGTGAGCTGTAGCTGGATATTAGATACCATATTTTTGCTGTCTCTATAGACTTGTCCCATGTAGATTGCTGCCATAGCTCACTAAAAATTGCAATGACTTAAAATTTCTAGGTAAGCTTGCAGTCTCACCTGACTTTGACCATCGTTGATTGACTGTGGAGGTCCAAAGCTGGACCCCTGGGCTGGAGCCACAGGCTGGACAAGAGACCACACCACAGGATGGCTGCAAGGCAGAACTGAGGTGTCTCCTCCAGCACATGTTTCTTCTCAGAGTCGCAAACCCTTATCTTTGCTTACTCTGCCCACAGAATAAGAATAATGCCAGGATGTTTGGACTACTGACATAAGGACTTTTCTTCTGCTCTGACTTGCACAGGTTGCGATACCGCAGTCTTTCTACGTGTGATAAAGTTTCCCCATAGATCTGAGAAATGTACTGCTGGAATTATGGTCTTCATACTCATATCATATTATCTGTATAAATATTTGAAAATACCAACATGTAAGCATATATACATGAACATGTATATAGCTACACACGTATATTTATGTGTATATATAAAGCCTGTCCTGCTACTGCTCTTATGTAGAGCAGAGATGTTACATAATACTTCCAGCTAGGGAACAGAGAAGCAGTTACATGACTAAGCAACAGAGCGTGACTTATGAATAACAAATTGTGAATATTCCCCAAGATATTTCCCTAGTTGATCTCCAAACAAAGAAAATGGTGAGATGAATACATCTAGGGACTCTTCCATCACCTAGAGGACTAGAAGAAGACACTAGAAGACAATAAGGAAATAAGAAAGATAACAGATTTCTTCCCATAGACTTACATTGTTCCTTGTAGATTATTTGCTTGTCTCTATCAGTGACCTCAGATGATTAATATGCAGGTCAAGAGTTTTTCACCCACTGTGCAGCAATGAGTGTTGTGCAGCAGTACTCGAGTTTGTAGCTGAAGACAGAAGGCAAACTCCTGTTACACAGGAGAACTATTTGAAACAGACTGAGATTCAGCTGTGAGATAGAGGGAATTCACTCTCCTCCTTCAATTCCACTGGCAACCTGTGTGCAGACATCTACAACTTTGTCATCTTGTGGAGTTAAAAAGCCTTTTTGATTTGTCAGCACCTCCTATATGAACTGACATCTGGAGAGGCCCCTGAACTTGCCAATTTGCACAGCAAGGGCCTCGAAAATAGGAAGCAACAGCAAGGCACACACCTCTGAAATCTCTGAGATGTGTCTTTGTCTAGAAGAAATCAGCAGAGCTCCAGTGCCACCAATAAAGCTCTGCCAACTGACTCCTGCTGGGGCTCTCAGTCTCAGATTTCTCAGAGAGAAAAAACCTAAATCATGATAAAATGGGAGAGGAGGAGAAAAATCTTTTAAATGTCTGAATGATGGTTTTCAGACAGAAAAGGAAGGCCCAGGGGTAAGAAACAGGCTGTGTTTGAAATAATTGAATAAGCAAACGGAGAAAATGGTGAAAGAAATATTACAGATAATGAGGTCATGGTGGTTGTTTTCTATCATCTCCTCTGTGAATCCATATTTTGTCAAAACTATCACAGTTCTCCAAAGAGAAAATGGGACCACCTAATCTAAGGAGCTGTGGCATCTGCTTGCAATAGTATTTTCCCATTCTGGAGATTCTTGTTTGCCCGAGAGCTGGTCAGGCAATCAGGCCATGCCCTTATCTGCTGAGCTCCTCAAATGCTCCCCTTGTAGCCAAGCCTGAGAACTGAGCTCTAGCTCTCCTTTACTGGTCAAATACAGCTGAGTATTTGACTCACTACCCTGTGCTTGGCAGCTTTTTGCTGGCATAGATCAGCAAAGGGGAACACTGAGGGAAGGATGCCACGAGAGATTGACTCTGGAGCACAGTGGCATGTTGGACTAAGCTCTTAAAGTCATTGTCCTCGCAAAGATGCGATGAAGCCAAGACTTTCTGCTGACATTTTGAAATGGCACCAATAGTTCTGTTCTGTATTTCCACTCAGACCAGGTCCCTCTTTTTTGCCAGCTCTCTCTGCCATTTTCCTTGTTTGCTCTCAAGCAAAATGCAGTATGGTCACATTTAGGGTGTCTGAATACTACTGCCTTATAAATAAGAAAAATGTCCAGGCTTGCTGTCAAAATCTTATTCTTCATCTTTTTGTCCTATTCCCTCTTATTCTCTTCTTCCATCTTATTTTAATCCTACTGTGTACTTCACTCTAACCCTTTCAAGCTGGTCATTGTGCTATTTCTCCCCATGTAGTGAAACACATCTTGGTACAGAAGGATTCACACTTCTTGTGTTGTGAGGGAAAGCTCATTATAGACCAATCCTCTGTTTAGCCCAATATGATACTGGCAAGGGCAGGGTTGTTGCTGCTGTTGATTTTGTGACTGACTGCAACCTCAGCTTGACAGGTTTTGACCAAAGAAATTTGCTATATGTAACAGATGATAAGAATTTCTATGATGTGTGTACACTTTCGTGTTCATGTTAAGTCTGAACACAAAATGGTAATAAATTACCTCACAAAACCAAAAGAATACCTGCAGCTTGCCCAGTAATAGTTCAAAGGTGTACCAAGGCTAACGTATTTGAGGTCCATCTTCAAGGAAGAAAGAAGATGTCATGTATGGACAGGCTACTGATATCGTTAGTTCAAAAGAGCTACTACCTAATTTGGAAGGACTTCTGGAAGACACGCTCTGTATGTATTTAGTATCCAATTATCCAAAGAACTAAAACAAGTCCACACCATAAATCTTTCTTCAAAGATATTTTTGTTGAAACTGATGATAAGGAAGCATGTACTGAGATGACAATTTGGACAACCCTCATTTTTATTGTCTCATTTCATATCTTAGACCAACTCCTTAAGCTTCCCCGCAGCTGTCAGTTCTGGTATGATTTATTCACCAGCAATAAAGATTCCAAGCATTCCTGAGGAAGGTAACTTGCCTAAATGTTTACATCAGCTTGTTCCCCTCTTCCCATTATCTGTGCCCATGTCCTTTGTTCCTCCCTCCATTCCTTTGACTTCTCTCTTCCTTAGAAAGGGTGGTAAATCCACTTTCCCCCCATCAAATACTTCTCAGTGTGGCCACCCTCAGAAACAGCAGTAGTGAAAAATATGCCACAGAAGTGACAGCATTGTTTTTTTGTGGAGACTGATTTAGTTCTCTCAATATGTAATTGCACTGCGTGTCTGTGTGCAGTTAGCGTAGCTAGAGCTGAGCATGGCTAATACTGACTGAACAAGCTAAAGAAGTGAAATGACAGTGTTAGCCTAGTGTTCTCCACAAGTTAATGAGCCTTAAGCACAGCACTACACTAATGTGACTATCTTAAAGACTGAGCTAGTTCCTCCGTTCAACTGTAGGTAATATATACAACCTTGGGACCCTCAGATACCACTGCTGCATGATATAGGCTATATGTTTTCCAAAAGCAAATGTGAAAACAATCCCTTCCCCCAGAACAACCAGCAAAACAAGCAATTAGTGCTGCCGTACAGTGAAAGAAATCAGTTGCTCATTAGTAGTGCAATCAGTGAAGCTGCTTTCCTAAGAATTTCTCTCTTCAAGTTGGGATCCACCTCTGACCTCTGAGTACCTGGCCTATGCTGCTGCTTTCCCTTCTGCAGAACCGTAGTAATCTATCTGTCCTCTAACCAGTAACAAGAATTTAATATGTAGCACCTCTATTAAGTTTGATTCAAACTGGTCAGCAAAAGCTGTTAGGATACAGACTGACAGATACATATGTAAATACACATTACAAACACACTTATATCCTCAGTCTGTATCTATCTCATTAACCAGACTAAAATCTCAACCTGGAAGTAAGTGATATGTTATACTCGCATTTAAGATCATTCAAAGTACAGGAAGTTACCCAAATAGCAATTTTGGCATGCCACAATGAAAAGAACACAGTGAAAACACAAAGGTCCCTAGTGGACCAAAAGACCTTGCATTTACTTACGCACGGCACCATGGTGTCATGCCATCCTGCTCCTTCCCATTGTAATCCAGGAATGCTATCCAGCCTTTTCTGCATGTTATCACTTCACAAAGTTCATGCAGCACATGTTACATAATTTTGGAGAGAGATTTCTATTAATTTTCCATACTCTGAATGGAGAAATGAGAGGGAGTTACTATGGAGCTTTATTAAAGAAACAGCGATAGCAACACTTCAGTTTCTTTCCCACATGGAATTTCTTTCCTCTTGCTTCCTTCTACCATCTAAGTCTACACTAAAGTGGTTTCTCACAATCTAGTTCCTCTTTGGTTTTGCTCTTTTGTGTTAATATAAATAAAGAGTGAATAATCAAAGATTCCAATTAACTCTTTAGTGGCAGACAGGCAGTTACTGCAGTTTCTACGTCAATGAATTTTAGATAGGAAAATTGGCCCTTTGGCAGCTGTAAAGAGTTTTTGCTTCTGTTTTTACCTTTTTGGTGGAAAAAAAATAAGTATCGTCTATAGCTTGTATATCCAACCAGATGCATTAATATGTCACCACTTTCCTGTGCAATAACATTCTTGTTTAGACTGTGCTTTACACTTTTAAGAGGAATTCTAATGAAGCACTACACCTGTGACTATTTCTCTTTAGTTTCTTGACAGCAAGCACTGTAATACACAGCTGGTTTTGAGACACATTGTACAACTTCTTAAGATGTTTATTTTCTTAGAGTAAACAGGCACTTCTGGTTCTACTGTTTAGTTTTGTCCTGAAGCATTACCAGACATCCCCAGCATGATATTTACACAGAAGGAATGCAAACTCTCATCCAGGTCAAGTAATTTTTATGGTCCAGCAGGTAACAAGAGGCCAGTAAGTCACCAGAAGGTCCTATGGCCTCATTCACTTTGTGTTCTTTTCTATTCTTCTGGTTGTGAATTGCCTTCTGCTTATGTATAAAAAACCACTTTCCTGGAGAAATCTGCCAATGCAAGTCTTTTTCAGATCATTATCTTGGAAGTTTTATTAAGACAAATTAACAGCTTATCAACTAATATACAATGTTTTCCAAGCAACAAACAGCAGCAACACAAAGGCCATTCTTCTGATGTCTGCAGCAGAGGTAGGAAAGGGGAAGCAAGGGCTCTGGCCACAGGAAATACTTCAACTGTATAGCTAATCCCTAGATTTGGGTTCTTCAAGCCATTTATAAGAATCATCTTGGATCTTTTCCAGCTCGAAAGAGAGAGCCATCTGGTCCAGACACCCCTGGCTGTTAGGGGCACAGGCCAATGTGTTTGCAACATGAACAAAGCGTGAGGAGAGTCAGGTTGCAAATTCTTTGGAGCTGGCACAAGGAAAGACCTTTTCATTTGTGAGATGCTGTTAAACAGGTTCCTCGTCTAATCCTGACTTTCTCCAAGACCTTTGCTGGAGCAAGGATTCAATCTGGAAGCAGCATCCTGCCGTGTTGGCAGATGGACATGAGTAAAGCATCCAAAGTCCAGAAAAAAATGGATGCTTATGGAGAAGCTGTAAAAAGGGAATTCATCAAAATTCAGGGATTTAGGCAGCTGTAACAAGTTCACAGACTACAGAGAAGAGACTTAATTATAAAATAACTGCATGTAAGCAGGGAGCTAGTGTTAAGACAACAGGAGAGTGGGGTTTTATACTGTGAGTTACCAACAGGCATCTACAGCTGTTTATGGAAGCAGGTTCATTACCCTCTGTGGAAAATACTCTGCCACAAAGAGAGGTCAAGGCATGATACCTTGTTCTCTGAGCTGGCGTATTATCCTTGCTGAGACCATATGTAGCTCTATGATACTACTCAGCATGCACATGACCATCAAAATCTTCTGCAAAAGTAGCTGAAAAATACTTGGAGCTCTGATCCCTCTACAGTATAGAAGAATATAACCAAGAGCTTCTAAATATCCAGTGTAAGTAAATTGATAGACTTCATTTGTCAAGTGCTAGTGACCAATTTGCCAATTTAACAATCAGTTTCTACCTATGGATAATGTGAGCTGCTCTCCTGCTCCTGCTGAAATAGTAGTACATTTTAATAAAATTGTAAGCTTCACCACTGAAGCTTTACCACATTCCTCTATTTTTATTTGTTTATTGGGGAATCTGAGATTTAAGGAGATGTAGTGCAAGCATTTTATCTTGTCAACAGAGATCTGGGATGTGTAACTTTAATGGGCACAGATGCTCTTCCTGAAGAATTTTTGTTTCTCCCTAGCCCTTAAAAATGTCACTATACATATATGTTTAATATGGGATATGGGGATTTAGTGACAATAACTTTTAGGATATTTTTAGTATAGATCATATAAGCACATATAAGATTATATTCTAGACCCTTCTTGTACATGTATGGCAACGGAGTCTCTGTCAGGAACAGTTAATAATCTTTGACAAAGATTAATATAGGGACTTTTATTTGAGTGCAAGCTTAATATCATTTCAGGGAGTATTGCAAATAGGTCGCTATCTGCAACACTCTTCAAGGAGAAGATATGCAACAGTTTTCAGAATTGCCTGGAGATTAAAGATGCTCTATCTATCTGAGTGCTTGGAAAGAATCTGATTTCCTAAGTTTCATTGGCCTTCACTTTCTCACGCTCCAGAATTAAGATGTTTCAAATGGATATCAGAAGCAGAAGAATACAAACCAGTAACCTCTCTTTTGTCAGTATGAGCTATGCATTTTACCTTGTTAATATATGTTACCTATTCTTTGAACATTTTCTGGCTCCCACTGCTGTATCGGCTGCAGTAGGCATTTCTTACTCTACTTTCTTTTCAATAATATCACCATTTTAGCTTTAGTCTAACAAAGCGCATGGGCCGTGGGCCTACAAGGAAGCCAAGGGGGACTCAAATGTTTCACTAGATCAGGCACCACAGAGCTACTAATGACACAGACTGGGAGAAGGCTGGTGTTAGTCAGGTATATCCTATCATTTTCTGTGCAGGAGAAAAATGCACCTGGAGGCACTGTTCCTGAGTTTGTTCTCTGTAAACTGGTCTGAGACCAGTCACTCAGAGTTAGGGTGGTTTGTGCCAATGAGCAGCTCCACTTGGACAACTAAAAACTATTGCTTGAAAGCAGGAATCCCCCTTGTGTCTGTTGTTCTCTGCTTTGCGCAAGGCAGAGCTGAGCACGTCCACAGGGCTCAGGATAATGTGCTGAGTCTTGGCACCTAAAAGAGAGGTCAGAAGACACTGGGGACACCAGAGTTTCCAAATTTAGGTGCTTAAGTGCCTCTGTACTTTATGTATGGATTCAGACCTAATATAACTGTTCCCTGCTTGCTACGAATTAACCTGGGTGTTTCAGCCTTCACCTGGCATAACCGTTACTAAAACAAGGCAGTTCATTCAGCCTTCATGCCAAGTCTCTCACTGCTAAGCCAACCAAGAGTGTGGAAAATGTGATTTTTCTTGCAGATTGTGCTGTCCTAGATGCTGAGCTGCCCTTGCCAGCTAGTTCATATACGCAACTGACCACAGGATAGGTAGAAACTGCTTTTTCTTGCAGTGACCCCAAGCCAGCCTCGAACATATGACTAACTCATGAAAGTTTCTGTCATCTACCACCTCATCCTCTGAGATATTCAGTCACCTAGTTACTATGTATTTTGCTATTTTTCCCTTCATGAAAGAGCTCAGAGATAAACTTCTGAAAGGTGGTATCACTTTTTAAATCAGAAAACACCTCTCCTCGATGGCTCATAGAAAGAAACTGTTACTAATAACAGTACGTGTAGACCTTCTTCAGTTTTTCTTGTCAAAGCTGCCATTTGGGGAGTCCTGCACT
The DNA here is from genome assembly GCA_034781795.1 of Crypturellus tataupa. NCBI lineage: Eukaryota > Metazoa > Chordata > Aves > Tinamiformes > Tinamidae > Crypturellus > Crypturellus tataupa. The sequence continues at coordinate 2,104,697 of JAWLRI010000912.1, read as the reverse complement.
TATTGAAGACCCAGAGTAAGAGCTTTCTCTTCAGAGTTCAGATTACAGAAGAGCTCTGGATGCTTGCTGCTGATATGTGGGCATAAATTCCCTAGACTGGTGGTAAAGTAGTATGATTTCAGTCACTTGTGAAGAGGAGGGCCAACCAACATGGAGCATTTCAAAGACAGACATCAAATCGAGGTAAGTTACCTCAATTATGCAGAAGTTTTGGAAAGAAGACCAAGAGACTGGGCTAGGAAGAATACTGAAAAATGTATAGCAACATCTGTCTTGCGTCTGTATCAGACTTGAGGCAGAGTGGGGAAACCTGTTTTGATGACATGCCAGGAGAGACTGAAGTGTTCCCAAGCCTTCAAAGAAAATAATTCATTAAACACTGCTCACTCTTCCTTGTGCTCTGCCACAGTAACCCTTTCCAGCCTTCCACCCTGTTTTCACAGGTCTTACAAATACAGAGGAGACAAACATTCACAGCTGCAATGTGAGTAGTGCTGATTCAGCTGAACCTGGAGCTGAAACTGCCTGCGAGTAGCTGCCAAGGAATAGACAGCCCAATGTCGAAATGGGGGAAGTCACTCTGCTGTCGTGGAAAACCTTCCAAACCGGAGACTAGCACCAGAGCCCAGTTCTCAAACACTGGCCAGCAAGCACGGGCAGGAGATGGCATAGACTTGAAGGACCACAGCCAACACACTGTGGCTCCAGGTTCATGGCTCCAGGTTCAGCAAAGTTCAGTTAGAAACTCTTAGCATTTGGTTTATTGAAAGGAGGAACTTGAAGAGATTTTTTTCCTATAAAATTAATAGAGAAGAGAGTGTAACACGACCTATTTCTGAATTGGTTCTGCTCTTCTCTTGAATGAAAGGGAGGAAACTGTGTCAGGCCCTGAACATGCGTCTCATACATCTTCAGAGAGACCCATGCAGGTTTCACACAGGCACCTCTACACTGTGTTGAACACCTTCTGTATGGATGTCAGGAAGCAGAATACCGCCTAGATTACACTGGAGACAGAACTATGGAGCAAAATTGATAAAACTAACAATCTAGTTTTTCAGGACAATATCTTTGTCGTCACTCTATTAGAACAGTTAAAGGATATCTTCTAAAGGAGTAGAGGAGATATCTTTTGAAATTTTCCTAAGCAAGGCTGGTGGCTTTTAAAGAAGTGAGAAGGTTTGAAGAAGTAAGGTTTGGGGCTTTCCTTATTTTTTAAGCCTTTTTCTTTTTTGTAAATTTTATAAATCTCATTCCACTTTTCCTATCTGAAGTACATTAGTTTCCATGGAAACAATGTAGTCATTTATGTGCATGGTGTTTACTGACATCTGTATGTGGAGTCTAAAGACAAGTTACATCACTGTTACGAAACGTAGTCATTTGTGTGATGCTTATCATGACTCTCTGTGCAAGAGGGTGGATACCTATACATCGTTATGTAAAGATGCAGAAGTCCAAATTAAGGAATACACCAACTATCTATCTGAACTGTGGAAATTAACATACTCAATGTATCAATAATCACACTGAGGAAAAATGTGGACTTTGTTTAATATCTTGTCCTCTTTAGTTCCACTATATCTGCCTGCACCATGTAAAGCAGCACTACAACCTCAGTGAAGGCTGAGGCTTTGGCTGCTATGTGTAGAAAAAAGTGAAGGTTTAGAAAGAGTCACTCTGCTCTTTGAAATAAACGCTCACATATATTTTACTCTTGATTCACAATACTCAGAAACATACTCTGACTTTTTCATCATTTCTATCACTAATTTTCTCTATCAAGACAAGTAAATCTGCTTCCTTGAATATACCTGCATAATGCAAATTAAACTGCCACAAGATCATCAACCTTTCATATAAAAATAAGTTGCTATTGCATATATTACTACAATACTAACAAAGAGCAAAAAAAATGTAGCTATATGACAAGCAGAATGAATTAAACCTAGCAAGAACTGAAATCAGTGAGAGTTATTTGCCAAAAAGGTATATCAATATTGGTAATATTATCATTTATTATGGATAGCACAAATAAAAAACTCAAATTCCTCTGGATGATGCATGGGATTCTGAATATTTTTTTCTTTTTTTCTTTTTTTTCCAAAGATATGTAGACTTCAGATGTATTCGGTTAAGAAGGAAGTAATATTTTTTCTAGGCTACTTAGGAGTCAGATAACTTTCTCTGCTATCCACATTTCTCTGTCAGACCACCTTCAAGTATCCTTCCAATGGGTTAGTAAGGGCTGCCAACTCTAGCAGGAGTCTGAGATGAGGACAGACAAATGTCCTGATGGCACGCGGCAGGACAGTTCAGCGTCTGCAAAGTATTCATCCCCTTCCTTGGCAGAGCACAGCAGAGGTCCTATTTAGCCAGGTTAGATGAAATTGGGATGGTTGCACTCCCAGTTGGTCTGATGCCATCAGAAACCCTTATATAAGAGGTAGATTTTGCTATTGGGACAGTAAAGAAATGAGGGAAATGTCATTAAATGACATTTTGAAGTTTGCAGCTCCAATTTACTCTCACTGTGGCTACACTGTGGGTGCTATTATCCCCAGATTATGATCATAAAACCAAGAAAACACTCTGTATAAGTAGATATTTGGTATTTTAAGTGACTGTTAATGAAAAATAAAAATCTGCTGGTATGGTGGCAAAGTAGTCTACATGGCTAAAAATATGGGACCAAAGTATCAGAAAGAAAAAGACTATTGGTATATTCTTCCTGTTCTCTTCTTCATTAAAAAAAAAAAAAAATGAAGGCTCTGAATGGACCTCAAAGGTAATGCAGGCTGTGGTGGGTAGTGAGCTGGTGGTCCATTTTTACCTGATTGCAAATCTCTTTTGCTAGTGACATGGTAAAATACCTTCCCTGATACAGGGAAATTTGCCCTTTCGATATGGAACTGGCAGTACTGTGGGATAAGATTATTGCTGAGTGTAGGGTTTCTTTTGGCAGTCAATGCTTGATACCTTATATTTTCTGCCACAGCTTCAACTTTACCTCCTTTTTCTTTTCTCTTGTCCTTCCAAGGAATGTTATTTTTCATTGAAGAAATGTCAAATGGGCCAAGTAGGAAACAGAACTCAGTAAACGTGGAATGAAGCAAAATCCTGAATATCTATCCAGGTATTGATCCTGGGAACAGATCTCAGTTGCATGATGCGATGTCAGTTGGTAGGCAGCAGATACATCTACAGTCTTTCTGAAATATTCCTGTTAGATATGCCTTTCATTTCCAACGTGGGAAACAGATAGCTTAAAATATTTCTAGGAAAGGGGTGTAACTGTCTCAATATGTTTTATGAATGAATTTCATAAAATACCTTAAATAATTTCATCAAGTGTTCCATAACTTCCATGTGTTAGGAAGGTCAAGTGGATCTGTGTTTATAAGGCAGTGAATTAGTTCTCAACATTCTTCTGTTAATGCTGAGTGCTTACAGCTATTAAAAGTGAGTCATATCTGTCAGAACTGAGGAAAATCAATCCTATTTAGCTTACATGCATTTGAGTATCTGTAAATCAGTCATTTTTGTTGTACCGTTTTTTAAAGGCAGCTACCAGTTTCTCCTCTCTTCGAGATTTTCTCTGTCATTTGTCCCTGTAACATATGCAAGTGCTTCATCAGCTTCATCATTTGCAGTAAAAACAGCAAATTCCCCAGAGAACTTCAGGGACTCTTCTGATTTTTTAAGCTAGATTTCTGCCTGAGGAAGATCCTTAGATGGGTGTTTCTGCTCTGTTTTATCCTGGGGAAGTGAAAGGAGCTGAGAAATAAATATGACATTATATCTATTAGCACTACAACCAGAGCAAAGGCTTTCCCTTGAGGGATGGCTTCCTAACATCAGACTTGCCCCTGATTGCTGAGAAATGGCCCCAGTGGCAATCACCCTTCAACAAGGCTGGGGTTCATCATGTTTCATCCCAGGCTCTTTCACCATCACCCCCATGGGTCATAGCTGCTGTCACACATTCTTATATAACTGGGGACTGATAAATTCACTGATTTGAAAACAAAGTCAAGGCCTCTACTCAGTGACAGGTGCTGACTGGGACTGCAGCAAAGCCTGCCTGGCTTGTAGCACCCCAGGTGCAAAGAAGGCGAGAACCTGGATGGGAGGAGTTTCTGCAGCAGCTACAGCTACAAGGAGTTACTCCATGTCAGCACAGAGAAGTTGAAGGTGAAGGTTCCTATAGCCGTGTCAAGATTACCATCAAATGGAAGATTACAGAGGGCATTTGTATGGTCTTATACATCCTGCTCGTCCACCGTTTGTGAGGAACCGGGCAGAAACCTAAGTCTTTGCACCATTTGTTCAAGGCTCTATGCCTTTGAAGAAGGCTGGAAATAAAATTTTGATCCTTTAAGACATCTGTGTCTGACCTGAATCTTGTCTGGGCTCAACTTTAGCCAATTGCTCTTTTGACATCTTAATAGGGTTAGTGGTAACACGGTATATGTATAGATGCATATACATATGTGTGGGTGTACATCATCACCATCATCCTATAGCCCCACAGTCTGTTGTCATATTGTAGATATTTCCCACAGTTCTGGTAAGAGGTGAAGTAAAATAGCTTTTTAGGACCTTAATTCTTTTTCATGGTTTTTTTTTTTTTTTTTTTTTTGAAGTATCTATTCCAGAGGGTAAAGATTTTGCAGGTGTGCTAGAAGCAATCTCAAATCAGAACCACTGCAGCTCAGGGTAAAATTGAAAGGGGAGAGCTTCCTCTCCAGCTTCCTTTATAATATGCTAATATTTAACAATAATTTATCAGCAACCTGCAGTGATTGACATTTGCCTGGAAATGTGGTTGTTTTACAATATGCTTTCAGAGTAGGGAATGATCATCCTTAGCTAACAGGTGGGGAAGTTCTACCTCAGAAAAGGTAATCGTGATCATATAGGGCGAATACTAAGACAGCAATGGTGGAAGCTCCTGCCTTAACCAGCAGTGCATCTCTTTTTTCTCCCTGAAAGTGTAAAGTTTGCTGGGTCGTTTTCTGACAGATACCTGAGCTAATGCTCAGAAAGACTGGCATAGATGGACTCCTCCACTACTCCTGGTGCTCACTACAGAGCTTCTCCAAGGCAAGTCCTTGTCTGTGCTCTGCTCCTGTCTGGCTTTGCCTCTGAGGTCAACAAGCTATGAAAGGAGGAAAGGGAAAATTGCAGACCTTTTCCAAAAGCTCTTCAGCTGTAAATGATATTTTTATTGTATTAGTAAAATAATCTTACCTTATTCAAACAAATTTCAACTATAGGCAGAATTCTGGCCCTGGAGAAACTATTTCTACTGTAACTATTGCATCCAAAAGAGAGTAAACCACACATTTGGAGGAGCAAGGTCTAGGGAAGGAAAAATGATCTTGTTTTTTAAAAAAGCACAATATTTATGTAAACATCAATTTCCAGTGCTATGTGGTGTATGGGGATTTTCATTTAATCAAGTCATCAGCATGAACCTGACTACTTTTCTCAAAAATATATGAAGAAACAAGAATACTAGACATCACTACTACATGCTAAGTAAATACAATGCCTGGTTTCTAGCAAGCGTATGGCTTCATTTTACTCTGTTTTCAACTATTTTTATTATGCTAAGGCTATAGTATACAAGAATATGTTTCAGCCTTTCCAATTAGAATTTATTTTGTAGGAATGGATGCAAAGACCCCACATTTCCAATAAAATAGTGAGTGATAGTGAGTGAGTGTTCCTCTCTGCCCAGCTCTCCATCCTGTCCAGATCCCTCTGAATGACAGCACAGCCCTGGGGAGTGCTGGCCCCTCCTCCCAGTTTGGTGTCATCTGCAAACCTGCTGAGGGTGCCCTCTGTGCCCTTGTCCAAGTCATTGACGAACAAGTTGAACAGCACTGGGTCCAGTACTGACCCTTGTGGAACACCACTGGCCACAGTCCTCCAACTAGACTCGGCCCCATTTATCACCACCCTCTGGGCTCTGCCATCCAGCCAGTCCTCAATCCACCTCACTGTCCACTCACGCGGTCCACACTTCTGAATTTTTTTTTTGATGAGGATGGTTTGGGAGACAGCATCATAAGCCTTGCTGAAGTCAAGGTAGACAACACGTATGGCTCTCCCATCATCCATCCAGCCAGTCACCCCATCGTAGAAGGTTATCAGGTTCATCAAACACGACTTCCCCTTGGTGAATCCATGCTGACTACTCCTGATCACTTTCTTTTCCTTGACATACCTAGAGATGGTCTCTAGGATGAGCTGCTCCATCACCTTTCCAGGGATGGAGGTGAGGCTGACTGGCCTGTAGTTTCTTGGTTCTTCCCTCTTGCCTTTTTTGAAGACTGGAGTGATGTTGGCTTTCTGCCAGTCCTCCAGCACCTCCCCCGCTCTCCATGACCTCTCAAAGATGATGGAGAACGGCTGAGCAATGACCTCTGCTAGCTCCCTCAGCACTCTTGGGTGCATCCTGTCTGGACACATAGATTTATGGGTGTGCAGTTTGCCTAAATAATCCCTAACCCAATCCTCCTCAACCACCAGAAAGTCCTTCTCTCTCTCAGTTCTCTCTCTTGTCTCTGGGCTCTGTAGTTCATGGGGACTGACCTTAGCAGTAAAGACAGAAGCAAAGAAGGCATTTAGTAACTCTGCCTTCTCTGCATCCTCTCTCACCAAGGCACCCTCCCCATTCAGCAGCTGACTAACATTTTCCCTAGTCATCCTCTTGCTGCTGGTGTATTAGCCAGGAGCAGCCCTTCCTGTTGTCCCTAACATCTCCCACTAACTCTAATTCCAAACGGACCTTGGCCTTCCCAGTTGCATCCCTGCATTCTCTGACAATGTTCCTATATTCTTCCTGTGTGGCCTGGCCGTTATTCCACATTATGTACGTGTTCTTTTTCTCATTAAGTTTACCCAGCAGCTCCCTTCCCATCCACACAGGTCTCCTGTCCCCCTTGCTCTGCTTCTTTCCTGTAGGAATGCACCAATCTTGAGCTTGGAGAAAGAGCCAACTCTCCTGGACCCCTTTTCCTTCTAGGACCCTGACCCAGGGGATTCCTCTAAGGAGCTCCCAGAAGAGGTCAAAGTTAGCTCTCTTGAAGGCCAGGGTTGCAATCCTACTTCTTGCTCAGTTTCCTTCTTGCAAGATCATGAATTCCAACATCTCATGGTCACTGCAGCCAAGACTGCCCCCAACTCTCACACTTCCCACCAGACCATCTCTGTTTGTTAGTATCAGGTCTAGCAGCGCCCCTCCCCTTGTTGGCTCATCAACCATCTGCATCAAGAAGTTATCTGCAATGCTCTGCAGGAACCTCCTGGACTGTTCCTGGCTGTGTGATATCCCAGCAGACATCAGGTGGTTGAAGTCCCCCGTAAAGACCAGGGCCTGGGATCATGAGGCTTCTTGCAGCTGCCTGTAGAAGGCCTCGTCCACTTCCTCTCCCTGGTCAGGAGGTCTGTAGTAAACACCTACGACCATGTCACCCATATTGGCCTGCCCTTTAATCCTCACCCACAGACTCTCGATCTGTGCTTCGTCCTCCCCTAGGCTGAACTCCCTACATTCCAGTTGCTCTCTCACATCAAAGGCAACTGCTCCACCTCACCTTCCTGGCCTGCCCTTCCTGAAAAGCCTAAAGTCATCCATGGCCACGTTCCAGTCATGAGAGCTTCATCAAGGGCCTCTTTCAAACAAGATGCAAATTTGTGTTTCACACGTGTCCTTATCATTTGTTTACACTTTTATAGAGAGTAAATGAGTGATATTGAACTGATCAAGTAACTCTGCAGCTTGGATGGTTTGGTTGGTACAAGATGCTTTTCAGAAATCAGCTTTAAAAAAAAAAAGCTTGCTGCAGAGTGGTTTCTGCACAGCTGTAACCTAAGCCTCTAGGTCAGAGTGCTTTTGAGGGCTCATTAACAATGTCTTTGCCTGTGTGGTCACCTTAGGTCCAACCTCATCTAAATCTATGTTAAGTACTCCTGGAAGAAGCAGTCACATCTTCTGCACTATGATCTAAAGTGTATTGTAAATTTACTTCTGATCCTAAACTGAGTGTTGTGCTAGCAGGCAAACTCCGAATATAAAGCACATATGAAGTCTCTGTCCCTATAGACTGATTTTTACCACAGTCTGGCAAGCATCTTTCTTAGCAAGATGGTAGTCAAGGATAAAGAAAGAAGGGCAACTCCATGAAAAGGATGCATTTATTCAGGAAGAAAACTGCTGTACATAATACATCATAGGAAATATTGATGGAAAACTGAACTAGCTCCAGTAAATATAGCACAGGTCAAACAAGCACAGTGGCCCAGGTACTCAGTGCTGACACCTCTATATGTCAGAGCTGAGCACAACAGTGAATCCTCGCAGGCTGCTGAGGGGAAACAACAAATATTTTAGAAAAAAATAGCATTTAACCCCACGTAACACTTCCAAAACTCCCCTCATTTTACAGTGCAGGTGGGTCAGTGATTTGAGAGGTAATCCCTGAGAGGTGTGCCCTTCAAAGCTGGCAACCCGAGAGGTTTTTGTGAATTCAGTACTCCCAGGCCCTCTGGAAAGCACTTACTTACTTCCCCTGTAAGAATAATGACCAAAGCTATCTCCTGTGAAGGAACACGCTTTTTCTCTACTTCTAGATGTTATGCACCATCACAGCAGTTAGCTGCATTTGAATTTGAAGTTTGATATAAACATACACATCTCATCACATCTGCAAGATCTCATATACTTTAGAAACATTATCTCTGTGGAAAGCATTAAAAATCTTGCTTTGAGATGATGCAGAGAAGGCCATTTTATTCCTGCTCACAGCTTTCTGTACTCAGAGATAATGCAATGTGTTGCCTTCCTGAATCGCCACTCTGCAGTGAGGTTGCTTTTAAAAATGATCATAACTCACCACACAGGTGCCTGCCACAGCTAAATAACAGGGACACATTAAATGAATATTTCCATCTCAGTGTCTCTTAGTGAAGAGCTCCCAGACCACTACTAGGGCTTTATGCTCTTCTCTGCTTAATTCCCTCATTGGGCAATGGTTTGAAGGGAAGCTCTAGGTACATTTCTAGTATTACTCAAAGGACCGCTTTGATCAAAGTTTAACTTAAGCAGGATTGTCTTCATTTTTCTGTGGATTTTTTTTTCCTAGCGAGTATATAGTTCATCTCTGTGAACAGTGGAATTATGTGGGCGTATTCCAACAAATGAGCAGACTCCTATAAGGGTATAAATGCGAAAGAGAACTTCTTTAATAGAGAAAATCCTTCTCCTGAATACAGCAGATCTTTGCACCCCCATCACTGCAAGCCAGGCCAGACAGCGTTGTCCTGAGCGGGGAGGGCCGTCCTGGCTCCTGAGCTGTGGACTGCAACAGACACGGGAGCCAGGGAGGCCAGTGATGCTCCATAACAGGGAGGTAAAAAGTACTCTGCCCTGCTAGAACCGCAAAGGAAGCTTTGTTAGGCAGAAGTAATTATTTAAACTGAAATTAGAGCAGAAGACTTAATTTAATTGTGCTCGTTGCGAGTTGCATGTGAAGTGTTTGGTGTTTTGAATTAGCTTACGATTTAAAATGCCATGAGATCTGTGCTGATCAGAAGTAGCCAGAAACCCAATTTTACATTTGTACTGACTCCTGCATTATTGTAGTTGCTCTTAATTACTTGCAGCTAATCAGAACTCAAAGATCAGCACTTTATTATACAAACGTACATGGCCTCTTATGCCAGAAACCTCCTGTCACAGAGGGCTCTAGCTTCTCTCTGCATCTTACTGTACTGTTGGTGTGTGCAGCTACCAGTGACCACTGCAAGGCTTTGAAGGGGATTTGCCTGCCCAGGCTGAAGCATCTTTTGGCCTCAGAGCAGATTAACTTTTAACTTTAAGATGGGATCAGTCTGTCTATGTCCAGCTGCCCTTCCCCTGATTTACCTTATAACACTATTTCCAGAAGATGAAGGACCCTTTCTTCCTCCACTGACTATGGAAGGAGTTTAAAGGGCAAACGTAATCCAGGCTCCCAGTTTTAGGTGGCTAAATTTAGGCAAGATAAATCCATCCTCTATGTCTTATATATTAAAAAATGTGTAGTCCGTCAAGAAAAGGTCTCTTGTTTAACTTAAATTAACTAAATTTCTTACTTGTCCATTGCATTAGCTCAAGCTGAGATCTTGCAAATTTAGTTCACACATGACACCAGAGTCTATACACAGTTGATGGCTTTTGGAGTCTTTATTAAAATACAGTAAGATTTCAGGACAGAGGAACTGAAAGAAAATATTCTGTAGTGCTAAGGGAAAATACTAGACATTGCAGAAATGCTGGCATAGTCAGGTAATGTAATTTGCTATATGACAGGTAATTACACAAATGGATCTTTTTGTAAGTTATACTTGCTGAGAGATCTAACTGTACTTGTGTGGAACCAGGGACATCTGTCATTTTGTTCATGCCCTTTGGTTTCCTGATAGCTTGCAGACATCATACTGGTAATATGTCCCATTAGACCCAATAGCATTTTCTGCACTGAGCAAAATAATATTCGTTGTATTTACATAGAAGAATCAGGATATAATGGGCTCTGACTGAATAAATAAATAACAACACATGCATGCACAGCACATATCTTTGATGAGTGAGACCCTAAAGGGCTATGCTGGTGGCTATAACACTTCAGTTGCAGTTTTCTTTGCTTTCCATACCTGGAGCTGTGCTTGCTAAGTGTTTCATAATGGACATCCTAATAAGAGGACGTCCTCCCTCCAGAGACTCCTTGAATGAACTGTGACACAATGCAATAATAACCCATGCACATCTGAAGAATCAGCGATGCTCCCTGTGTTTGGATTAGCAAGCCAATTACTGAAATATGTCTCCTATTAATCTTTTGCAAATCACCACAGGATCTTCCCACTGTTTTTAAATATACTTTGCTTCAGATTCCTTTGCAGATTCTGCACTTTGTTGATAACCATTTGTTCAAGCAAATGTAGTTCTATCTGATCATCACAGCTCTCCCTTCATGCTTCAAAGAAAAGCATGCATATTCTTCAGGAAAATTATTTTGCATTATTTCGGCATGGATTTGGCATCATTTGAGTGCTTTATTTTTTTAATGAGTGGGTGAATAACACATTCTTTGCCAGAATATAAAAGCTATAGTCTGCAGGAGTTTGCATTTTTGTTTAATCAAAGGAGAAAAATATGTTTAGTAAGGAGTTTGTTTTTCACATTTTCCTGAGTTCAGAATACAAATTACCACACTGTAGTTCCAGAATAGGTAAGTATAAAGCTAGTAATTATTTTCTGTTTTTCTTTTTTTTAAGAGTGTGCAGAATTAGTACATAGTCACATCTAAACAATTTAGTATCTGAAACTCCCTTAGAAGTGCTAGTTCCTGCTCCTTAAAAAAAAAAAAAAAATGCCTTTCCTTAGGAGACAGTATGCCTAAACATGTTTAAGAAATGAAAACTAGTTTGTGTGCAATGTCTGAAAGAATGCATTCCTTCTGCATAGCACTCAGTGACAGGCAAACAAATTGCAAGCATGCCAATAGCTTCTGAATTACCTCTTGGATTACACAAAGAAAAATACTGCAAGATGAAGTATTGGTGTCTTACATTATGAATAAGTATCGGAATATAAAACATGAAGCCCATTCTTAAAACAATGGCAGCAATCCAGCAGTGCAGTTAAGCATGTGCTCAAAGTTATATATGTGAATATTTCTTGTGATTTACAACAAGTATATGTTTAAGTGTTTTTCCAGATCGAGGCCATAACCTCTACTCATTCCCATTGCAATGGAGTTGCTATCGCTGCATGTTCTGTGCTTCCATGCCAGAATTTACACCAGATGTTGCACATTCACCTCTTTCAAGTTCTGAAGAGGAGAGGCAAACCAAAATTAAACTGTGCAAACTAACTCACATTGAGAGGAGAGAAGATTATTATTTGGAGGTGACAGCTTGTGGCTGCACTTGGAAATGAAATACAAGTTTACATAGGAGGTAGCAAAAGGAGATAAGAGAACACACTTTCGTTGTATATTACCTAGCAATGAAAGCGTTCTGTGATATGTGAACAGAGAATCCATTTGGCGAGGGTGAAAATATACAGGCAGGTACTGAACAACAGAAGGACATTCATAACTTTTCATACCCAAATAATCCTAAAGTTCCTTGCGCATTTTCCTGTTGAGAAGTGGACATCTCAGAACTGGAATCTGGCCTTGACAAAAGAGTGCAGTACAGCGGTCTGCACAGAATGATATGGGATCTTTGAAGATGTGAAGGCTTGAGGTAAAACTCCACTTCTATTTGAACCCAGTAGTTTTGCTATTGGCTTTAATTGGACCAAGAGGTCCTCTGGACTTTATGTTACATTTACAAGACCAGGGCCCCTGAAACAGCATGAGATCACTGAAAGGCAGTAGGTGTGGTCCAGATCCAAGCAGTTGGGATTTGCACAGGGCGTGTGGATACCCGCTGTATATCCAGGTACTCTTGGAGCAGCAAGAGCTGGAAGTCACTTTGCAGGGTCCTGATTTCTCTGGCTGCCTCCTCTGAGGTAGGGGTAACTTATTAAGGTGAACTTCATGTGGAGATGCAGGCAAAAGGAGCATCTCAGGCCAATAAAATGTAAATGCTGTATTGCATTATCCCAAGGTTGACCAACAACAAATCCTTCTGGATTCTTTCAGGCTGCCTGGGAAAGGATGGCCACATCCTGTCTTTGAAGGTTTCATTACTGTGGAATGAGTGGTTCATTAATCATTCTGTGGAGTCTTTTCTAGCAAACACAAGACATGCAAAGTGGTACCATAAAGGTCATGCTGCTTAATGTAGGATAAATAAAAGCGATCTTATTCTACTGACAGTCAAGAATATTTCAGTGTAGTTAAGGTGAGGACTGTGTCAAATAACAGTGTCTTTAGTAAGCACTTTTGTTTATTGTTTTATATATCTCAAGGAGAAGAGAAAATGATTTCACTTGGAAGAAAAGTATCAATAATATGTCAAAGTAATATTCATGTAGTTTTCAGAGATACCAGTTTTTCCTGTTCCAAGTTACAGAGTTTATATAAACAAAAATGAAGAAAGCAAGAAGAGGGACCTTTGCATTATGAAATCTAAGACAGAAGTAAAATGCTCAAACTGCAGAAGCAGCAATACAGCTTGGAAATAAGGTAAATATGTATTTTTTTACAGATATACATTACACAGGGAGTTGAAATGTGAATAGAAAGTAAGGAAAATGGAGAACTTACTTATTAATATATTTAAGAATTAATTCCTTATTCTCTTTTAAAACCTAGTTGAACAACTGAATAAATTGGAATATTCAAGATACATGTCATGGAAACTTTGAAATAAAGCATTAAAGTACTTTATTCAAAATGTTTAGCTTAATTATTAGACTGGTCAATATATCACCTATAATTACTCTTGATAGAAAATTGCCAAACTAAACAACGGGAGAAAATCAGGCCAGACACTCTCTGGGATAAACAAACAACTGGGTCATTTTCTGTAATTACACCTTTGCACAAGAACCAGATTACTGTGTAAACTTTTTTTTTTCTCGGACTATATTCCTTCTTAGTTATTAAGTCAAGTGACCTGAGTGACTCTGATGGTGGAGATTTTGGCCTTTCTGTTCCACAGAATTCACTTCAGTGAACTGCTTAATTATTCAGGTAACCTGTAAAAGAATAAAGGGCAAATGAAGCATATGTGGTTAGTGTACTACATTGTAACATGTGCTAGCTAGGTAAATAATGAATAATGTGCATTATTTGTAAGACGCCAGGAAGCTTAGTGTTCACCTCAACAGGTCAGAAAATATTCATCTAAGCTGGTTTCTCTCTAAATCCACCAAAGAAAGCTAAATAATGTATGTAAAAAAATTATATTCTCCAACAAGCAGAAGCAAATATTAACAAAGCTCTCCTACTCCGACTGTTTTTCGTTCCTCAGGAAGGAATACACAGCAGAATATATTCGTGCCCATCTGGGTAATTCTCACTGTAATATGAATAAGGAAGGTACCAGCGTACCTGGTACTAACCAGCATTAACTTTACTTTCCCATAAAGTATCCTTGATATCCTGGTATCTGGTGGACAGAAGCAGAAGTATGGTAGAAACAAAAAGAAAAGGAGACAGATACAGAGAAAAAACATAGCTGGGGGGGAAATGTGGCAAACCAAGTGAGGTTTGATATTCATATGAGATTCTCCTTGTGATTTCAGTAAAGGAATGGCTTCCCAGCATTAACACCTAGGCCTGTTCTTGCAGTGATGTACTATTTAATTATGAAGGGTGTAACATTCTGCTGTCTACGACAAAACATATATGCTTTGCCCCTAGGACGTATACGCAAATATTCATCTTGTATTCAGATGCTTGCTTTCATGCTTAGTCAAGATGATGTTAAACCCAAAGTTTTCAATATACAAATTTTGTGGATGTTTAGTCTGAGGGAGTTTTCAACAAGCTCAGTATTCAGAAAGTACAAGAATACCTACTGTTTCCTCTGTAAATATTGAGTAATGTGGATACACTGAAAATCTAAGCACTTCTGGAAAAAATATTGTTCAAATATTTATTTATGTGAACATTTAAATACACAACAATTTCAAGAGTTTTTTTGAAAAAGTTGGAACAATGTAATAGTTTGAAGAATTATCCCTATGACTATTTTAAATTCTATACATTAGATCTAATGTATCATCAGAACTAATGATAATTTGCATTCTTTGCTTCATTTTAGGAAAACTTCCCCTCATTTGTTTAATCATCTAAGACTGTTTGCCCTCCTTGTCCCTGGAATAAGTGAAGAAATAAAACTTAGAAGAAGAGGGATCCTTATATCTTACAGGAAAATGTTAACTGTGTTATTTTGCTTCTTTCATCTTACTCTTAATATTAGCTATGGAAAAATAATAATGTATTTTAAGATAAAAGGATTACTTTTATTTATCAAAGCATTCCTATTTTGCAGATGAAGGTAGAGGGGCAACTAAGAGAACATAAGTGTTTACTGTTGTTTCAAAGTAAAAATGACAAAAAACAAAGTTCCCTGATATTTTAAAAAATGGGCATAGATTGTATATAGGGTCTGGCTTTTGTATGTATCATGCACTGAGTTGCAAAAGCATTGCAACTTAGCAAACCCAGGGAAGGATTTTAGGACCGAAAATACCCCCCAGGTGGACCAGCGCACTTTGTCCATCTGGAAGATTGAAGGTGCAAGCCAAGAAGCCTGAGAGAAGCAAAGCCAAGGATAGAGTATATCTTTTCAATAGATCATCTGCGTCTGCAGTACTGAAAATAAAAGAAATAAATATAACTGTGATGCATCAAGCAAAATGGTACTTTGAAGAAACTTTCTGCATGAAAAGATTGAAAGTTTAGCGAACACCTATTGGAAGCGATATTTCAGGCGTAAATCCTATTCTTAAAGAAATGAAATTCTCCCAGCGACTACCCTCAACACCTTCCATAAATTTGATATATGCAACCTACCCCTATCTGGATTTAAGAAGACTCCAAAGAAGTTTCTCTCTTCTTCTTTATTGCTGAAAAATCTAATTCCCAAGATGTACAGAAAATGCGTTTCTTCTGTGGACTTTCTTTTCAGCTACTGCACGCTCTGTATCAGCTGCCAGCCTGTCTCCGCGGAAGGGTTCATGCCAGCTCGCCGCACGCCCTGCCGCAGGGCACTGCCGCTGCTCCTGCCGCAACGCGGGCTATGCGCTGAGTGCGCCAGGCCTCCGGCCTGCCACTCGCCATGCGTGCTCTATACTTTTGCTGACCTGCCTGTAGCTCTGCTCCAACTTGCTAGATGTAGTTGGAACGGAAATTTTTCTCCTGTCCAGGCGGCAGCAGCTAATTTGTTTTACCTTGTTCTTTGCTGTGTGTTCTTCACTGTGCTGTGGTTATGCTACCCGTCCTGTGTAGAGGCGTGGGGTGAGTGGAGATGGGGCACAGCCTGGCAGTGAAGAACCCGTGGCTATAAACCGTTCACCAGTGGTGAGCTAAAGAAATGCAGACCTGGAGCTCAGCAGGACTGGCTTCAGGGGCAATGGAGGGAGCAAAGAACCAGCATCCGGCATGCATCAGAGGCAAAGGATATGGGGAGCTTGGATGCAAGCTGGAGCCACAAAACAGTGAGGAAAGAGCAGAGTGTGTAAGCATGTTCAGAAACTTAAAAATATCCCCAAATGGTTCCCAGAGTGAGGAAGAAGGAATTACCAGCGCAAACTTCATTTTCTCCCATCAAAGACCATGTGTGGTGAGGTCAGGCCACAACAACCAGAATCAACCCATGGACCTCAGGTCCCAGGCAGAGGAAGGATGAGCCTTTCACCAGGAAAAGGAGCAGAAACTAAGAAATACATGTGTAACAACTTCAGCCGCATTGCTATTGCTGCTCTTGAAACTTTTTTTTGCATAGATGTACTGTTTTGCTTGTGAAAGTAATTAGTTCTAGACTAATACTGATTCTTGGATTAGGCTGCTAAGTTTTCAGCTTTGCTAGCAATAAATTTCTGACCCTGTACATAAGATGTGTTTCTGCTTTGCCCATAAAACAAAATTTTGAGCATTTTTATCATGTATTAGCAGCTCCAAAAAGTGTCTCATCCCTGTTAGCTTAACATGAAAGACTAAACATGACTATAACTTTTAACATAAAGCTTATTTCAGCTCAAGCACCATCTGCATATCACAAAATAGAAAGGAATTTGAGAGATCATATTTTCAAGTGGTGTAAGCAAGCTCAGCTTTTTGAAGAAATGGAAAAAGTAGAGCTCTCATTTTTAGACTCTTGACTTCTTTGAAAACCTGACATCTGGCATGGTTATACCCTAAGGATAAAATCTTGCTCTGAAGTCAGTGGGAATTTTGCCACATATTCCTACTAAGGCCCAAGAATTTTTTGTCCCAAAATAAAGTTTTCGTATAGAAAAAGTTAAGAGCAGACCAGAAGGTAGCCCAGTCTTCTGCTGAAGCTTGGGCACTGAGCCTGATGCTGGGAATGAGTTTGGGCATTGTTGCCTATGCCCTGCTGGACCTAAAATAAAAAGACAGTGGTCACAAGATACTACGGTGACACACTTGGGCTTGAGTTGTCTTTGAGATTTTCCAGACACTTTAGAAACATACACGGGTTCCTTAGATCAACTGGTGCTACAAAACATGCTATTAAAAAAATAGAGGAGTAGCACATCACTCGCAGCTGTGAGCAAGGAGAATGAGACTAGATGCTCCAAGAAAAATATAGTGCTTGAATCCCCTGGAATAGAAAGTGTAGGTAGCTGTACCTCTGGAGGAAGAAAAAAATAGGTATGTATGTTAACCTGAACATCTGTCTTAATTCCTTTAGACTGTGTGGTATGCAGGAGTAACTTTGATTTAATAAAGCTTCAAGTTAAAACATGTATAGATGAAAATGTATGCATGAGGACAAGTGAAGTATTTGAGTTCCCATTCAAGATATATGGAGAAGCTTACTAGCCTATTTCAGCCAAATTATAGCATTTAAAGATGTAAGTCTATAAATAAAGAATGAAGGGAATATGGGTGACCTTCTCAAACAAGACACACTACGTATGTCTTGTCCCCTCTACAAAGTGGAAAAGCTTTCAAGTTATTCTGGGGGTAACTGTGATAATTCGGGGTATCAGAAATATGCAAACTCAGTGCACTGTGGTTTATTTTTTGAAACTTCTTTTTAAGCCTACAAATGCCCAGCATTACTTTTATTGCTTTATCACATTAGATCCTGTTAATTTTTGTATGTTTATGCACAAATGTATGGACTCCATCTGCTCACACTTAGATTTTCTGAAAAAAAAAATAGATGTCTAAGTCTGAGCTACTCACTATGGGATCCTTTTACAGTCTGTTGAAAGAAACAGTTATTTCCAGAGGGAAATTCCCCTTCCTGTAAAGTAGAACTTTAAGGCAAATCATCCTCCAGAAATGCCTGCTCCTCTTAACTGAGCTTCGAACATGACCAGCTCAGACTTAGAAGTTGAAAACTGAGTTCCCTTAGAGCTAAGTGAGATGAATCCCTCTAATAGTCTGTATACAGAGACACACAATGTTTCTTATCAATTTCTGCTTTTAGCTAATCCAGGAGTTGTAACACTAGATCATGTACTGTGCTCATCTGTAAAGATTGCTCTAGATTGGACTATTTTGCATTCTGAAGCTAGATTTTCAATTTTATTGACAGATTGTTAAAGTTAGCAACTATGCACAAGACTTTTGATATTTTAGAGCTATTTCACACATAAGATGTAAAAAGAAAAACAAAAAGACCACAAGGCATTTGAGCCTCCAGTGGAAAACAGATCCATGCAATTTAAGATCCATGCAATTGAGAGTGGTGATTTTAGTTAAATTGAGTTTTTCAAAACAATAACTTGTTTTTAATTTTCAAATGAACACCTGAATGCTTTCATAAGAAAAAAAATATAATTGCAATTATCTGTGCTATCAAAAGCACAGAAGAGACTCAAACTTTCATAAGAGGTCATTCTAAAAATATTTGCTTAGCTTGTTTTTTACACTTGATCATTTTTGGAAAATTTACTATGGTGTCTGTATTACAGTGTTGGACCAGCCAGGGGATGATTCCCGTCACTAAACTGCATGCTATATAACCATCTTGAAATACAACTAGGCGAAAGCAATGGAAAAAACATCACAATCTCTGATGGCGAAGCTCATTTTCTGGAGCAAGGCAGGGCAGGGGAATTGAGTTCAGGAGTAACCTCGGGACTGCTGTTTCCCTGCCAGATGGAAGAACTCAGAGGCGACACATTTGGTCCTCGGGGGGAAGGATGCCAGGCTACGCCAGGGCCCTTGACAGCCCGTCGACTCCACACCAATTACATTGGCCTTGGAGGAGATTACAGCTCCTGCTCTCCTTGCCAGAGGAAAGGCTTCGGCAGCAAGAAATGGTGAGGAGGAGGGGACATCGTGGATGCATTTGTGCACAGTGGGATGCAGTGAGAGCTGTTAGGAGCTGCTGAATCCTCTAGGTCGACCTGCGCAGCCCCACGGCCCCGAGTCCAGCCAGCAGCTGGGCACATATTCTCAACAGGCACCATGCACGTATGCAATGCATACAGACACCTGCACCCAGCCGTACTCGTGACCTGCTGCCTCACTCCACACCTGCTGCTGAGACCCACGCACAGGCACACACTCAGCAGATCCCTCCATTAACGAGTCCTATCCACCCTGCCTATCCCTCAGCTGTCCCCTGGGTCCCCTGTCTCCCGATTGCCTCACTCAGATACATGCTAGAAGGTCTCTCTGGTAGCTGGTCCAGACTTATGACCTGACCAGCAGCCAACCCTAAACCCGACGGTCCCTCACAAACCCTCCGGTGTCTCTAGCCTTCAGCCCAGGCTCCTGGTCACTCCAATAGCTGGCTCCCAAGTTTTTATCACACTCACCAGCTACTCCACCCTGCTGTTTTCCAGCGATCACATGCTGGCACATGCACCCTCCCTTGCTCTGGCTCCTGGCATCATGGGCCCTGGGACTCCAGTGTCAGCTACTGACTCTGAGACCTCAGTGCACACACGTACTCTGCATGGAGAGCCCCTCACATGGGACATTACCTAGAAATGCAGTCTGATGAGAAGATAAGAGCAACTGTGGGGATTAGGCCCTGACAGGGTAGACTGAGTACAGTGACAGGCCCATTTACATGTGAGCAACCACTTTTATCCCATTATCCCTCTTTTTTCTCACACCACTTCTCCCCCAAATGACCTGAATCACTCCCTTTCCCAACTGCAGTCTCTCCCGTAAGCATCACATCAGGAGTCCAGTACAGCCCCAGATTGCTCCTCCCTGCATTCCCACAACACACTCCATCTTTCTGTAGGCAGTGACCCCACCTCGCACTGCAAGCTGCTCCGGGAAGCCTCCCAGGGACCCCTGGTGCTCACGTCCCTGGTGGGGTGGCTGGGTTCCCCTCATGCGCCAGCCCAGTGCTCCACTGCGTGGGGAGGGATGCGCCTTTAATCACAAAGCGCAGCAAACGTCTCATTAATTCCATGGAAATTACCTGTGGGGGCAGCTCGCTGAAGAGCATAGGCAGTGCTAATATTGTGGCACACTACCTGCTTTGCTAAGCAAAAGGATGCTAGGTGAATACAGACACATACACTAGGGAAGGGACTATGATGAGGTTGTTTTCCCTTTTTTCCTCTTTTGTTATTTCCTCTTTTTTTTTTTTTAATTCCAAAACCTACAATTTTTACTTGCTTTGCATTGTTGCCCTTCCAAACCAATGTACCTGAAACAAGCTTTTGGACTTCAGTCCTTCCTGCACTTGTTAGCAGGGTCAACATGCCCACATCCAACTGCCATGTGTGCCTTGGGGTCATACAGCTCTTCTCAGCATCAGGTTATGTCTAGGAAATGACTTGAGAGTAGCAGAAAATTAAGGCTTTTGAAAAGTATAATATGTGGCACCAAACACGAAGTTTTACTCTTGAACTTGGCACAGGCATTTGTATACACATTTGAGGATTTCTTTAGCTCTGAGCAGTTCTGATCTTGTCCCTGGGCTGCAAACTCATTAGTTTGTGCTACTGGAAACTGTCTTTTGTCATAGTTTCATCCAAAAGGTGTCCAGTTTTTGTGCACAGAGACCCCTCCCTAATGAAAGTCAAAGTGTGGCAAATTGGGAAAACTGGGAAGCATTCCTGCTCTGGACAGATACAGGACATGTATCTTCAATCAGATGAAAAGAAGCTAGTACATCCTCTCTATTTTAAAATAAAAAATATATATATTTAAAGCATGCTGTGTAGTTAATGGGACACAGAGAAGCACACCTAGTGCATAATTAAAGCTAGAATCAATCCAAGGAATATCTGCTGCAATGCATATGATGTGCCTTGGCTCCAAATGGCACCCTGACATGCTGCACTCGATGGAGCAGACATAGATGCGCAAGGCAGAGTCCAGCTTTCCCAGAGGGTTCCTTCCTCCAAGCATCCTTGGAAGTACGGCCACCTTTTGTCTTGGAGACACCTAATAGCTTCATACCAAAAGAGAATTTGAGACTGGATTATTTAGAGGATCATTTAGAGGATTGTTTAGAGGATGGAACCCAGAAATGAACCAGGGAGCAAAGTTACTTGATAGCAGAGAGATAATTGATTGAGTTAGCACTGGGTGGGAAAAAACCTGCTTATCTACATTCCAATAAAAGATCATTTCTGCTGAAGAAAAGGACCTAATACAGTATACCTTGTATATTTAGAAGTATTCAATCTTGTGTATATATTAAGCAACTACTACAGTAATTTTAGTGTAATTACAGTTAGCAATGGATTATTGAAGACACACTGACATAGTGCTTTTTATAAACAAGGAATCACATTAACAAAGTAGCATATTTTAGGCTCCCTAAACTAACTGAAAAATTCTAAGCCATGCCTATTATGAAAGCATACAGGAAAGTTAATCAAATAAAGGTGGAAAGTAAGTATGCTTACAGGTTGATAAACGCCATATGGGTGCTCTCATGCAGGAATAAAATGACTTTCATTTGCTGCAGCTTAATGCTGTTTAAATTGCTGCAAACTCAGGACTCTTTATTTTGAGTGGAAACACATGTCCTAGACATTTAACGTGCTTGAATTTATGCCTGTTAACTTAACCACTTGATTATCCATAACTTTCCCAAGAGTCCCCACCTAAACTAAGCGTTAAAGCAATCAACAGCTTCTGTTAATATGTAAAGTGTATAAGCAAGCATAGAAATGTGCTCTCAGAAAGGAGAGACCTGTGCATCAGCTCTTCTAATATACTCCTTCTCCCATGCCCTCACGAGTTCTCATAAGCTAAACTCCCAAAGACCCCCCAAATGACTAATTTAAGGAGTTCAAAGGAGTCTAGTCCCTTCATCTTTCCCAAATTTGCCCCAAGGGTCCTTGACCCCCCTTTTTTGTTACATAGCAAAGATGTAAGAATGGCAAGGCACATCAGAAGAGGCCATAGCATTCTCAAAGCTGATATCAGAGGGCTGCTTCTGGCCCTTCCTCTACTAAATTTAATGTAAAGACAAACTACTAGCTGCTCAGTAGCAATATCCTAACTACAAAATACAACATTCAGAGGAGAAATACTTCTTGATATACTGCTTCTGATTTAGTGTTTATCATTGTATCATATTTCTTAGCACTTAAAAAATACAGGAAGCAGTAAAAAAGTTTAAAAAAAGGATAGAGAGCAGTAAATGCAGACTGATTCATAGCTGAGATTTCAGTCTATTGCCCAAACTGTCTGACACGCGTTTGATGTACGGATGATGAGAAAACTTTCATAACAGCTATTTCATTTGTGTGCTCTTAAATAGGGCAAGAATATTCAGGGAATGTGCATCAGCACTAAATAATTCACTCACTGCAGGTCTTGTTCTGTGGACTAAAAAGGTAATATTGCCTTGATCTATTTTGGTGCAGAGTGACATCAGTGGTGGTTCCCCACCAGCGGTATGAGTACCTCTGGCAATACACGAACCACTTCCAAGGCTGTGGAGAGGCAGCTTCCACCTTCCCATGTGGATGCTAATTTGGACCACGCAGGAATGCCTGTACAAGGCGGTTCCTGGTAGGTGTTTATGCAGATGTCCACCCCGCTGGCTCTGCTCAAGCCACCCCTGCCTGCCTGTCCTGACCTACTTGAGCGACCGAGGCTGTTGCTCAAGACATCCACGGACACGCAGGGGCTGAGTCAGGGCAGCAGGAGGGTGAACAATAGCGTGATGCCCCTGGGTGAGACAACACGGTAGGAGAGGGAGCAGGTGACAAGGGCCACCCTGGGCACAGCAAGTTTAGAGCCAATACTTGGTGTCATTGCCAGTGGCACCTGTCCAAATTGCAACTGAGCATCCCCCCTACGCAGTAACAATTTCAGAATGCCTTTGAACAACTGCTTAGAGATTAATATAGAGAGGAATGCTAAAAACCTGCTTCTGCATGGCTCCAGTTGCTATATAATTTCATATTTTCTTATCCTTTAAGGAAATTTTACATTTGCTGTGGAATCTAAAGGGAAAAATGCCCAACCTGTTTCCTCCAGGTGGAGAATCCAAGCTCCATGGATACTGTTGCTATAATACAGCCTCATAACTCCGTAGCTGGACTCTAGGTGCCCTTTGAAGGCAGATCTTTGACGAGAAAATTGGGGTTTTTTTGGAAGCGCTGGAAGGATCTCAAGAAAAGTAGACAATGATTTCACTTTTGCTAAATAGGCCCCTACGTCTCACTGCTAGAACTTATATCTCATAGTAAGCTTAGATTAGCTGATATGAATATGTACAACATTTTAAGCTGGGTCAAAGTTTTGTAAGTGACCTCAAATTCAGTCTCTAAAGAGCACAAATGTGCAAGGTATTTTTGCAAGAAAATGTTTCTGAGCATCTGATAATCAAACAAGAGGCTGGAAGAGGAAAAAAAAAAGAGCTAAAACAGAGCTTGAATGATAAAAAATTCTTAAAGTGATACTGATATAAAGGTCAAATTATGGCAATTAATTTCTGAGAGCGTCTAACTGACTGTGCTATGTGACCACAGCTGAATTTGACCCGGAGCAGAGGAAACACTAAGCAGCCCTTTCCTCATTCCTCCTTCTCTTTGTATCGCAGAGACATTCATTGGGGCCTGAGGCCCATGCAAGTGTAGAGCAGTCAGGCTGCGAGGGAATCGGAATAGTTACCGAGACCAGAGAGTTAACGATGGGGCTGAATTGTTTATAGCGGTGCTCTGCTCCCCTCCCTGGTGCTTGGGAGGGCTGGTTGGAAGGAGCTCCTTTAGGAAGGGGACCCGGGGGCCAGGCCATCCGGTGTGGCATCCCCCGCCGGTCCAACGGCATCACAACTGGACCAAATCCATCTTCAAAGCGCGGGACCACTGGGGCAGGCAGCACCACGGGGCTCCTACTCTCAACCTTCCGCCTCCTAGGGAAGCACTGCATCTTTCTGGGGATATCAGTATTTTATCTGGTTTCTTACTGCCCCAAATCCCATGGGATGAAAACAACAGGAGTGTTGGGGTGCAGGCTGCTGGGAACAGCTCTGAGCATTCCACGCTTTCCTTTGGAAAGGCACAGGGAGGGAAAGCAGTCGTGCCAGGCTCAGAGCCAGGGTGTGGGGGCTCCCGCTACGTGGGCTGGATGAGTTGTTTGCCCTCGGTGTGCCATGTTTAAACTCTTGCCAGAAGAGGAATGTGCATATTTCAGAGGAATATTATATTATACTATAAGATATTAATAATAATAGGATAATATAATGCAATGTCATTTATGATATGTAATATATCATATATTATATATATATGTAAAAAACATTCTGATGTCAACCATTTTGTGATTATAGATCTTCAGGTTTTAATACTTGCACTGACTAAGACCACGTAATGCTACACATATCTGAAGACCATGACAAGGGGTTATATTCAACCCCAGGAGAGGAAGAATGAAAGCATTTTTAAGGGGTAATTCCAGATATGTACATATGCATGCATGTAAAAAAGGAAAATCTCACCTGGCTCAAACCATTGATGCAATTCCAGGAAGCTGATGGGAACTAACCAAGTGATTCATATGAATTCTAGGAAGCAATAAAGAGCAGAAACAGTTCAATGAATATACCTGCTCCATTCTGTGGTAGAAACATAAACTACATGCTCTCTGCATTCAAATGCCATGTTAAAAGATCCGGTGCATACGTTTGGATCTATAGTTATGGAAAAATCCTTCTGGAGTACAGGAATTTTAGTTCACTGCTCAGTACTTTCCCAACATGATGCTGGGAAAAAAAAAAAAAAAAAAAAGAGCTAAACTACCCCCACAACCAACTTCATTTTGAA
>JAWLRI010000912.1:2063300-2079066 GCA_034781795.1 Crypturellus tataupa | reverse complement strand
GCGGGTGGCCCCCCCCACAACGAGGGGGCGGGCGCAAGGGCTCCCCCCGAGATCAAAGTTGCGGGCGGCGGCGTGTGCGGCGGGGCAGGGGGCGACACGCGTGGCCGCGGCGTCGCGGTGCGGGGCGGCCGGGCCGACCCCTGGTCCCCGGTGCCCGGTTCAGGGCGAGGGAGCCGGGCCCCTCGGTGCCGGGGGTCGCTGTTTGCCTGGAGCTGGAAGCTTGCGCTGGAGCCGTTCGTGGGGGCTCGCGGTGCCTCAGCTGCCCTCCTCGCCTTTCCCCCAAGGAGAGCGCAACGGGAATAGAGATCACACTTCGGGGAATGCTTTCCTCTCATTCTGCAGGTGCAGGCATGGCTTTAAAACTGTAATTTTAAAAGTTTTATGCATATACAGACATGCACACACACACACACACACACGTATCTATATATTGCATCTAATCTAGGCTGCAGCTGTGTTCAGAATAAATCACCGCCCAGTATTATATATCTTCTTATAAAGATGGTATGGCCGGATGGATGCAACTTTTCGAACAACTGCTACATTGTGGGAGTTCTTTGCAACATGCTGCACGCTACTAATGTGACAGTTTCATCATCCTTAAAATTTCAGGCGTATGGCATATGTTTTCAGTTATTCCGTCCTGGCATTTCTGGCCATCGAGTTATAATTATGGTTGGTAATGTAAAGAGTTTCGTTGCTTTAGAAGCATCCTCAATTGACCAAATTAAAAAAAAAAAAAAAAAGAAGTGATGGGTCATCGTTTAAGAAATTCTCTGTCTTAAATAAAAGTCTACAGATGATCAGTGTTAAAAGTGCTAGAATGTTTTATTGCAGCTATTTAGCTTCTAACATTTTTACTTCTAAAAAAAGATTGTGTAGGAGTTATTTCAAATCGATGTCTGAGATGCCTCCCCCGTGTTTCAGGAATGCAGGAAAACTAATGAATTTGCAGATACTGCATTTTAAAAACCCTACAAAAATGCAATAAATGTTTTTCATAAATGACAGATGAAATATGTTACATGTTCCCTTTGATATATTGCATCCATATAAAGTCAATTATTTAAAAAAATGGCTTGTTAGATTAAATGCAGTATTAAAATTATGAGGCTTTTGACTCTTTGTAATTGGAAACCTATAGATTTGCAGATCTGTTTTAAAAAATAATTATCTGAACTTAAGGAAAAATAATAGCAGTTGCTCCTACTTTTTTGTTCATTATAAAGCTTGCTTTCAAACACTGAAGCTGCCTGTTTTGGTGAGAATGCCCAGTTGCTTCTCTAAACTTCAATTTTTAGCGAACAAACAAATATATATTGTTTCAAGCTTTTGTTTCTTCATTTTGTATGTGGAATTATAGACGAAACTTCATTTAGAGTGGCAGGAAAAGAGCTAAAGCACCTGCCTTTGACTAGAACTGCTCAAGGAGGAATATCTGGATAGCCAGTACAGCTTCAGAAACTGAGCCTAGAAATCCGTAAGATCAGCAGTGGTGCGCAGCTCTTGTTCCACCTCATGGACAAGACCTTGCTAAGTTTGGAAGGAAAGGCTGTTGTGGATGGATAGGGGCAACTTTATTTTCCTTGCTTATTGCTTGAGGTATTGCCAAACATCAGTTTTGAAACCCAAGCAAAAGGAAGGTCCTTCCGCTGCTCTAAACACACTATTTCCCTAAAACTACCTTACGAAAAGTCTCAGAAATAGCTGATATGTTTTTTAATTTATAAGATGCATCCAAGATGGATAAATGAGTAAAACATGAACATATCTTTCTCGAGAAAACTTTGGGGTGAGTGCATTTGTGGTCTTTGCATTAATGGCAGCCAATCCTTATTTGCATAAATTACATCAAACTGCTGGAATATTTTGCTGAGTTGCAGGGATTATTTTACTGAATTTTAAATGCTGAACTTGGTTTTAACCTCATCTTTTAAATAACTGCTACGTTATGTAATAAGTCTGCTAAGAGTAGCTCTTTAAAGGCATTTTTCAGAGCAAATTTCAATGTTCAAAGCAAAGGTTTTTTTGAAAAGGGAAAATCCTACTGTTTAACATTGTTTACAGTTATCTGAAGGTAAGGGGAAATGAAACACTTCAGATTTTATTGCTCTCAGTGTTTTTGTGATGGTCTTGCTGGTATGACCCGAGCACTTGCAATAAAAGGCCCTGTCTGGAATTCTTTATTTAGGTGAAAGAGCCATTACATCAGTGGCATTTTGTTCAGTGCAATGATAAAGCTTTGGGCCTAAAATTAAAAGATGAGAGGAACGAAGATGGGGAAAGCTTTCCTACTTCCAAGAGAGTGTTACATAAAAGTGCTGAGCTCCCGGTTGGATGGTTGGATAAGGGGCAGGCTCAAGACCCACGGGTATTCATTGAGTAAATAGAGTCTCTCAAACAGACTTTCCCTTCTTCGCTACTTAATATACACATTTGGCCTATGATGGTCTATGAACTCTTAACTCTGCCCATATTCAGAGATTTACATGGAACAGGTTTGGCAAATCAGTGTCTGTCTACATTTTTATCCCTGCAAATCTATACAGTTATAAGTTCAGGAGTAAAGTATCCAATGTTAATCAAAAATTTATAATTAAAAGTGATATAAAGTGATATAAAAAAAATAGAGCTTATTTCAACGGATTTTTTTTGCATATTTTAAAGTGAACCCACCTACAGTGAATTAACTGTCATAGGGCTGAAAAACAAGCAGTTGGATTAGCTCCTCTCTCCCAAGGGATTGCATATTGTATGCGGAGGATAAAATGAATATTGAGGTGGATTCAAGCTGCATGTTACTTTGCTTTTGGTATATGTGGTGCTAATTTTAAAGGCCCTGCATGGATCAGTGAGCTGAAACTGTGTCAATCAACTCCTCTGCCTTTCCTTTTGAGGACATATGTGGATCGCACCACAGTGCTGTGAGGAGCTGACATGTTGCATAGGCGATCACCATCGGACGTCATGGCTTTCACTCTGTTCTGTAGGGAACGTGTCAGATATGTCTCACATTTCTGAGGTCCACAGAAAACTCAAAGGCATGATGACTAAAAAACATCCTGAAATTTGGAAAGTAATTGAGCCTTGTATTTTTAACTTCATTTTGTGGGGAGTCATTTTCAAGGGCTGCACTTTTAAAAGTCTTGATATTTTTCTAGTTTTAGTTCAGTGCCAGTCTCACAGTAGCAGGGTCTGGTAAAAAAAAAAATGTAGTCCACCTGGAAAAATCAAAATTACTTTATCTAATGAAGCTTAAATATTTGTTTTCCATTTGCTAAATGACACTTTATAGAGTGAATATTTAACGGCTGTTATGGCAGTCATTGAAGAAGATGAAACCTGAGGCATGAGATTTCTCCAAAGGCTTCTAAAGCAAAGGAAGTGTGGGCTTTTCACTTACATAAAGCCTGTTTACCAGTGTTTAGAAGGGTATATATATTTAGAAGGACTGAGAGAAGAGAATGTACTAGCAAATTGAAAACAGAGTGGGAAAGTTCCCCATATAGCTGACTTAATACTGTGTGGTTTTAAGAACTGAGTTTCTGCCTACTTGTCATGTACAGAGACTCATGGGCATTTTCAGAACGATACATGTTTGTGCCGGTGTCATCACTGGCCGCTGACAACTGTGCTCGAGTTAGTGTGACTGGTGTTAACATGTTCTTCAAGAAAATGCAAGTGTTTGTGGAAATACTCTGAAATGCAAGGCTCCAACATTCTGTAGTAATGGTAACAGCAACAACCACAACAGCGATAATAATAAAGACATGTTGTTACGGGGACCCTTTTGCACCCACTCCTGGTTCTGCTTGAGCACAGAGTGCCCTGACTTCAGTGGCAGCACGTAGATCCCGCTACAGCTCCTCAAGTGCTTAACAGAACAGGGAGGCTCAGCGAAGGCGTCGAACCCTCCTCGGGTCTGGGATGCTGCTTGTGGATTTTGGTAAACAACAGTGAGATTGACTGTATTCAGGGTCTTCAGGGTCACGATAAGACCTACTTGCAATGCTCTAAGTTTCTGTTATGCGTAGACTTCAGAAGAGAACTTTTCTAGGATGGACTGTCGTGCCACAAAAATGTATGAATTGACTTACAGTAGGGGGGAAGTACACTTGAATGTATGCATATACCTCACAAGGTATATTTCAGTAATTTATTGAGTTAAGATGCTCTCTTATGCTGCTTTCCTTGTTCCTTTTTTTTTTTGAACTGCCTTAACAAACTTGAGAATTAGAAAAAATGCACAAGTGGCAGAGTTGTCTCTAGGAAACAAAAGCTGGATATTTAAAAAATATTAAAAATGCTCCTATTCCAAAATTTTTGCTCCTTGGAAAGGTTGTGTAGATGGCTGATGAGCTGCAGAATAGTCATGAGATTGACTAGTCATTGCTAACTGCCATGTATGCAGTAGATCTGGTGTTTTACATTTTGCCAGCAATAGAACAAGGATTTTTCCAAGAAAAGTAAACTGAAATTATGTACTATCAGAGGGTACATATAGTACTCCATTAGCTTTTAAGTGAGGCTATTAAACTGAGTTATGACTCTTAACTGTAATATCTAACAAGAAAAGCTGTGGGTAAAGATAATTAGGCTGCATTTGGGGTTTAATTATGATGAGCTCCTGAAATCTTTTTCATTGGCCAAAGAGGATCAATGGCCACCCCATCAGTAACAACTCTCTGTTTTAGAGCATCTCTGTTTCTGATGAGATACTTTGCTTTGGTAGCCTTGCTCGTCAGTCGAGAACCAAACTGGAATTGAAACTCCGGTGTGACAGAGCCTAACAACCCTGGTGTTGCCATAGCAAAGACAGTGTTACATAAGCAGGCACCCTGCAGATAATTCATACAGACAAATTCGAAACATATCATGAAAATTAATTCCTAAATTAATAATCTTTCAGGGAGGGAGCTTTTCTTGATGAGATGCTCTTTTTCACTACAAAAATTAACATGCTGGTTGTGAAGCTCTTTTAACGCTGCCCCTTTACACCTTTATTTTGTTTAAACATATTGTTCTGTTTCTGAAACATCTGCTAGTTTAAATATGGCCTCACAATATGTTTTCTCAAGTGCTTTTTTTTGCACTTCCGTGAAGTTCCATATTCTGATTTTATTCAGATTTATTTGCACACTGCAGTATTAAAGCAATTTACAAATGTTTTTTCTGGTTAATGGTTGTCAAGATTTTTTTTGCAAGGCAGAGATATAGACCAGATCGCTTTTCAGATGAGAGTTTTGAAATGTGCATATGTATATTTTTAGAGTCTTCGCTGCTAGTTGTCTGTTTGTGCTCTGATGAACTGGGCTCTTTTGTTTGGTAAAGTCCGAATTTGACAAATGGTCCAGCCTTTCTCTCTGATCCTCAGAAGTGTAGATAGCCATTTAATCCCAGTAAAGTTGCTGTAGGATTTGACTGTACTGTATTTCTCAGAGTCAAGTAGTAGTTTTTGTTACTGATTTCAAAAGGATTAGGACAAAGTTGTTTTCTGAGAAAATTCTTTATGCCTGCATTCAAAGGCATGCAGTTAGGAGAAAGAGAAAGGTCTCTCTGCAGTTTGCTATTCTAGCTCTTGGCTGTTTCTTTTGCAAGAGGTTACCATTTCTTAGTAAAGTCATAGGATATAGGATATATCCTATAGGATATAGGATAACCATATTGATGATCACCATTAGCAAATGCTTATCCTCCTGGTTTTACCAGGTTTTACCTGGTTTTACCAGGAGGATAACCTGGCTTTAGAGTTCTATGTCCAAATAAAACAAAATTATACTAATATCGCACAAGTTAATTTATGTAATGAAGCATAGTGTTGTTGGGAAACTGAATAGTTATTAAGAGAAATGCTGTAGAAAAAGGTTTCCTAAATATCTCATTAAAAAAATAGTATTCTGGAAGGACTGTGTAGTGAAACTATGAAATATCTCATTTCCTTCCATCTTTTCAGATGCCTATACTTTCTATAAAATGATGAAGTATAGAGATAGCTGTTTCTTCCAAAAAGAAAATGTTCTGGAGCCCAACCTTTCGCCCATGAGGTGCTCAAAATATAGAGGGACTTCTGTGGCCTTGGGACAGCTGGAGCGAGCAGGACGCTTGCTCTGGGGTTAGAAATTGCTGGCTGTCCAGCAGCAAGGCTCTGCTTCCCCTGCTAATGCTTTTTTTTCCCTGGAAGCAAAGGGTGATCTGTTGGACCCACAGTCTGGAGCGCCATCCCCTCATCATGGATGAAGAAATGCCTGAGAGAAAGGCATTTTATTCCTGCAGGTTTCCAGAGTAGGGAATTAGGCAGCAAATTCCCCAGCGACTGTGTATCAAGTCATTTTAAGGTGCTGGAGGATTGAAAATTTAGCCCTTTTGTGTTTTGCTTAGCTGCCAAATAATGTTTTCTTTGAGAAAATAGTCATGGACATGATTTTGCAGGGTGTTCATTTCCTTTTCCTTACTTTTTTTTCTCCAAGGTAGAAATTTAGAGCACTTGGTACTTCAGATGAAGTGTTTAGGAGAGTGATTTTAAAGTGTTTGGCCTTACGTGTTTAACATCTGCTACCGTACCATATGGTGGGAATTTCCAAGTAAACTGTTAATTAATATATGAGTGTTCCAGAGTAAGCTGTAATTAAACTGTATTCAACTGAAATATATTATTTCAATACAGTGGGATGTGCAATGCTGTAGTTTTGTATAATACGTTTTCGGCTCTATGAAGAAGAGGGCAAAAACTTGCTGAGAATGGATTGTGCCTTTAGATTAAAGGTTAAAGTAGCTTTTCTAAATAAATGTTTTAAGACTCGCATCAGCACCAAGCATCCCTTGATTTAAGTAGAAAAGGATTGTCTGCTTGATAATGCTGAATTTTAGGTCATGAATGCTGTGGAAACTCTCCTGCTGAGGTTTTATTGGAGTCTAGACTGGCACGTGGGGGCTCCCATGTTTCCATCTGGAAAAGCTGGGACGGAGAAGAAAAAAAGAACAGGTTGCAGCTTAAAACTCCACATGCGTAGGAGACCTGTGGGCATCGAGTTAGGAGCCTGGGGTCTTCAGCCCCTGCTGTGGAGGCTGGTGGCACCGGCTGGGCCACCCAGGCCAATGTCCCCTGCAGAAGGAGCTCATCTGGTGTGACCTGGCTGAGAAGGCCTGCAGGAGCCGGGGGGTGTGAGCCAAGGGCACGTGCGAGCCTGGGTCACTACCCGGGCCTCCTCCTTGACCACCTCTGGGGTGGCAGGATGGGTGAACCCGAACCCATGGCTGAGCCGCCACCTAGGTCACCCCTGAAGGGCGCCGGGCTCCTGCCGAGCGTGCTCAGTGGCAGGGCAGGAGTTTGTGATCATCCTGGCTTTGTTAAACTCCAAAATTTATTTTTAGTTTGGCCAATTCCACCACTTGCCAATAGCTACGGCTGGAAATGACCTATTTTAAATTAGGCTCTTCCTT
Organism: Crypturellus tataupa; assembly: GCA_034781795.1. Taxonomy (NCBI): domain Eukaryota; kingdom Metazoa; phylum Chordata; class Aves; order Tinamiformes; family Tinamidae; genus Crypturellus; species Crypturellus tataupa. Next base: position 2,071,626 of record JAWLRI010000912.1, on the reverse strand, counting down.
CCCCAGCCTCCCCTCGTTTTCTCCTTTCCTTCTCTCCTGATAATCTTCATGCCAGTAAAAAGGTGAAGAAAATCGCCCGCTGCAGAATGAGGCCAGGTTGATACAGATACATGGGATGTTTTAGCGCAGTGTGAGTAATGCACCGGGTGCCATTTTCACCTCTGAGCCAACACGGATACCTCACACAGCAATTAATCGGGAGCATAGGATGCCCACTGGCATCCTTAAAAGTAGTAGGAAAACCACTACTGGTTAGCTTCCATTTTAAAAGTCAAAATCTGTGGAACTGCGTTCATCTCCTTGTTGTGTGACTGGCACGTACCTTCCTTTCCTGCTTTCATCGGTGCACAGTTTTCCTCATTGCTTTGCCACAGTCGATATTTGGGCTGGCTTTGGTGTGGCTGGTAAGGCCGGGTGCTGCTCTCGCCTGGCTTTTCTCTGGGATTTGCACGGAACAGTGGTGCAGCGACTGGTCGCACGCAGATCAGAAGCTGCTCTCCCAAGAACTAACTTCATGCCACGCACTGTCCGCTGCGGTGCGTGCGCTCTCCCTGCTTTGTGCAAACCCATTAGAAACCGAACAAATAGCAGATCTTTTCTTAGCCCGAGCGAGCTGCCGGATCCAAAAATACCTTCTCGTGTGTGCAGCAGGGCTGGCTGCCGGCCGCCTCGCTTAGTGCTCCCTCAGTGTCACGGCTACAGCCCTGGCTCTCTTTGTCTCCAGCTCCCTGAAGAGAGCAAGCACAGCACCTTTTTTTTTTCTTATTTTTGACTTGTTTTGTTAGAGCTAATCCAAAAAAAGATACATATCTATTAGTGGGTTTTTATTTTTGTAGTTTGCTTGATTTTTTTATTGTTTCCCAAACTGTCTGCAAGTGGGCTGTGATGAAGTAATCATTGCTGCTTTCTAGAGAGGTGTGCATTGCCTTACTCAAACATTGTGCTCGTGCGGCAGGTTTCATCTTGAATGCGGAAGCCTACTGTTTCTTAAATCTCTCTGCTGTGCCCCCCAAGTCCTTTCTGAAAGTGTCCGTGATCAGTAATTTCACTGGTGTGTGCTAGTCTTTCACATCAGACATATTTTTCATTGCTTTAGCCATTATTTCAAACCATATGGGTCTTAGCTGTTTAATGCAGTCTGTGGTCCAAGGCCTATTTCTGGAGCTCTGATAATTGAGTCCAAGAGCACGGTGTAGTGTGAATAATTTGTCATGCTCCGTATGTGAATTTGAGAGAGAGAGAAAGAAAGAAAGAAAGAGAGAGAGAGAGGTTCAGCCTGAATCATTGCACACAATTTCCATTTAAGTGCCAATGTGAACACTGAAGGGAGGAGGACAGATTCTCATCACAGGAAAAAAAAAGAAAAGTTATGTATAGACTGAGCTCCCAGGGAACAAAGTCGTTTTTAAACAGGACTGGATACTGCATAGCTTTCAAAACATTGTTTTAAATTTGGCAAATTGCATTGCTCGCATAGCGTTTGAATGCATGCATGAATTATCCGCGAGCTGCCCTCTGTCACTCCAGAAAGCAAGGCAGTGCTTATGCATAAAACTTAGTTTGCTTCCATGTGTGTGTGTGTTTTTTTTTTTTTGTTTAATGAAGAATTTGATGGTCATGATAATTTCTTTAAGCCTTGGCTTAAATAAAGCTGTTGAACAATTTGAAGTATTTCTATCCATTTCCTTGACAGAAATGTCATTATTGGGAAGTGCTGTTACAAGCATAGCCATCCAAAGTCTTGGCGAAAAAGGAAAAAAGTAAAATGTTATGCAAGATGAAACATCACCTTTCTACAAAAAATATTCCCAAAATATTATGGGGTATATGTATTTTTCTCTTGACAGTTGCTAAAATTTTACTAAATTAGTATATCGAAGGCTTACTTTTTTTTTTTTTTCTTCTGCTTTAGTTGATAAAACTCTTGACTGTTACCTACTTGGGCATCATTTAATTTATCTCCTTGATCCTAAACATCATCCTTCAGCTCACTGTAAGCTGCGCTGGGCAACTCCGTTATGAACTGGAGGTGACTATTGCTGATAAGACGTGAATGAGTGAACCTAAACAGACTGAGCAGTTGGTTAGTGCTTTGTCTGTTGTTAGCAGATCACAGGATTTTATCAGCTCTCCGGTGTAGGGGGTGGTGGTGTGGATGTCTGAGCATCTGGATGGAAGGACTTGTGGAAGAGGGACTTGAGTTTGGAAAGTACTGTGTCCTGAACATTTTTCATCTTTGCAAATCAGTGCGAGCACTTGCTTAGAAAAGTGAATGCTGTGTATATAGCAGGACAGCTGAAAGTACAATTTCATTGTGTGACATTTTCCTCCAAGGAAACAAAAATTACACCCAAATTAGCCTTCTAAATAAAAAAAGATAAAGCAGAATGAAAACATTGCTGTTCAGCCCCATGTTAAATTAATAAAAAGCTCTTACTTTGCAAAACATTTGTTCTTCAGCTGATAATATATTACAGTCTGTGGTGAGAATGGTGACATTTTAGATGCAAATGAAAAATGAACTTGCTCATAACTCTTTAATTACGTATGTATGAAATTAGTTGAACTAACAGAGGCAGAATTAAATAACATCTAAGAAATGTAATGCTGTCTTGTCATTTCCTTCAATTTACTTGCTTTATACATGTTTAGTAATGTGGCCTACCTTTCACTGGATAATTGACTTAAAAGCAGACAGCTCTATTTATCCTGAGGATTAAAACTGTGCCTCTCAAGCTTACACTCTCTCCTGTGTTGCTTTAACATGCTGAAAAGAATTTCTTCCAGCGTACCATACTGAGAAATCTTACAAAATCAAAATTCGTCTCATGGAATAATTAAAATTGTGATCTCAGAGGGAAAAGATTTATATGCATCAGAGTTTAATTTGAATCAACAAAATTTTTTCTCAAACTACAAATAAATCTGAGTTACTTTTGTTTTGGTAGAGAGAGAATCTTTGAAAGTATTGATGCTGCAACTCAAAGTTGCTGAGTTCAAAGCATCTCAGTAATGAACGATGCCATAGGCTGTACTTTCTAGAAAGAAATGGTTAGCAAATTATGGTAGTTTGAAAATGAGTAAAAAGGTGTCCTGGTGGTTTAGTATCATGCTGAGGTATTTAAATTGCAAGAGGTCATTTGTTCTTGGTTTACTGCTTACTGTTTTAGGGTTTTGTGTTGCTCTTGTGAGACAGCACACATCCGTTAAAAATCAACCACCTTTGCTGAGAAAAATGAAGACATGTGTAGATTCCTCCAGAAGAAAACATCCTTCTTTCATGTGATAAACACCATAAGGACAACTGACTCGAGTGAACTTTTGATGAATTGCCTTTAAAGTTATTATCATATGACAGATGGGAAGTAAACTGGCTAGGAGTGCAGAGAGGTCACGCAAGGCCAGCTATAAAGAGTTGCCTGCCTGGCTTTTTAGTGTTTTTCTTGTTATTTCTTTCCCTTAATGACTTTTTGCTGTGGCATATGTGACTTTAAGTTTGCTCTGTGCTTTCTAATCCAATTGGTTTGTTTAGCCAAATGAATGTTTTCTTGGTTTTGTTTTGATTTTTTTTTTTTTTTAGCATTCAATGTGCATATATAATTAGGATATGTTATTAAAGATTAGATTCTCACAATGGAATGTATGCCAGCTCTTGAAATGAAGTCATGCTTGTCAGGAGATAGTAAATAATAAGCTTAGCAAGGTTTAAAAGATGTGCCTTGCAAAACATAAGCCCCTGTAATGAGTGCAAGTGGCAACAGTACATAAATATCAATTGTTTTTCTCCAATGGGTCTGTCTGAATACAAATTTTCTTAATTTGAATTAAATTTTCTTTTACCAGTTTCATGGAACAAACAAGGAGAGATGTTTGTCTTTAGAGAAACCACAGTTTCCCATCCTAGAACAATGACTTATTTTGAGCTGAAGGGGAACAATCTGACATTCAGACAATGTCTTGTAATCTTTCTTCCCTAAACCACTTAAAAAATGGGTAACTGCTGCCCAGTTCAGCCCTGTTCAGCTACAAGAGGGAGTCTTAGATTCTTAGCTTTGCTTTTTGGGGCTGCCTCTATTTTTGTTTCTCATTTTATCCAGGACCTTTTAGTACTCACTGGAACAAGGGTTTGAACCATAATTTTCCCTTTGCCCTTAAATACCTAGGGCACTGCAACACTTGAAGATCCTGGCTGCCTGTGTGTCTGGTGCACCCAGGCTGGTGCCAATGAGGGATAGGGAATATGTGGAATGGGCAGGACAGCAGCCGAGGCAAGATTGCATCTGCTGTGCTAATTTGATCACATAAAGCTCTATATAATCACACCCTAAAAGATTAATGAGTGGCCTTTGATGAATGCAGCCTTAAATGCAGCCTTCTGATTTATGTCCTTAGGTCTATGCATTTTTCCGTGGTTCCAGGCAAGGTAACTCCTCTGCTCATAATCTGTGGAGAGGGTGCTTTGACACTTCAAATGTGTTCCTGGCCCTTAGGGAAGAAGGGGAGCAGGATTTAACCCTTCTGCATAGCTTGGAGCACAAGAGAAAGTGGGAACAGGATGTTAGGGTGCATATATATGATATAGAAAGTGGAGCACTTTCAGGAGAGCTGAAGAAGAGAAGGAGGAGGTGCAGTGCATGCACATGTTCTCAACCACCTCATTTATTTTTTTGTTTTTGTTGCATTCTTTTGTCATTTTTTTAGGATATATCTATAACATTTTTCAAAATGGCATGTATAAAGCAAGTGTTTGACTCGGGAGCCATGTGATAAGAGATGTAATCCCGGGAAAGAGCAGTTGCTATTGCTAATGAGCAAATACTTTCCTTACATTGATAAAACAAAGCTAGAAACAAACTAGTAACAAAGAAAATGCTATCTATCTGTTCAGTAATACGGAGATGCTTCCCCAATAACCAAAAATCCGTAGAATTCAGTGCTGAAATGAGATCACCGTTAAGCACAGTAACAACGTTTTGTTGTTGGAACCATGCTGCTAGAAGCACCATCTTTTTCTTTAAAATAAAAGTTATGTACTCATTACTGAAAGTCATTAAAAATCCTACATATCATTTTGTAAGAAATTTTTCCTTCTTCTGCATGAACAAAATTTCAGGAATGGTACTCCTCACCACTTTTTTTTTTTCCCTTTTCTCTGTGGTACTGTACTCTGTATCCTCTCTTGTAATATATGTTTTGTGTTACTTGGAGTGTCCAGTATTTCCATGGTAGGAAAAGTGACTGCTCACCACCTACAGTGTCGCAGGAAAGTGCCCTGAGTTCCCCTCATTATAGGGGGAAGAAGGAGGTTAAATGTGTTATTTGATCTTTACTTTAGGCGCACTGAAGCACTCCTAAATGACCGGTTTCTTTTTTTTTCTTAATGAAAGAAATTTGTCTTGTAACAGCTTTATATGCCCAGCTAATTAAAACCACTCTGTTATATTACTCTCTATATATCCTGTTTGGTATGCAGAAATAGTTTGCTCTTTGGCAGTTTTATTTCTTGTTAATGTTAGTTTCACAGTGTGCCACTGTCTAGAATTTTATAACATAGAAATAATAAGGCATTAAGACATTTTATATATTTGAAAATGCAAAGGCTTGTTAGTCATTAATATATAGAATACGTTCAGTCTTGTTTAGTATCTTAAGATACAATTTGTTCCACATTCAAAAATGCTTCTGCTTTATGGCAAGACTAAGTTGAGGGACATTTAGTGTAATACATTGAGCTTGAGAGTATGTTTTAAATAAGGGATTGTAACAGCACACAATATGCTTTGCTAGTAGAAACCTTTTTAAAAGCTATCAGGCAGGAAAAAATGCCTTTTTCTTAGTGAAGAGACGGTATTATCTAAGCTTATTTAGACACTCTCTGTTGCCTGGTGCTCTCTGGTTATTTGCAGCCTTCTATGTCTTCCCGCTGGCTTCCCCACTGCAGCGCTTTGGTTTCTTCTCTGCAGGTCTCAGTGTGCACAGGTGGGATTTGGAGGTTGCTCGGCCGCCTGTCACTCCTCATTTGGGATCTACGGGTCTGAAGAACTTTACCCAGCTGGGAAGCCAGATCTGCTGTTGAGATGCAGCCACTTCCTGAGCAAGTCAAATAAACCCTGCTTTTCCTCCTCTCTTTTTTTCTAGTGCCAAGAGCTGCAAGGTGGACTGAGGATTAATAACCTTATTACTTTTTGTCCCAACTGGAAGGAGTCCCTCGAAGATTTATTTGGTGGTCATGTTAGTGCATGTTTTGTAGCACAGTGGAAATAGAAAAAGTTATCTGTACTGCTGCAGAACCTGTTGGCTGGGCAAGTTGGGGTTCATTGTGAATATAATAGTCTTAGGAAGTAAAAGCAGCCACGCCATCAAGCATTCCTCTCTCCTCCTCCTCCAAAACAAGGTAGGACTGGAGAGGGTCTTGAATAAGCAACTTTCTTCATCTTTGAACAGAGAATATCTTTATCACAGGGACACTATGGTTTGAATGGCAAGGCAGAAAAGGTGAAAGGGATAAGGTTATTTGGAAAAAGAGATGTGGCAACCAAATAATTGTGCACAGTTCTTGGACAAGCAGTAGGAACCATCACAGTTTGATGTCTGCTTAGCCATTTTGCTAACCATATGCAGGATGAGAGGAAAAGGTTTCAATGTGTGATACTTTGCTTTGGCAAGGCTTGCTGTAAGAAACTGAATGCCTTAGGCTCTGTAGAATGGAGTCCTGTGTCATCTAGTTTAAGTTATACATGAAAAGAGAGAGAGGAAATGTATGAATAGGAGAAAGACAGAGAAAAGTACTGCAAGATATTTGTTTTCTGTAGAGTATCAATTAAATGATTTTGAGCAATAGGAAGCCCTTTGGTACAAAAATCCTGTCTGCTGCATAGGTCTGTTGTGGTCTTAGCGCTTAGCATGGTTGCAGTGCTAAGCAAGACAATACAAGACAAATCTGTGCGTATTAAACCAACAAATACAGCCTCATGGTTTGTTCTGGGAGCTACGCAAGGGACATTTTGACACAGTGCTGGTTTTGACAGGGTGTTGCTGTGGCCATGAGCATCCCAATTGCCAGATTTGCATCCTGTTCATTACTGGGCTTCAAGTACATATTGCTTGGTGAGATATGAGTTATGAGCCAGAGCATAACAGAACTGTAAAGATTGTAAGAAGTGCTCTATTGAGACTCATAGATCCTCTGATGAGTCTGTATAGTGCGTTTATGTACTAAAGCTAATTCAAAATATCAATGGAGGTACTGCAAGATGCTCATTAATAAAAGTGTAGTAGCTGTTGACGTCTTTGTAAGCTCTAGCTTTTATTTTCACTGGTATTTGTGATGGCTTTTAAAGGGATGTTTTCAATGGTAGAGTAGTCAGTGACATTCTCAAGGAAAATTTGAAATGACATCTTAGAATTTGGGACTAAGCCTTTCTCTGTTCTAAAACTTGCATAAAAGAATTAATCGCATTAAATTGAGACTGGTAGAAAAAGAAGCAAACCCATATTAGCATAAAAATAAAGTAGAAAAATGCAATAACTAATGTGACGTGTCTTAGATAAACCATGCCACATTTTTCTTTATTTTTATTTCAGAATGGTAATGTATTATGAAAAATGGTTATGGCGTTTGCCATATGCCAAAGACTTCGAGGGCAGCTTGCAGGGAAGAGCAGGTAGGGAAGCTGTATGCTATACACGCAGGTCTTTATTTCGGTATTAATGGATGGTGGATGTGCTCGAATGGGGTGAAATCACCTGGCACGAGGGAAAGACCCGTGGCCAAGCAGCACACAGTTGACCCGCACAGCTGGCCTCATACAGGCTGGGAACTTTAATGTTGTGTTTTTAATTAGAGTTGGGTTTCTGGAGCTGGCAGCTGCCTGGGTATGGAAGTATGGACTGTGTGAAGCAAAGCAACCAGTAAGCATGAGCTGACCCACCTGTGAAACCCTTCAGGAACACGATATAAAGAGTGACTCTGTGTAACCTGGGCTTGAACTACCCCTTCTGCAATGTGTTAATTGTGACCCAAGCAAAACAAAAAAATCAGCGTCTTAGGCACCTAGCAGGATAGCAAGGCACTCTGTAACAATTGACATTTTTATCATGTTTCGAACACTCATCAGCAGTTAAGGTTAATTGTTAAAAGGATTTGAAACACATTTAATCACTGCATCTTTTTTTAATGGTACTAGTCACTACCGCAATAGTTGTAAACCTGCATGGTGATTAAATGAAAAAATATCTTGTAGTTTTACTCCCTCTACTCAGCCCTGGTGAGGCCACATCTGGAGCACTGTGTCCAGTTCTGGGCCCCACAGTACAAGAGGGATGT
>JAWLRI010000912.1:2008205-2063200 GCA_034781795.1 Crypturellus tataupa | reverse complement strand
TAGGTGGCCCTGCGTGTGCAGGGGGGTTGGACTAGATGACCTCTAGAGGTCCCTTCCAACCTTAGGCATTCTATGATCCTATGATTCTGTGATACTATATGCCTTGGAATGCTGCAGTTTGGAGCATTCAGATTACTGGCCCAAGCAGGCTCATTTCCTTCTCCTAGAAATAATATTTTAAACTCTTGAAATCATGAAGTATTAATAAAAGAATTCCGTATGACGTGCAGCAGTCTGAAAGTCAGATCTTTTCCTGCCATTAGATGATGACTCTAGTGTTTTGTACAAAGTGACTACTTTTTCTCATGACTGAAACTAATGATTTTCCATCTTTCAAAAATCTGCTATTAAATGGAAGCGTGATACAGCATTAGTCCTATGGCAGTCGTATATCCACTGAATTGCTTTTTCTTCCATGATACTTGATATTCAAAAACTATTTGGAATTGATTTCTAATTAACTTAAAAAATCTCTCAATTATAAATTAAAGGGAAATTTATAAGCCTCAGAACTCTTTGAACTCATGAAGTTGCTTTTTTTTTCTTTATGTGTGTGTTTTTAGCTTGATATTCAAAGCTTTCCAAATAACAGGAAAAATAAAATGACTAACTCCTTCAGAGGTCTGTAATTGGAGGACCTTCTCTTCAATTGAAATCTGTTCATCTGCACAAAATTGGCATTTAATCAAAATAATTTTCACTTAACTGTTTGCATTTTAGAAATTCAGAGTGGGTAAAAGAATAAGGGCAAATAGTCATTTCTGTTGGCATATTTTAGGGAAAGCTGAGTGGAAATTATCAATGATAGGCTGCTAATTATCCATAATGTCCCCATTCTGTATTCTAAATTACAAAGACCTACCCCAAGCTGGTGGTAGAGTCCCTTGCAATGAATTGTAGCTATAGGGATTTCTGCCAGCATTACAGATAGGTGCATCCCCATGATAACGTGTAGGCTCTGCGTGGCTGGGCAACACGTAGCATGTGTCCTGTCTAGGGAAATGGCGAGCTGAGATGTCAAACAACGGTGGTTAGGGCAAGCAGGAGGAGATTCGGGGATGTGGCTCCTTGCAGTGCCTCGCTCTGCCTTGTGGGGAGTGGGCAAGCGGCCACAGGGGCTCTGGTTGGACCTAGCAGACAACCCTTGTCCTCCTTGACCCAGCCACCCATGGAGAAAGGCAGGAGAGCCCAGATGATGAACGCTGCAGCAGATGGTCTCGGGAGGAGCTGAAATGCAGGAAAATAATCCTCTGCTCCCTACCGTTGCCGAAGAGTGATGTTTTTTGTTGAGAAATAGCTGCAAAACCTGACCAAGAAAAACAGTACCTTGTTCTGTTTTTGCTGCATGCTGATGAATTACATTTTTCTGTTAGTATTTAGAGGGTGCTGAATGATGAGTATTGGATTTGCAGGGAAAAAACAAACAAACAAACAAAAAAAAACCCAAAAAAACAAAACAAAAAAAACCCCTAGATGTTAGCTTCTTTCAGAGAGAGAAGAAAAACATCTCTGCTGGCCTGGCCAAATTGTAACCTTGGTGGTGGACGGTGGGGAAGAGGAATCGAAGAGTAAGATGACAAAAAAAAAACGGTGCTTATTGTTCGAATTCTTGTTTTTACATGTTGCTTTTGTGTATTTGACAGTACAGAAAAATATTAAATGAAAAAGGGAGAAAGAATTGTAGATGGTTTACAGCCTATGGCTGTTTATACTTGGCAAAGTGTTTTGAGACCTTCAGGTGTTGCAAGTGCCTCACTGGGAGATGCTGAGGACCTTGCCTGTCGAGAATTTGCTGTGGGATTTGGGCTGGACAGCTTCCTCCTGTGTGTTGTGTATTAAATTTTTATTCCTTATGCAGAGATTAACTCCTAGAAATGTAATGACTGGTATTCCATGTTTAAAACACTACTTGATTTTTTTTATTATTTATTATTTTTTAGTATGTAAAATGAGGAAAATCTTGGGAGTCAAAATTTATAAAAGCAGGAATCAAGTTATTCTACCAAGATAAACGGATTTCTGGATAAAAGCCAAAAATGAAAGAAATCAATAGGTGTTATGGTTGTATAAAACTATCATCTAATTAACTTTCTTACATGTTTATACATTTTAACACTGGCTAATACTGGGTATTCAATAGAAAAATTTCTTTAATATCTCAATGTAGATGCATTAGAGATTTTCACACTGTTATAAGGTCATAAATAATTACACTGTTATAAATAATTACATCAATTTCTGTGCGAGACTATCAAATGCAGGCTTGGATTTGATGTTTCTACCTTCCAGAATATTAATTAACTTACTCTCTGCTTCCTAGAAACTGCACGGACATAGATAACTCCGCAACTTACTTTTAGACTCAGAACTTTATCCACTAACAGCAGGCAAGGTCCTGGGCATCTCCCTGCGACACCTGAAGGTCTCAAAGAACACTCCAACCTGAAGCACTTGAGTGGTCTGCTAATTTCAGTCACAGCATTCACATGCTTAAAGTTATGTGCGGTCTGAAAAGTGAGTCCCATATTTGAGAACGAGGGTAAAGCTGAGGTGATATCAACCTCAGAAATCTTACTCCAGAGCTTTTCTGATTTCAGCTTTTGTACATGGGCAGTTTAAATATTGCTTTATGCTAGCACCTAGTATTCAATTTAAATGTAGTTAGTCCCTAGTTACTTCACTAACAGTGATACTGTTTGGGTGACCAGTAGTCATGAAAATCATATAATAGTGAATAGTCCTGCAAAAATGCATTTGTATTGACACTGTTACTCCTCCTTATCTGGAACGAAAGGCTTACTTTCTGAGTAGCTGAAGAAAAGCTGTTCTTTTTTTTCAATCTCTACACATTCAGAAATGTTTTTATGTCATTCTTATCCAAGTGTTTTTTGAACATTAATAAAAACCACGAAGAAATAATTTATTTAAACTCTTTTAAAAATATGGACATTCAGGGTGTGTTTTTTTTCCTCGGGATGGGAGGAGGCCTTCTTTAGATGGTTTAAAAGATACTATTGCTACTAACTGTCTTAGATACAAATTAGAGAAGAACATATTAATTTGCTTAGGAATATTCTTTCAAAACTCAAGAACACTAGCAGCTACAGATTTGATTATGAAAGAATTATAACTCTCCATGTGCAGATTAGCCTCCTCCATCCTATGTGCAAAAAAAATAAAAAAAAAAGGAGAAGAAGAAGAGAGACATTTTGGGATGGAGTTCAGTAGTGTCAGGCCAAACACTGCAAGGCTGTTTGCACAGCTGTATCTAGGCTGTGACCAAACTGTTAAAGAACCTAGTGGGGGAAAAATGAATAGAAACTCCCGTTGGCCAGAGCACTGAATTTCCTGGACAGTGCTCAGGATGTTATGAAGTCATTGCATATGCTGGGTCAAGGCTTTTACCCATATTTTCCCCTTGCTCTTGGGAATAATTTATGCTTTGCTTTTTCATAGTAATATAATTGGCTTAAAGCATCTAAACAGAATCCTGTATCAGTGAATGACGCACTGTAGCGTACTTACCTATAACTTCAATTAGGAAACCTTTCCCTGCCAGTGAACTGATTCACTGATGGAGGGGAGACAGTGTCTGTATATCTGTCTTGCTTCTGTGCAAATTGTAGATTATGAAACTGGACTACTGAGCAATAATTTAATCAGTGGCATCAGAAGAGCATTAAGCTCTATTAAACATTGGGTCACAGTCAATGTCAGAGGAGTATTAAATTACGGCTTGCAACTTAGCAGTACTCATCCAAAGGGCCGTGCTTAGGTTCTTGGCAGATGTATAACAGTTTATTATGGAACAGATGCTTCAGAGCTTAACATATGACTGAAGTGTCAAGTTGTGTCAAAGAAGATGGGCCCTCCTCTATCGTGGTGGGCCGATTTTCAGAGACACAGGTTGAGAAATAGCTCCTTATCTAAACGCGGTGGGTTGAAAGAGTTTCCTTCATGCTGAGTGCTTGAAAGTCAAAGTACTGTTTTGTTGGCCAAGGACTGGCTTATGCTATGAACTGGTGGTACTAAAATTTTCCTTGCAAATGGTGGCGGTGTTTTCTTCCTGCTAAGGAGAAGTGATCCCAGTAGGCTGCTCAGTATATGAATATTTAGGTGAAAGAACATTATTTTCTTTCTTTTTCTCATGCACAATGATATTGCCATCATGATATTTGGAGGACAGTTGATATCTCTACAGCTAACATTTTTATCTGAGCAACAGCAAGGAGGTGAAACCAGTAGCGCTGTTTCAGGATGGCTTCACTGGTGTTAGCAGCAGCTCTCACACAGTGTTTAAATTGTCAAGGGTCTTGTCCATTTGCTGCGAGTCCCCTGCCACTTCGGAAGGCTACGTGCGGCCAGAGACACTGACCTTGAGGCTGTTCAGGGAGAGCGAGGAGGATAAAAAAGGGATGCTAGAAGAAGAACTACTCACCTTCCTGCCTAGCTGCAAAGAGAATAAAGAGGGAAAAAGAGCGGGAGTGGGTGGGACTGGTAAAAGCAGGTCTGCCAAGGAAAATAAGATGGGTGCTCCTGTTGGGAGACTTCTCTTTGCATCTGCTGGAGGTGGTGGTTAGGACTCTTGCCAAAATCTTGCCCATGATTTTCTTATGGAACCGTAACCACAGATTGGCCTGGTAGCATTATTGGAAGGTACCTAGCAGAATATTTCAAGGTGTGCCTCATCAATGTTCAGGTGGTGTTACCAGCAGGCAGTGTCCTGCAAAACCACTCTACGTGTCTACACGAGCAAGCCACCTTCTGCTTCTAGTCTTCATGCTTACTGAAACCTAATTTGAGTATGCGTTTGCTTGTTAAGAAGCGCTGTTTCAGAAATATGGATATCCTACATTGTTATGCCATTATTTTTCTTTTCAAAAACAATTTCATCCAATTTTAGTATTAAGGATAGTAATATTAAGGCTTCCAAGATTTTTCTATTCTTTCTCCTTATTACAGTCATGAATTGACCATTATGCGGAGAATCAACTCTGCAGGGCATTTAGTAGAGCATAACCTAGTGAGAAAGGTGAATTGCATCTTATCTTTAGGGATGTAGAATTTCCATTCCGTATGTACCAGTGCTTGACTTTGTGCATGCTTTCTTATTTAAAACCTTGTTTTATCTGAACTAGTTCAAATTGGTACAGAGCGCTAAAAAGAATTTTAAAAATGTTATACTTTCATAGGAGGAGGTTGTAAAGATTTTGTAACCACTAGGATGCATGTGATGCAATGCAAAATCAGAAAATAGCTGTATAAATAGATACTTAATGCACTGGTTGGCATTTAGAAGTGATCATGGGAGTGATGCATTCAGCACCTTAGAACTGGTAGTTGGAAATGCCCTCTGTCTTTCAAAAATAGCACCCTTTAAGTCTTATCAAGGTTTGGAAAGTTTATTTTTTAATGGGAATTTTGTAGCAGGTGACAATGACAATTATTTCCTTCAACCCTACAGTGCCAAGGAGGGAGGCATGCAAAGCCAACCAGAATTGCTATGGTCCAAAAGCTTCTAATCTCTGCAGCCTCTGCAACTGTTTGAAAGGGCATCTAACCTTAAGTTTCAGGTATATTTTTCAGTAAACATGGAATAAGGATTCTTGCATACAGTTAGATTATTAGCACATATAACAAGTCTTTTTAAATACTGCAGGATGAAAATTCTTTCAAATGTTTTTTTTTTCCAGTTTTTGATTAGATCAAAATCAGATATTAATGGAAGTAATTAGGATTTTATACTGGTGAGCCGTTTCTAGTATCATTCGATACAAAGTAAACTGTAGATACTTACATGAGCATGAGATAACTAATGAGACATAAAGGTATACTGTAATGTGCTATAGCTAACACAGGAAGTGTTTAAGCAGATTTACCTCCCAGAGATATCTTGTCGAAATGGGCAGGAATGCCCATAATTGGGACACTTTATCTCATGCTCACTGAAATAAGTATATGCAAATATTACTAGCTGTGAATATAGCTGATACAAAGGCTGAAGAGTATAAAAGGTAGAAAAGATGAAGAGAAATGCTTTCTCATGCAGAGAAAGCCCAAACTCAAAAAGATTTCGGCAGTAAGACTCTCTTTATATTTTTTCCTGTTATTTAAAAAGCAATAGCACCAGTATATACTGGAGCTTCTGGAACTGAATCGTGCTCAAATCCATACCCTGGCTGAGTTTGCTGTGCCTTCTGCATGGCTTGGTGCAAGGCTGCTTGTAAGTGCTCCTGACAAAAACTCCTTAGAGTGTCACTTTATTTTGTGTTGCCTTCTGGATGGCTCTGTATGAGCCTTAGAGCCCTTGCTGACAATTTAGTTTCCTTGGTGGATGTTTAGTCTCTCTCTCCATGACTGCCTGGGTGGCCGCTAGCAATGTGCCTCTTCCACCTTCCCAGAGGCAGTAGTCTAAATGTTCACTGCTGCAGCTTTGAAGTTTGACAATTGCAGATTTCTCTTTTGATTTCCCAGCATTAAGGCCTTTGAATTGACTAAGTAAATGTGTGTGTATTAAAAAATGATGTTAGTACTAAGGTACAGTGTTTTGCACAAATATTTGCAATAGGCAATGCTAATGCGTAAGGAAGTAACCTAATAGTGAGAAATAAGCAATCTGTATGCACCTTGGCTCAGGTTTTGGGAAGAGGTTAAGGGATAGAGATTCAATAACACTAATGTTTTGCAGTTTATAGTTAAATTGTTACTAATTCTGTGTGACGCGTGCACACATTACACTCCACGTGTACTTTCATTTCCCTTTCCAAGGGATATAACATTGATGAGACTTGAAAGAAACTAATATGTCACTGTAGATTAATTCTGGCTTTGAAGGGTTTAATTCCTAGTTATGCTTTTGCTCATATGGATAAATTGTATGAGCAAGTGATTATGCAAAATGAGAAACTAGCTAAAGTGTAACTTAAGATGTCACTTCAACAGATTTTTGAATCTTTATGTATTTACAACATATGCAAAGTTGACAACATTATTTAAAAAATCATATTGCCAAAGAAAATAACAAACTCCTGAATGTATTTTCTCATGAGTCTGTGTGTGTATTGCACTACCAATTTATAGGCTTATAGCTTGCATTACAGATTTTGCAGCATGGAATACAATAGTTTTCTTTAATAAGAGGATGGAGAAGTGCAGGTGTGTGCAGTAGGTGTGTTCTCTTTGTAAGTGCATGTGCTTTTATGAAAAGTTCTCTGATTTGGGTATAATTTCTAGCAGATTGTTTTACCAAGAAGCTTAGAGCAGAAACGTTTCTGACTTCTCAACATGGACAGAAAGTAATATAGCTGTAGTTGTAGACCTGTTAGTAAAGTTGCTTGGACATCTTCTGTACAATTAAGGATAATGTCATTAGACTTGTTTCTCTGTTCTGAAAACCTTCTTGGGAGATAGAGCCAACCTGCACTGGATACACATTGCTGGTACTGGAAAGAAACACACATATGAGGAAGAAAGGATAATTAGAGGCGTGGATGGATGTCATAAAAGTGCTCCCAATCAAACCCAGTATCTGTCCTAGCAGCGTCTGCTACCGCTCTCGCAGAGGTTTAGTTGCAAGCCCGCCGATACTGAGGAGTCGCTGATGTTGCAAAATCCATAGGGTCTTTCACAGCTGTGACTCTGGGGCTTGCAAAAGCCACAGGCCTCGTGTAATGCCATCACCAAGCAAATTTTGAAGGCTCATCTGAACACATTTCTGTAGTGGTGGGGAACACTGTAGAGCATTGACGTAAAACAAGGGTTTGACAACTGTTGCATTATTTCTCTGGGGCTAGACCGCTTCAGCGTGCCCTAAGTAGGTCTAACATAGTATATGCTTGGCAGCGCAGGTGCTTTAGCAGCAAAGAACTGCACTGAAGGCTGTGGCAGACCGTCTTTGACTGTGTTGCGTAGTAGCCTGCATTAGCCCGTGGGAGGAGAGGAGGGCCTGGCTGGTGACAGCAGGGTGTTTAATGTAGCTGCCAGAACACCTTGTAGCGATGCAAACACGTGCAGGCACATGAGAGAACAACCGGTGCTTATTTACTTACTTGGATAATGTTAGGGTATACTTGGCTTACAGATACATCTTTTGACTGTCTTTTTTATTTTTTTTTTCTCTTTAATATATGAATTATTTAAATTTCACAGTGAGGCATGTAGAGTACCACTGTAAGAAAGTGATGAATATCAGAAGTAGAGCTTTCCCTTTCTTAAGACACTCCTACACTTATCAACAGATTTGACCAGTGATTTTAAAGTTACAGATGTTTCTTTGTCATGTGGAGGGGGGTGCACAGCTCTTTCTGCCCACAGCCATAAAACCGTCCCAAATCTCAAACTGTGCCGAATTGTGCTCACTTCTGCAAAAGAGAACAGCGAGCCTGGGAATTGCATGGGCGTTGCAAGAAGGAGGAATTAAGGGAGTTCACTGAGAGTTTGCAGAAGCTTTTGCTCCTGCCTGCTTGCTGTAGGCTTGGACACTTGATGGCTTTGCGCTTCCGACCGTCGTATGTGCAAGTGTGAGGCACAGCTGCAAGTCATCACAGGAGATGATAGTGCAAAGCTCTGGAAAACCAGCCTTCTGTATCTATAAGTCCTGAGGGTTTTCTTCAGCCTTATCATCACTTCTAAGCTGTTAAAGAAACCCACCAATGTGGAGAAAGCTTCCTTCCTCGGGGCATGCAGGTTGCATTGCAGAGCTCATGGTTGTGCTTGGGGGTCTGCGAGTTTATCCTTGCTCTGTGGTGCAAAATGGTTCAGCGGGCAAGAGGGGAGCAGTAGCAGGAGCTGCTTTCAGAAGCGCAGAGCCCTGTCCCCGGGGTGGTGGCACAGCTGGGGCTGGTTTGCTGCAGACAGAGCACATGCTCCATAGCCGCCCCAGATCTCTTGCCCTGTTACGTTGGTGGTACCCTTGAATTGAGATGCTGTAAACTTTAGCATTTTTTTTTTTCTGGTTTGTCTCAAGATGCTTCCCAAATTGTGCTGAGCTTCTAAGTCTGAACTTAAAATCTGCAAACTTAACACGTTGAATTCTGAGGATGAATGCACACTCCCCCACCATTCCTGCCCCTTTCTGTAATTCTGTGAAGTCGCTACAGTTGGACAGAGTCGTGTTTATCTGGAGGCAATGCATGCAGTACTTTGATTAGCTTGATTTGAGTGAATCCTGATTTTTAGTAATGCTGTGGATCTCTTCTCTCTTCCACTAGCAAAGAGACTTCCGCTGCCATTTTCAGCCACGCTAACTTTTCAGTTTACTTCAGCATTTCTAGTGTGCAAAGGGCACAGCTGTAGTTGAACAATGTAGTTGTTGTAATCCAATAATGAGAGTCTTAAATATAACAATAATTATAACCTCTTACATTGAGAACAATATTGATAATCAGGGATACTAATCCTTGAGATCCATAGAAATATAACAAGACATCGGACGCTGCAGGGACGAAAGCAAAACTTTGTATATACTTGGCAAAGATTTGGCTTGACTGTACAGATGGCATAATGGAAGCAAAAAGTGAGAAATATGAATGATTATGCTTATCAACAATTAAACAGAATCCTTCAGGTATTATTTTTGTAATTAGCAAGCTTAAAAAAAAAAACAAAAACCAAAAACTGATTATAAGTATTATAAATATTCTAACTGCAAGGACTATTTTTATTGAAAGTGTGCCCTATTAAGTACTGACATAACTTGTACCCAGCTCAGTTTTGTGTATCTTTTAAACCTTGTGTATCTTTAGTTTGTATACCAGTATACTTCCCATGGGTCCTCCTCCTGTTGTTGTTTTATGTATTTTTTAAAACAGTTTTTTTTTAAAGCCAATATGAAAGTCTTTGTAAAGTATTGGAGCTGTGGATGAGCCATGTATGATCCATTTAGTCTTAATGTTTCTACATTTTTTCTGATGAACAAAATTGTAATTTATTGCAAAAGCTCTCAAATAATGATTATTTATCCACATCTCATAAGAGTTCACAATCATGAAATGAAGAATCTATCTGTAGACACAGGAAGAGCAGACGTTTCAGAGTCAGAATAATAGAACAGGATTTTATTTTAAATTAGAGGATTAGTATTAGCTCGGGGCAGTTCTGCTTTCACTCCCAGACTCTTCTTTCAAACCCTGACACTGACCCAGTCATACCCTCCTGATCCCTGGTTTTCCCTCTGGCATAAATCCATCTCCTCATTCTTCGGTGGCTTTTCCTCTTGGCCACCTCTAGATCCTTCAAGTGCGAGATCAAAAAAAGTAATTCTATTTCTGTTCCTCCTTTTATGCAGCTCTTCAGCAGTCCACTGCCATGCCTTTCTTATTTACCTTGCTGCTGGGCACTGTTCCCCTCTGGTCTAGTAGCCAATATTATTTTATAATATCTTCAGGAGAGGCTGAATTACAATTATATCACTTGTTTTTGCATTCAACTCTTCTCTCATTTGAATAACTAATTCTACAAATGTAACATGATTTTATGAATGTACTGTTTCCAATGAACACGAGATGAATTTTCATACACTGTATTTCTCTTCTCTTTCATTGCCTACAAATTTATAATTTTTAGTTAGTGTCTTTCAGCTACTCTTTTTTGCTATCAAGACTTAAAAATTCCTAAGAAAATACATCTGCTCTAAAATGCACAGGAAAAGCAAGTAGTTTTGTACTGTTATCTATTCATGAGTGCGTTACGCTTGAAGAAGTAACTATTTGGGTCTTAATCATTTTAATGTTTAATAGTTTTTAATAGTTTTAATAGTTTTAGAATTTTATTTTAAATGTATATATGTGTATGTATATATATAATATATAGGTATATATTGCATATATGTATTTATGCACGTGGGGAAGAGAGAGAAAGAATAGCAATGAAATATGGATTTTGCCGGGATGGCACAGGAGCTACCCGGTGTGCACATACCCAGTCAGCTGCTTCACTCAGCTCAGAAGTAGAGAAAACCCTTCGCGTTTGACTGTCTGCCTTTGACATGAGGCCAGCTTGCAATTTTGTATAATTTAAGCAAGTCCATTAGTAGCAGATCAGCTTCAGCTTAATAAAGCTTAGATGCAAATGCATAAATCATGGCACAGAATTTACTTTGCTAGGAACTTAACTGGATACTTAAGTTTAAAAAATTGTATGTGATGTGAGTGCATCTGTCTGCAGTTTCTAAGGGGGCCAGATGTTAAAGCAAGCTGGTTTAAATTTAATGAGTATCTAATGGTGAGCAAGGAGAAAGTAGCCAAGATTTTCTCTACACTTTTCACATTTCAATGTTTGTTTGGGTAAAAATGTTGTAAATAATTTTCAGACTGAAATGGCTTTGCATAGTGCTACAGAACTGCCCAGGTTATGTTAAAATTTCACTTAAACTTTTCTTTTCATGACTTGCAAATGTCCCGTGCCAAAATTTAATAAGGCATAAAACTGATGATGCTCAGGGAGAACAGAGTAGTTCTGTCCAAATTAAAAGATAACTGTGGCTTGCTGACTCTATTTACAAGCAAACAAATCAAATATCTTTTTTTTTTTTTCTCTCTTTTTAATGCTGTGCATCTTTCCTTCATGTAAAAGGGTTATTCCCCGTATTGTGTACACAGTACTGCTCTTCAGTAAAGTTGTGTTTACAGACAAGGACATGCCAAGGGAAGTCATTTGCTTACACGCTTCTTCCAATTTAAGTATAAAAATATACTCCCTTGTCTGTTATGTTTCAAGTATGGTAGTTAAAACTGTAATGTTCATAATCTTTTCTTTAATCCAGACTGAAAAAGAGGACATAAGCTTTGTTATTTCATTGTGGTTTTCCAGTCTTAAGGAAAATATACCTGTCCCAGCAAATTGGGGAATAATCTTCTACCCAGATGCCACTCTAAAAAAGAGATGTATCTTCTCATGTATGTCTGAGTAGGTGGCTTGGAAAATGGCCAAACACTTGGCCAAAATGTCCTTCTAGAGAAAGGGGGGAAGAGGAAATGCTTGCAGAGGAGCAGACTGGGAGACCAGATCCTGAGCATACACTTGTTGAAGAAGGAAATTTCACTCTGTGTCTGTTTAACTCAACACAGATATGCATAGCCTATGCTGATGCTGTGTTACAGGGCTTGTTTACTTCTTTGTTTCAAGAGATAACCTGTGGGTTACATACGTGCAAATACCTCAGTGGGGTCACGAACATGCAATTGTCTTATTAGTTAGAAGACTGCAAGCATGGAAGATTGCCCCAGAGAGCAGTACATCATCTAGCAACCTTAGTCTTAGGCAATTAAGCATTTCCTGGTCAGTTTGGCTTGCGCTGTTGTATTTCTTTGCATAGAACGTCTGCCTAGTATCACAGCGATGAGACATTGTAGGAATTACTGCTCATTTGATGATCTTTGATTTGGTAAACACAAGGCAGAACTCTGTTAACAGACTTGGAAAAAAAAGGAAAAAGGCTAAAAAAAACAATACCAGACTATGTTTCAAGAGGAGCTTTTCTAGAGAAGTCCTTTTTTCATGCTAAACACACTGGCTTTTGAGCTGTTTCTTTTGGAGGGGCATTGCTACTACTTTTGCTATTGTTTTCATTTGCTTAGTCTCACGGATGAGAAGGAACTTGCTTTGAAATTAGTGCAAGAGTTGCACCTTTGCTGTTAATGCACAGGAGAGTAAATATGGGTATATAACACCTCAATGGTACTCTAACCAACAACAAAAATGACCTTTGTCTTAACATTTGCTGTTCTAGGCCCCAGTGAAACTGGCTAGGTTATGAATGTGTAGCAGGACAGCACTGAAAACCCTAGGGTTGATGAGCTCAGGTGGAAGCATCCTAGGTGGAGGAGAGACTTTATTGTAAGTAACGGCCTTGAAAGTCTGTGAATCATGAGCGCAATGAAAGGATTGCCCTCCTTTAGAAATGAGGGAGGAAAAAAAAGTCAAATTGTATGGAGTTTCTTTTAAAGGCCAGGTCTAAAATGAAGGAGAGTAAGTTGGATGATTTTACATTAATCATCCTTACTATTGAAGCATTTGTTCCTTTATGTATACCCACAAGATCCTTGGGAGGTTGTGTGTGTCTGTAGGTATCTGTAGGAGGTGTGTGGGGGGTGATCTATGCTCTTGAGTGCAGGACTGCGACTTCTTTATTGGCATCACGAAACATGTCTGATGTACGGTAATGACTCGCCTGAATTTTGGATAGAGGCCACTGTTTTTAAGGTGCCCAGGACTATGAGATGCTGGGCACCCTTAATGACACCCGCAGCCAGGAGCAGGGGACAGTGCATCAAGCTGAGGTGCTTCCTGGGGCTGCTGCCACACCTGAGCTGGGCAACACCCCTGGCTAGGAGGATATCCATGGGTGGAAGAGGAGCAGAGTGGCAATTACAGAAATTTCTGAGGGCAGAAAGGTGGAAAGGGGTGTTGCATAAATACTATAAGACAGGAGTGCTCTAAGGAAGGCTGGGCTTCAACATGGAAGGCTTTTGAGGTTGGCCGTTCGAGGTACGTCTTGTCCTGCCCCGGGTTAAATGGATTTATCAACCAGGATGCTGCTTCCCTCCCCGCTCCCCTCCTGCTGCCTGCTGGAGCCAGCAACCAGATCTACCCTGTCTTGGGAGCACAAAAGGGGTCGGTGAGCAAAGCTGGCTGCCTTTTGTATTATTATGTACAGTTTTATTTACAAAAAGCACTGCTGCTCTTTAATTAAGGAATAGAATGACAGAAATAAATGACTTAAAAAGGAGAGTCTATTTAGGGAGTAAGAGGAAGTAACTGTGGCAAGCTATTCTGCAAATACCATCCAATCTACATTCAAATTATTTTGTTCTTCCCTGCATGTGGTTTTTACGAATTTGGTGAGTCAAGCAATTGTCAGTAATATTTTTATGTTCTTTATTTTTTTTCTTACCTTGTGTGAACTATACCTATCAAACTGTATTATAGCTGAGCGTTAAAAATACATAGCTATCATGAGGAGGAAGAGATTGGCTTTATTCAGAATTAACTTGCTGTGTTTATTAAATGTGTCTGTCATGTCTTTTTCTGGATTTGTATTACTAGTCCGTTATGATGGTGATTATTTTTTTTCAATCTGATGACGTTCAATATTTTAATGATATTATTCTCATTCAACACTGTATGTAAGCAGAGTGGGACTTAAGTTCAGGAATCACAGAAGTACTTCCTGCTTTCTTTTTTAGTCATTTAGCAAAGGCACGTCTTCTCTATTTTTAGTACATTTTTAGATGAAATTGTTTAAGTATTGTCAAGAATATTAATTTTCTTTCAAAAAAATAAATGCCAGTATATATGATACTGCATATGTAAAATAGTTCATGGATTTAGTTTACCAGATAAGAAATCTAGGCTTAAAAGAGCTCCTGGAGGAAATACGTACAAATATGGATAAATCAAGAAGGTTCTTGTCAGATACTTTGAGGTGACGGCACTGTGTGTGTGTGTGTACGTGTGTGTGAAGCAGCCTTTCATCCAGGTGTCAGGCCAAAATGATAAGTTATATTGAGTAAAATGTTGTCAGACTTCTATTGCTGCTTGTCTGTTTGCTAATGATAATGAATATTGCCTGGTGTGCCAGGGCATGACGGCAACATTTGGACGTGTAGGGGCTGGCATTCAGGTGCCTTGGGAACACACAGGGCTTTGCTCTTTGAGGTGCTCTGAAGCAATGGTGTCTAAGCAAGAAAAAAACTAAGATCCTCCTCTTCTGCATCGTAGCACTTCCATACTGACACTTCATTTGTGTTTAACGAGCAGCTTTAGGGCCAGAGCCTGAGTATCCATTTCTTAGGTGTAAAGGAAGTAATACCAAAGATACAGGGCATGTGTCATCCCACAAAGCAGCAGGCAGTGTTGCTTTGGCCTTTTGTGAGTGTTCCCGTCTTCTTTAATGTTAATGTGCTTGGCAGCCAAGTCATTTTAGGATCAGTCTTGGTGGTTCTGATGATTCAGTTTTCCCATCTATAGGGGAACAAAACTTAGAAGAAGAAGAAAAAAAATGTAGTAGATTGTTGTTTTTACTGTGAGTTAAACAGACTCTTCTTTCCTTATTGGAAAAGGAAGGAAGAATTTTTAGCTTCTCCCAAGCTGATCATATATATCAGAGACTGGATTGCATGGCAACATGTGATACATGATCAATCCCAGATCATCATTTTTGTTCTCTACGAATCTATTATAAAAGAGTATGTGGATAATTTGAGCAACTATTAATTAAAAAGGGAAGTAACTGGAAAATAATGCACAAAATGCCTGATTAACTATTTGCAAGTGGTTTCATTTCAGAGATGGGAAATCTTGTGGCAGGCTGCAGAAGGAGATGGTCAGGCAGGCAGAGGCTGCTCAAACTGGGGACTGGATACAAGAAAATTTCCAGTGTCGTGGGCTCTGGGCATTTTGTTTGCAGTAGGTTTGCAAGAGGTTTAGGTTTAGGCACGCAGATTCTGAAAACTGAAACCACGTGAAAATTGTGTTGGTGTGTGCAGAAGATTAGTGAGATGTAGCAGGGGCAAAGCATGTACCCTAGGAGCGCATCTGGAGCAGAAGGCTGAGCTAACAGTGGGGTTTCCGTGCCAAAGGGCCGATATTTTCTTGGCGTGATTCTCTCTGGACATGGGGCTGTCCCTGGAGGGGGTGGAAGAAAAAGGAAACTGCTGCAAAGTCCCCCTCAGAGAAGCCTCTGCTGTAAGGTGGGACTCTTGTGAGTCTCCTGCTGCACAGTCAGATGGATCCTTTCTCATCCACAAAGTGCTTTTTCAGGCAGTTCGATTAGCAAGTACAAATACTCCTAATCCATACAAGCTAAAGAGCAGATTCCTTCTCTTCATTGCAGAAAGAGCTGACTGTGGCTGTTTGACGACAGCCATCAGGGAGATGGTATGTCTCAAGATACAAGTAAATTAGTATATTCTGGGCTTCATCAAATACTGCTGCTCAGTAGCAATTATGTTCATCCATCAGAGGGCAATCTCTTCGGCACAGATTTCAGTGTGCAACCCTGAAAATCCAGGAGTCTTCCTCATCCTTTAGGCAGGCATGTGCTGCAGCACATCCCTGTGCTGTGCTAGCTGTGCATGAGGAGAAATGCAGGACAGATCAGCTCAAATTCTGCACTGCTTTTTGCTCCAGGCAAAAGCATGTAGTCACCTACATGTTGTTACACTGACACGCAAATTGAAAACTAGAGCAGGGGTGGTCTAAATTTCCTGAGTACCTATTGCTTTCTTGAAACCAGCAGCGTGTCCAGTACAAACTTCTATTCCTCTGTGTCCTGGACGAGTTGCATCCACTTTTAGGGTCTCGTTTGGCTTGTTTCTACTCCCCAATTACACTGCTTGCAGATCTTGATTTGAATGGCCTTTCATGTTCAATAAGCTGAGCTGGATCTGCTGTTGCGGTTGGGAACCTAGTTTATAGTTTGCAATGCCCTCTTTGTTGTTCTCCAAAGCGCTCTGCCAAAGCCTTTTGTTCCCCAAACCCTGGACTAGTGTGATCTGAGAACTGCCAAGAGGCTTAGCTTGGTGCGTTTGCTCTTGGAGGAGGAGAGATGTGACGTTGTGATGTGGCACCAGCATTTTGTGTGTCCCTTAATGGGGCATCTGAGTCAGGTATTCAGCAAAGAGACACATTCCTAGCTGTGGACATCTCCAGCAGGCCCTCTACACCATGGGATCTTCCCTTTCTCCTTGTTCTCCTCTTCCCTTCCTGGTAAAATGGAGGCATTGCTGGCTTACTTATTAGGGGGTCATCAGATATTCATTCATGACACGGTATACTACAAACATTCAGGGCTGTATCCTGGCTTGAGGAACAGTTGGTATTTTCCAGAGGCAGAAAAGGTCAGGAAGCCACTCTGCTTCTCCATATTTTATGATTTCGGAGCACCATAAAATTGTATTATTTGCATAGTGCTTATATATTTTGCTTCAAATTATGGCAAATGTCCTTTGCTGGCTTGATTTTTGGTTCCAGTCCAGTTTGATTCATCTTCCCATACCAGGACAAAGTGTTGCTAACTTACCTCTTTACTTCTCTCCTGTTTTGGCAGGTCTGGATGACTGTCTGCAGCAATATATTAAGAATTTTGAGAGAGAGAAGATTAGTGGCGACCAGCTACTACGGATTACTCATCAAGAACTGGAAGATCTTGGAGTCACGCGCATTGGCCATCAGGAGCTTATCTTGGAAGCAGTCGACTTGCTCTGTGCATTGGTAAACTTTTGGGGGTAAAAGGGGAGGG
Organism: Crypturellus tataupa; assembly: GCA_034781795.1. Classification (NCBI taxonomy): domain Eukaryota; kingdom Metazoa; phylum Chordata; class Aves; order Tinamiformes; family Tinamidae; genus Crypturellus; species Crypturellus tataupa. The sequence continues at coordinate 2,045,961 of JAWLRI010000912.1, read as the reverse complement.
AGTGAACAATGCTGGAAATATTCGCAGTTTGTGTATTTGTATTTCTCCTCCTAGTGACTATGAAACTAGTATGAGAAAGTCTTGACATGTAACATAAATGATTTAAGATTCTAAACTGGAGACAAGATAAAGAACAGTATTTATTGATGTTATTTGTTGCATAATCTGATATCAGAGACTTAAGACTTACATCTCTTGTTTTTATGTAAGAAAAGCCTATATGAAATCACAGAAAAAAAGACTAGACTGTGTTTGACTTGGAATATAAAATAGTTATTTGTTTGAATGCAGTAATTGAATGCCGGTTGCCCTTTACAAACAAAACACCCTGATATTAACCATGTCATTTTTCACTGATTTTTTTTTATGCAGTCTCTGAGAGGGTTACATACTATATTTTAGATGATTATTTGAGCTTGCTAAGATATAGCTCCCTGTAATTCACAGTAGAAAAGATTAAGTAGTGAAATAATTATCTGATATGTAAATAACATACACATCTCTGATGGAGTATATAGGAGGATTTTGGTAATGGTCTGTTTAGTCACATTGCGTCATGGAAAACTTGGATTATCCTCTCTGCAAAGGGTGTGGGTGGTGACTTCACTCTTCTTAGCAACTTTTTTTGTGTGTGACAGTAAAGATTAATGATAGATTGGGCACACTGCATTCTCAGCTGTGGGAAGAACCGTGAGCAGCTCTGCTAAGATGTACTTGACTGTGCTTTACAGTGGTGCTTTACAGATTTTAATACACGGTACTTTTCCAAGCTTCAGAAACAGCTTTAAGGAAGCTGAATCCTGGTAGAAGGAATGAGAGCTGCAAGGCTCTTCAGAAGGGCTTGTATTCGCAGTACACAGAAGCTTTTCTGAATGTCCCATTCAGAAACCCATGTGGGGGCAATGAAGAGACTGAAAAAATAAATAAATGTAAAAGGAAAAGTAAAGAAAGGGAGAAAAGACATTACTGGAAGGTGCTTTACTTCAAACATGTCTTTTAGATTTTTCTTGTTTAGAGTAGTACAACTGTTAGTACAACTATTGATAATTTGTCAAGTGGATCAATAAAATAACTGAGCTCATTTTGCTTTTTTAAATGATAGAAATGATGGAATCCTGCAAAATACTGCTGTTACACAAGGGAATGTACAGAGAGTAATTTACAAAGTTTTTTTTTTTTTTTTGATCAAGTGGTGCAAAAGGAAACAGAATAGAGAGTAAATATTTTAATTAATTCAGACAAAATTTAAGTGTGAATATTGACAACCATTTTTTCTAGGCATATATGGGAGACAGATTGTGACTCTTTCAAAAATGACTTGTTTAAGAAAAAGAATATTTAGCTAAAATATGTTTGTTTGTTTTTCCCCTGATATATAATTATAACTGTTATCTTCAGACAAACAGACACTTATTCTATTTAGCTCCCTTAACTGGACAATAGTGTATGGAAATAAGTTATATTTAAAATAAAGAATTTGTAGTAAGAGCTAAATCTGCCTAATTTGTGCAATAAGTTTCTACCGCACCATTCCTCGTTGCATATGGTGTTGTCTATTCATTTGAGTTCTTCTTACAGAAAACATCATCACTGGAAACAAAACAGTAGGCGATCAAATCACAACTTCTAATTTAAGTCAAAGTTTCTGCAGTCTCACAATTGGCTACTGATGGCTCCTCAAGGATACAGAATGTGATTGCTATATTGATTTCAGTAGACTTAATTTGAATTTATTGTTCACCAATCAGATAAACCTCTTACAAAATTTAATTTAGAAGCAATCTTTTAGGCTGTAGTGGTCCTATGCTTACAGGCTTTCCTTTTTTATTGCATCAGTAAGTGTCTCTTCTGGTTAGTGCTTGTCTGTTCTTCAGATTAGTCTCTAATGTGGACTTCATATCTGGGAGAACTTTAAGCCTGTGAATCTGCAGCTTTCAGTAATGGCTAATGTAGGTATTCTATGTGGAAGTGTTTTTTGTTTAATGAAATTATCTCTTTTTTTTTTCCTTCTATTTCAGTGGAATTTGATGGAGGGTTTGTGATAGAATTTGGCATGAGTTATAGAGCAGTGATCAAATGAGATTAATAAATATTTGCGAGATAGACATACTGTAATGGGACAGGAACACTAATGTAAAATCTGCCTTGCAAGCATAGCTTATTATAATATAAAGCTAAACATTAGAAAACACACTCTATGATTCTATGATTGCTGTTTCTGGTTCCCTCCTTGTTCTCTCTGGGTTAGTGAGTGACCACCGAAGTATCCTTTACAGGAAGTGGAAGGCCGCAGGGCTGCTTCGCTATTGAGTCCTGCCCGGTGGCGTTAGCAGGGACGTTTCTCGGGCAGAGTTGCCATCAGCGAAGAAAGCTTCAGCAGCATTGGGAACTGCTGTGCGCTAGGCGCTGCTTCCTTCCTCTCCCTTCCCTGCAGTTTTTTGGGGAAGACTGATGGATGGACGTTTCTGCCACGTGAGCTGTGGTTATGGCAAATCAGACGCTTGTGTTGCGTGCCTGTAGTTCTCCATGCAGTGTCTTCTCTGTGAGGGAGGTGGAGTGCAAGAACAAGCACCCTTGGCTGGTACAGACAGTAGATGGGAACTCCTGCATGCAGACGGGTTGTAGAACAGTGCTGAAAAGACCGACTGCTTTTTGCAGTAACAATCAGAAAACCACAGACTGATTGGCAGCACAACTTACTTAAGGAAGGTGCTCTACTGGCTTTCAGCTGCTCTATCTCTCAGTTTGTGAAGGAGTGAGCATGTTCAGTGGATTATCTTGCCTTCTTGCATTTTTGTGTTTTTATAGAATACATATGTCAGGAAAGACGAGTTGAATGAAATAATACTGTCTGTTTAAAAGAAGGGAATAGTGAGGTTTATGATGGTCCTTCATCGTTGCTAGGAGGTCATTGCATGTTTTTGGCTCAAACCTAGAGAAACCACCAGGACTGAAATAGTCCTCTGGAATTGTTCCATTCCCAGCAAAATATATCTCCTCTTCTTCCCTTTCTGTTCAAACTGGGAAGCAAAGCAGAGATTGCACTGTTGGCACCATCAGGGAGATTCCTGCTGGATGTGGACTTGCGTGTAAATTTATAGTGACAAATCTCTCAAAAATATTTGACATCTCCAAAGCAGTTGAAAAATAATGGACAAAGAAACTACCTGCCCAGTTCTAGAAATATCAGAAAGATTGCGCTGAATTAGCTAGCATGGTATTTTTTCTCCTGGCTACTCCCAGATAATGAAAGGTTCACTTGTTCATCCATTATAAAAGGTATTACTCAGATCCAGCCTCAACATCATCATTTTCAGTGTGGCGGTGTGGCAGTGGAGCTGGGATAAGAGCGCGTGCTTTACATTTCAGCAATAAATGATGTAGCAGACCTTCATCTACACATGCACTGCAAGGAGCCTTGTTTCCTTGGTGGTTTCTCTGAGAACTGGAGATGAATGAAAAATGCCAATAGAAAGTTCATTGACAGTAGACGAAGGAGATGCTCATGAAAAGAGGCATGCATATTGAGGAATAGGTTAATGAAAAAGATGTCATCTGATCCTTATATCAGCCTTCAGATTTAGAGTAGATCTGGAGGTCTTGTAGCTCCTAAAAGATCTAACTGTGCTGCAGAAGGCAAAGAAATGCCCATAAATCTTGATCCATGTTCTGTTTGTCTGAAGATGTCAGCTCATTGTGTCAAAACGTGGTATGACTGTATTTTGCTAAGTGTCCAAGACCTCCAGATTCTCTACATGCCTCTTAATTATCATGATTTTCCCAGAAAAGTACTACCTCTGCCCTTTGCCTCACTCTCTTGAGAATGCAGAAACCATCACACAGCCAAAAATTTCTGCATCTATCTTTAAGAAAAAAGAGTTTGCTTAAGTAGTCACCACAACACCTTGATAAATGCATTTTTTTTTGCTTTACTACTCCAAAATATCATGTACATTTTTGGAAATAATAAAAAAAAAATATATGTTGAGTTTAATTTAGATCTTGAATACTTTCAAATATTTTAAAAAGTGAGAACTTAAAATGAATAATGTGTTGTCATGGCAAAATAAGTATATTTAGAAAACTTCATAAATAATTTTGGAATCTTTTAAAGTTTTCTTTAAACAAAATATTTTGTGAAGTGCTCATAAATCTGCAAAATTCTTTTTAAGGGGGATCTGCATTTTTGTAAAATAGAGATTTTGATTAAAAAAAAGAGAAATTCTTGCTTTGTACAGAATTCTAGGGATGTGGTTTCATGACAGTTATTTAAATCTGCTGCAACTGTGCTGTATGATACTCTGTATATTTGAATTGGTAAAGCTAAAAGATTGCAGCAGATGAAATAGCATTATTATTTGGCAGAGAAGACATTGGAGTGCACTAACATCATGAAATTGTTTAATATTTACTGCTAAAACAAAACATTTATATGGAAATGAATTTAAAAATAGACCTGCTTTGTCATGAATAAGTCCTCTTAAGAATTATGCTTTCATTCTAAATTTCATCTTCATGCTATTTCTCATGCAGGAATCCTTTTGTTTGCCCTTATCCATAGTCAGATCTTAAAACTACTTTCATCAGTAATAGTGAATATTAGACTGAATCACCATAGTGCTAAAGGAGGATTTTATTTCAGAAGGGAAATCCGTATGTGCAAATGTTAGGATTTATTGTTACTGTCTGCATGTTCATAGCAGAAAAAATACCTTTTTTACTGTTGTTCTTTGCAATTAGGTTTCTACTTATACATCATCTGCTGCCAATATTCAGCCAGAGCTAACTCATGGTGAAGAAGAAAATTCTGAATCAAAAGTCCATAATCAGAAGAGGAAAATAAAGGAGTTAAAGGGCTGCTGATAGCTGACACAGATCATCTTAAAAAGATTTGTTGCTCTTCCTACATTTAGCAGACCTTTCATGCAGAAGTACAGTAAAACCTGTGGTATGTCAAAGGCAGTAAATATGCCTGTGTGCAAAGGATGTCTCCTTCTCTTCCCACCTGCCTCAATAATTTGTTACAGTTCCTAGATACTTTAGATACTTTCCTTATTTGCTTCTTCTTTGGACTGTTCTGAGGATCACGAAGGTGCAAGATATGGATTCTAGTTTAAAGGAGGCTGGTTAAAAAGGGCTGTGACAATGTAAAACATTTTAAAATGGTTGTGTGTTCATAAACATTTAGTACTATTCCTTTTTTTTTTTTTTTTTTTTTTTTTTTTTTGGAATGACTCAATAGCAGTTTAACAAATTGTGAAATACATACAGTTGAATATTTAACCGATATATTGAATTCTGGGGAAATAAAAGCACTTAACTAGCTAGGGACAAAATAACATGACACTAAGTAGCAAAGCAAGAAAATAGTGAGTGCTTGGTCTTGCAGAATCTGCTGCTTGAATAAGGGCAAGCAGAATAGTTATGCAATTGCTCTTTTAAATGCTACAGAGCATACCTAAGGTTTGCCTTTCTGATTTCTTACTTCATTGTGTTGCAGTATTGGAACTGCTTTTTCAGGAGTGGGATGATGACAATAATTAGTCCTTCCTCGGGTTCAGTGGGATGAAGAGTGTTGCACACTTTTTTTTTTTTTATGAAGCATTTAGAGAAATATTTTCGTTCTTTGAAACTAAATGGTCAATATAAGCAACAGATGACATTTGAGCTAGTGGTCTTTGTTTCCTCACCTATTTGTTTTGCATTTGCAAAACAGATGTGTTAGGATTGTGTGTTCTGCACTTCTAAATTATCCCATACGTCAATGCTCTTTGGAGGAGAAATAACCTTAGTGTTGGCATTTCGTGATGTTGGAGGACGGGCCCTTAGAAATATATGTTGTAGGCAGATCTGATGAGGTATAAAGTTACATAAGGCACCTTCAATATGACAAGCTGCGTTCTCAGTTGCTCACAACTTTGGACTGGTGAACTCCCTGCTTTCGACTTTGTGGGATGTGTTCAGCCAAAGGTTTGGGGAAATGAGTTTTAGAAAAAGATGCACTTTGTTCATTCTGAAAAGAATTTTGAAGAAAAAGCTGGACTTTTCCATGGCAGTTTTTGGCTTCCCCAAATTTTGAGGTGTGATTTTTTGATATGGCTGCCATCATGGCCCCCCAAATCCATGGGATGCTGTCCTGTTTATTCATGTAGAAACTGCCCCCAGGATTTCTACCAAATCTGTGAACTTCATAATTTCGTTTTTCCATTTTATATGTTCAAAAGCAAGAGGCATTACATCCAGAAGTACTGCTCAGGTATTAAATTTGGAAGGTGAAAGCAGTGAAAATAGTAAAGAGCAGAATTAAGCTTGCTTTAATTCTTAAATCCACTTCTTATTAGTCATATGCTATTCTCACATGCAGTTTCTGCCTCAATCTATGAATAGATGGAAGAAAACTTGGTAAAAAATTGCACAGGAAAGAAAACTTATGATTTCATCCTTATGAATTTTATCCAGTATTACCAAGAAAAGTCAGACGTAACTGCTAAGTTATATTTCTCTGCACATAATTTATTATACAGTGCATGTAATTTGTTATGCAGTACAGATATCTTCTAGACTGTAATATTTGTCTTTTATTTTCCTTCTTTAAAAAAATAATGTTAACTTCTTTAAAAAAATAATTGTGACAAATATTTGCCAAAGAAAAATAATCCATTACCTTCTGTAGTTTATACAGTGGCGGTTGTCTTCTCTATCGAGAAGGCAGAAATTATTCAACGTGGCACTGAGAATTTCTGTGCTTGGCTTCTGTTCCTATTTTTCATTTGCCCAAAATGCCAGTTTATGTAATATCTTCAATTCCATCTTGTGTAGTTTAAGCAAGAGTTAGCGCTGATCACTGCAGGTTTTTTGCTTCACATGGTTTCAAGCAGCTTTTTGGACTGGAAGTGAAGAAATGGTTATTTAGGGAAATGAGCAGAGGGGCCATATGCTCATTTCTCTCTTGAACTGTTTGCATCATGCACGCAGTGTCCTTGAACTTGATGTGGCCTTTGTGCTTTAGGTGTATAGGCTTCAGTGGCAGCACAAGAAGTTGGGATCCTGTCTTTTAAGGGGTTATGTTCCTGGGTGGTGGGTATGCACTGCAGACCGTGATACTGAGACCTGGGCTGCTTTTGGAACTGAGCTTGGCTTTTTTTGTCTGCTGGGATGTCAACATGCCCAACTGTCAGTGGTCTCGTGAAGGGACCTGAAAGGACCTGAAGGGCTCATTTAGGTGCCGTGCACTGGAGGTCCCAGTAGCGTGGGGAGGCTGCACCTGTGGCAAGTGAGGCAGGTGGCATTGGATGAGCTGGGCACACTGTAGGATGAAGTGGGTCAGGTGCACTAGCCTGGTAGCCAGTGCTGAGTGAATGTAGCCTAGGAGGGAGTCAAAAAAGAGCCTTGCTGATCCAGAAGGGTTCACTTTACCTCTCCAGGGTAGCTACTGAGCTCCCTCCACAAAAGCCAAGCTCATCAGCAGTGATTAGAGCTGCCGCTTGTCAGCGTGTGAAGAGAAGAGCTACAATTCGTCACTCACACTGTCATGAGAAGGCTCAGAAAAAGTAATTAGCAGGTAAAATGGTCTATTAATAGCTGCCCCCAACTTTAGCTGCAATGTGGCTGACAAGTAATTCCTGTGCGTACCGCAGCTCTGTCAAGCAAGTCTCATTGCTGGAGATGACTCCATCGGTGACATTTCTGTTGATGGGGTGGTCACTGAAGGGACCCTGGTTCTCTGGCTGCGGGTGAAGATCGTGCACACTAAGACTGATGTCTCTTCCTATGGCCTCTATGAGGATGCAGGGATTTTTCTGTGCTTCTTCCCGCGATGGAGAATTTTTTTGGCTGATGAAACCATGACTTGTGTTGGTGCAGGCTAAATGCAGTGTGAGGAAAAACACAGAATCGTTTCCTTTACTTGCAATTATCTTTTTATGTTGCTTGAAAATAAATGCATTGTTTTGCAAAGAAAACTATTGTTAATAGTTTATTATCACACGTAAATTATGATTAAACTTGGCAATTATTATTTGAGCAAGCTGTCTTCCCTGATATTAGAACATGTAGCTTCATTTTTAATGAAGGCCAGAGAGAGTAATAACAAAGTGGGGATTTTGTGAGCTTGGCTGCTCTTTTAGGATCCTTCTACTTGAAGACTTCAATAAACACAGCTGTCCCAAAATGTATCCTGCCTGAAATTTATCTCTGTGTTCTGCATCCCTGGATACATCTATCTCTTGCTATGGGTGGAGGCTTTACTGAAATCAACCCTATTCCTAATATAACACTACATTACTTTTATATATATACACACACACATATATATATACACAATTATTTATATTTATATAGAGATTCTAAATGTGTCAGTTCTCCATGTTAAAGAAAGCACACACTTTTTTAGAACGCATATGAAAATATACTACATACTTCGACATTATCTTCTACCTCTCCACTTGTCCACCAATGGAAAAAGGTATTAGAAAAAGAGTGTGATGTTAACTTGAGACCACTAAGATTTCATTAGAGCTGATTTCTAAAGGAAGCATATATCTGTATCTACATATATATAGAGAGATAGTTATATATTATGTATACCTATACATCCATTTGTATATAAATATATATATATACACACACACAAACTTATCATATTATTGCAGAATAATTTTTCAAATGCCTTTTTTCTGTGCGTATGTGTGTTACCGTTGTTATTACTGATTCTTTACATTATATCAGCACTCAAGGCTTGTGAGTTGCCTGGGTACCTGGCATGGGACGCACAACATGCAGGCACAAACCGGTCCCAAAAAGCATCCTGTCTAAACAGACCAGGTGAAGACTGGAAAGGCTGGGGTGAAAAAGAGGTGAAATAAGTCCAGAGCTGGCAATCCCAGCTGGTGGGATCTTCAGTTGCACATACAAGAGGTTCCAAAGGGCAAAAATAGTGATAGCAGAGAGCCAAAAAAAAAAAAAAAAAAAAAACCGGTGGGGGGGCGGGGGTGTTATATATGGTTAGGACAGAAGCAGCTGCAAATCCGTCTCATTTTGGTCTGAAATAAGAGTTGTACCATAAGGAGTTGTGGGGTTGACAAACCCTCCATCTCTGGGCACGTGGTATTTGGTGCTGTGGAGGTCACCTCATGCACCTAACACAGCATGGAGCAAACCCTGCAGTTCCCAGTTAAACCCAGACTGCCAGTTCTCTGTTAAAAACATTGTGAAAACTGAGACACGTCAGTTTGTGAAGAGGTTGCAAGACTGAGAGGGAGAGTGATGAATTTCTGAGGAAACTCAAATTTGCCTTACTAGCTTGAAGATAAGCGCAGTAGGTGGTAATTGCATTCAACTTCATTGTAATATCCATGTTAATTATGAAATTCAGCAGTGCAGTATATCAAAAACAAAGAAACCTGATAAACAAACCTATGGCAAACCTGCAGTTTGTAATCATTCCCTTCTATGTTTGGAGCCAAGGGCAATCTGCTGAAGGCGTGTGGTGCAGGTGTGGGGATGAGTGTTGTTTGTTTGCTTGACTCTCTGAAACCCCTTTTCTGAGATTGCTCAAGGCAAGCTCATCTGCAAGAATTTTGCAGGTTGCATCTCTCTGTCAAGAGTATCTTCCTTTTTTTCATTCCTGGCTAATTTTGCCAAATAGAGCTAACTTCTTAGGAAATAGGAGAAAACAAGGCCCCCATCAGACTCTCTCAAGCAAATTACAGCAAAACAAATTTATTTTTATCTGATGTTTCTCCCTCTTATTTGGATGAGTTTAATAAGTAATTAGTTATGAGCCATTTAACTGCATAACAAAATATGTTTTATTTTTCCATCCTAATTTATTGCTTTCTTCTTCTAATTTATATTATTTATAGCCTAAATCAATGTGTTGTATAATTGCTGTAGGAACTTTAGATGGTGGTTAAGTCATTGCCCAACCATGTTAAGCATGATGGCAGAGGACAGCACCTACACAGTGATGGTTCAGCTGGTACAGTTATCATTAAAGCCCTGATTGGCCCACCAAAATATATGTTCACAGAAGTCACAGTAGAGGTTTGGAAATGTGACCTTAGCATATGTTTGCTTCTCCCTCAGGCACGTTCCCTGCTGAGAGAAGATGATGGTTGTTACTTTAGTGGATCCATATTACACGTGTTCAGTTCACAATTGCAAAGAGGCTTTGGGTGAAGGATAGAGATAACATTTTCTTGCCTCAATATTCTAACATTTTCTTAGAAGCAGAAGTTGCAGAAATATTAGGTGCGGACTTTTAGCAGCACTCAACTCAGCACGGTTTTCCTAGAGTCACTGTCCAGTTAAAGAGGACACAAGTTATCTTTCTGATTAGGAGTATGATGACTGCTGTAGCTTGCCAGTTTTTCCTCCCTTGGCTATAGAATAAGGTCAGTGAGCTCCATCAGTCTTAGGTTGCCCTTGGTGAATCTCTCTTCTCCGTTGTTCTTGTGGACCAGTTAATGAGGGGCCAAGGCCAGGTATTTGGGGCGAGGGTTGGGGCAGTGGGACTGTGTCTGTAGAGAATAGATTTTTCTGCATGCACCTGAAGTCCAGAGGTGCTTTCCAACTTCATCATCTTTTGAGGGAGAAAACTGGCTACCTTCAGCAGTAAGTGGTCCTGACCATTGTCATCAGAGAAAGTCGGGAGTGCTGTGAGTTACAATCCTGTGAGGCAAGAAGCACCTTCTACAGTCCCATGCAGGAATAATAAGTCCAAATCTACACACTTACTCATTTACAAAAGCAAGAGAAAATCTCTTTTGAACTACCTCTTCACTGTTATTTTTAGTGTTTATGAGGGAAAACAAATCTATGAGGGATAACAAACCACTGATTTACACTATAATGTATTATAATTGAACATTAAATTAGTGCATTCTCAAGTCCAGTTTCAGCAACATTTGTATAGTTGAAGGGTTTCCAAGTACCATTTTTTTAATATTGCTGCATAATTATTTCAGTCTTTGCTGCTTAGCTGAGGACCATAATTTAAGCTTAAGGGGTTGTCTATTAAATGGAAGCAAAGCTTTCAGCTTGTCTTTAAAAGGGCAACATAGGCACGGTGCAGGGGAGTAGTGTGGGCTCTTGTCTGTGATTCAGCTTGTCCTCTGGTGTTGTCAAAAATAAAAAGAAGTTGATGAACTTCTTTCCTTCACTGAAACAACAACAAAAAAAAAATTGGTGTTAACGCTGTATCGATACTATGTACATGTGCTGGTTCTGAACCCTCTTTGGTGAGCTTAGAAATTGGTGTGAGTATGAACTTGAGCAACAGGTCCATAACCGTCAGATCTGCTTAGAGAACCCTCAAAGCTACTGGGATGGATGTGCTGCTTTTAATATCAATCTTCCAGAGCAGTTTTCTTTTTTTCATGCTGAGTTGTTTTTCTCAATGCGCTTAAAACCAGCTTAGAGATCACTCATACTTCTGCTCTTCTTTTGTTCTATTTTTATGCACTTTAGAAACAGAACATGCCATACATTCAAAAAATAATGAGTAGGTGTATCTTTACCTTAATTATTAGGAATGGTTAAGTTTTGAAGCAGAAGAGCAGTCTTGCTGTTTCTCAGTACTTTGTGTTGAGCTGCAGAGCTAACTTACTTTATTTTGTCTTTTTTTTTTTCTTTTTCTGTGCAGAACTATGGCTTGGAAACAGAAAATCTAAAAACCCTTTCTCACAAATTGAATGCATCTGCCAAAAATCTGCAGAACTTCATAACTGGGAGGAGGAGGAGTGGTCATTATGATGGAAGGACCAGCCGCAAGTTGCCAAATGACTTTCTGACATCAGTAGTAGATCTGATTGGAGCAGCAAAAAGTCTGCTGGCTTGGTTGGACAGGTAAAATCTCCCAATAGTGTCACAGGTAACCAGTCCATGCACAGGCACAAAACTCAAACTCTTTGCAAACTATTCTGTAGGCATTGGAATGGAAGCAGAATCCATTGACAAATCCTGAAGGAAAATTTCTAGCAATCTTTCCTTGTTACTTGAACTGCCAGCATGGAGTTCAGACAGGATTCAGTACAGTATTTTTAGGTGGTCTGCAACCCTACACATACTGGGAAAACAGTATAGCAACAGGATGGCATCATTAAAATATGTATGTGCTTTTTATTAGTATTGGACAACACTTTGGTCAGCATAACTCAGATTCTTTGCTCTGATATGATCAAACTTACAAAACTGTGATTGTACTTTCCATTACAATGATATTAATATATGCTTCCACTGTGTATGTGTATAAACGTATATGTTGCAGTTCATGTTTATTAAATCATAATGAAGGATTTCTTGAACTGTAGATGCATCTGGAACTGGATTATACTTCTGCCTGTATTATTTAGCAAATATGTTTGACCGTGACTTTACTTTTCTCCTTTACTCTGTCATTGTTGACCTTCTCTAATGATAGCAATAGTAATATTCAGGTATTTAGAATGATCATTGAAGGATTAAATTTAATATATCTATCTTTGTCTTTATAAAATACATTATCATAGCACATTTTTATCAGCAAATCTAAATTGCTTATCCTGATTTGAATGTTTATCATTTTTTGTTTTGTATGCAGCAGTTAAAATTGCGTTCAGAGTATGAATTCTGTGTAATCTTAGAATCCAACAGACTTGTTTGGATTTATTGCTTTGGATTTCACTTCGTTTCATTTTCATGAGGAAAATTGGCTTCTATTCCATAAATGATCTCCATGTGAAAAGTTTAGGCGAGGGACAAATCTTTTCCATTTCTTCAGCTGAACTGTGAACTGCTTTTTGTTCAGAAGACCACAGCTGCCACTGCTGTCTGCTCTGTCCTCTCTCTTTCTAGCCCTCCCTTAAGTGTCAAAACTCAAACACCTAAAGTTATAGTCCAAAATCTCTATTTAGACACTTAATACTAGACATATAGAGGATCAATGCCGTCTCATGGAAAGAGCTTGGTACCGAAACTTGAAAAGTTGGGAATATATTTTCAACTCTGCCTGTAGCCTGTCATGACTTAAGAACTGTGGGCCTCACTTTTTTTGCGGTGTAATTTATTTTTGGCAGAGAGCAGATGGCTTTTGAAATAGAAGGAGCAATAAAAAAGCATCTTCTTCTGCACAGGCAGATCAGTATTTTGCTACTTCTCTCCATATAGAAATAAGCTTGGTTGCTTTCTCATTTGACTTATGGATAATGGATAAAGACTCTTAAATAAGAAGTTGACTATTAATATGAGATTTTCTTTTCATAGAGTCTGATGTTAAAAAGTAAACTTGTACAGATACGTGTGTTTAGCACATTGTAAAATAAGGGTTTTTGGTATCTTAATATAAAAAAAATATAGTCAAACTTTAGAATGAAAGTGATTGTTGAGGTTAGAAATCACTTACATGTCATTTTATACCACTACTGACATGTGATCTTCCAGAGAAATGTTGAAATGGTGTTTTCTGTCTACTGACAGTTTTATTTTCCAAATTATAATATTGGATTATAGTGGAAATACATGAACCTCTCACATTTTTTCTCTGGAGGGCTGGTCAAATAATTAAATAATGAAATCAGAATTAAAGAGAAGTGTCTGCATCTGAGCAGTATTGTGTCACTGTGGTATTGCAAACTGGACCCAAACTGTGTAGTTTTAGAATTAAAGCCCAAGTCTAGGCAGGAAAATGTATTTGTAACTTAAAACTATGTAGAGAATTACCCATTAGTAAAATTATGTTTATAAATACAGCTGTACGAGGTCTGTCAGAGATAATCAGATGGCAGACTTTAACACTGGTGTGGGAAGATCTCTTAAAATCATTTTAAAAAACATGTGCATCAGTTCTGTTCTCAGGAAAACGCATGACTTCTTGCCTTTATCTGAAAGGATGTCTGATCAGCCCCAGGGGTTCCAAGGAGTTGAACATGAGAGCAGCCAAAGTGGGAGTCTGCTTTTAACAGTGTTGTCTTTGGTGCCCAAACAAGGCTTCCTGGAAGCAATATTTTAATTTTGTTTAGATTTCTGACAATGTCTTTGTGAAGATACGTGAGAATATGCAGTTGCGGCAAATGTTTTCTTGTAACATTTTAAGACTTCTCTGATTTATTAGTGTTGTTTGTTTGGTTTTGATTGTTGTTGTTGTTGTTTTTTGACTAGGTTTGTTCGTTTCCCTTTGTGATGCCCCCAGATTGGGATGAGGGCAGACTAATGACTGTATTTTTCTCTGGAGGTGGGAACATCTGAAGATTGATGGGATACCACTTATTGTATTCTTTCCTAGCAGCTATTCGAGCCGCTAGGGGGAGATAGAAAGACTTTAAGGAATTGAAAACCATGAACATGGATTTCATTTTACCCTACAGAGGTTTTAGGATTAAAATTGGACACAGACCTTATTTTTTTTTGACTAATTCCGAACATTAGTTCCATTTTGGGCCGTGATGAAAGAAAGAGAAAATCTTTAGGAGCAATAATGTGGCTAGTAGGGTTACCCACCCTTTTGTAACATCCACAGTAGGATAATCCCGTGAGATATTTTTCACCTTACATCTGGAAATAAGCAGATGCAGTAGCTCCAACTTGTCTAAACTGCAATGATATATTTTTGGTGTGAAGGAGCTGGTGATGACTCCGTACAGCTTGTGCTTCCCTGGCTCCTTTAGTGAGCTTCCTTTTTCTGGTGTTTCCATGGATGCTCACCTCAAATATAAGGTCAGTGAGGACTTCACTAGGCCAGGCTCAGTTATAGAAGAGTGTGAGAGCTGTGATTTGCTGGGCTGCTGCCACTGCAGCTCTTGGGATTACATTATGCAAGGCGGATACAGGGATACGTTCTTTATCCTACCTGGAACAATCCTACTTCTAACTGTACGTCAGAGCATGACTTTTCAGTGAAAATTAGGATAGCTTTTTTTGTCAAGAGTCTTCTGATTTAATATCATTTACAAACTGGAAATTTTAGTAGAGATTTCTAGTTGTTTCCTTAATTAGTTTGGTTGAAGATATTTTTAGGAGCATGAAAGAGCTCCCCAATAAAGATGCCTTGTAAAGAAACCGTCATCGTTCTACTAGACTATGCCCTTATACTTTTTAGATTAATTTTAACTTCCGATTACTGTCTTAACCTGTGAAACCTTTTGGCTTTTGAGACTTTTGACTTTTAAGAAAGCTTTTGCTTAATAATTTTATTTTATTCTCCTTTCCCAGTCTTCAAACTCCTTCAAGGAAATTTGCCTGTTAGATTTGTGCTGTCTTGAAAAAAAAAATTTCAGAAAGTAAGGTGCATTTCTATTTAACACATTACTTGGATCTTAAGTTGATGGAAAACTGTGCTTTAGGCTGCAGCAATTAACTACCTATCTGATATTCAAAACAACTTGGCCCCTAAATGTCTCTAGTGATGTTTCACAGGAATAACCAAACAATGTATGTAGTTATCCACTTGTCCCAGACTTTCATTTAGACTGTAGGGGTTAATTTCAGCCTTTATGCCTGTAATTCCTGAAACATGTATTCTTTGGATTAGTGACATATGAAACATAGACACAGTCATACTGGAATATGTGACATGGCTCTGAGTCCTCCTCTTTTGGTGTGATGAGTTCCTCAGCATTCTTGCCTTTCACAGGGCTAATACACTCCATCGTGGAGCTTACTGCACTATGTGCGTATTTGCTGCCAGTATGCTTAGCAGTTCTCCTAAATGTGTTTTCACATTTTGAATGACAGTGAGAACACAGACAACCTTACCTTCAAAGTGGAGAGAGCTAACTCAATGCAATAAGTAAATAAATAAATAAGTGCTGTAAATAGAGGTAGGAGACAAATATCGTTAAAGTCTGGTCAAACAGAGCAATGTAATCAAACAAACCAAACACTGCTTTATACTCCTGACCACAAAGTATCTTAAATTATAAACAGCCTAGAGGCCAAGCAGCAAATGTAATGAGTACAAATCTCCATTTTACATACTTTTATTGTGGTGTTCAAAAACAGATTATCAAAGATCAGGGAAAACTGTAATGCCGATAGTCAGGAAAGCACATCTGAATGGAAAATAAACTGAAGAGCTGAGGACAACCAGTGAAAGGAATGAAGAAAAGACACAATTGAAAAATGCATGCAGATTTACTAGGAATAAAAACTGAGAGGAAAAGCTGTGTGTCCCTCAAGCTAAACATAAACAAAAGTTATACCAGATATATATATATTATTTGTCTGTTTCTTTCTTGAACTGAAAACACCATGAATACAGTCAGGACTTTGAGAATCAGACGACTTGTTTTCATCTTGAACAAACTGTTAGGATTTCCTGCTTGTATCTTCAGTGATACCTGTGAAAACAAACAAAACAGTTTTTGTCCTGAGGCAAATGTGAACATAAAAGCAGTGATATCATGGGGATTTCAGAAAAAGTTTCTGATCTTCAAGTTTAGGGGGCTTAACAATCCTCACAACTTACTTTTTCTTTGATTAAGACACAGCCAGCTCTTGTACTCTACTCACATCTCCTTCCTTTCCTACCAACGTGCTACTACCTACTGGTTGCCACTGAAATTGTGATGAGTCTCGTGACTGCAGGGCACTGCATTTCATCAAAGATTTTTTTCCTGGTACCTTCCAAATTATCTGATTGAGAGAGAGAGGAGATTGCATTTTCATCAGAAGTTGGCACCATGTTGGAACACTTTGGAGGCTGCTGCAAAGGGCAAAAGGAAAGAAAGCATCTTTTGCACATCTTTTAAGCAACCGTTTTTTCCTTGAAGACTGGAAGAGTCCCACTGTACATGACATTCCAGTGTTAATATATTCATATGTTATATGAACACATTTTCCGTGGATGGCACAGCTATATTTAAGAGGTAGAAATCATTACTTCAGCTATAACCAGAAGGAATTGTCATGCTCCTTGTGGAAGAGGAGTGATCCCGAGGGAATCTGAGCTGGAATGACATTTGATGGCAGCTGTGTGAACCTTGTCTCTTCCCATCTTGTCTTGTTCTCCTGCCAGAATTTCTGCTTGCAACACCCAGCCGCTCGGCTCCTGTATTGCTCTTCCTCTGGTTCAGTCTCATTGACCTTCTCTACTGCATTGGTGTCTCAAGGACCTCATCAGCCTTTCCAGGAACCTGTGTAGGTCCTGCTGGACATGAAGTGAGGGCTGAGCAAGGAAACCTTCACAGATGCTTGTGTTCCTGGGCAACCTCCTTCCTCACTTACATGTGCAGCCATGGGAAGAATGTTCTTGGCTCTTTGCAGATAGCAGAGATACCCGTATAATCTATAAACCTGTGTTTGGAGACAAGTGTTCCTAGTGCTCTAATGGAGTCCTCGTAAAAGATGCTTCCAAGATAAAGTTGAAACTTACTTATTTTTCAGTTAAAAATTTATGAAAATGTAATCGACATTCCATGAGAGAACTACTACAACATTTTATGTCTGGTTTTGTGTCACACATTTTGATGGTCATGGATTAGGATTTGTCAGGGAGAAAAGGATTTTTTGATGTGCTGTTTGACTCGGCCATCTGTATGTGCAGTGATTCAATATATCTTTCATAACAGCTCTCCTCAAACCTGTTTTTTACCCTAAGGTTACCCCCATTTTGGAAGTAAACACCTTAAACTCCTGCTACAGATTACAGTGAAGTCTTATAGTAATGGGAACAAAGAGATCTTGTGGAGACAGATTTTTTTTATTCTATTTTTTCAATGCTGTGGCCAGAGAAGAATTATCAAGATGACACCAGTCTGATTAATTTACCACTGCTATCTAGAGTCCCATATATGCACAAAATGGAACAAAAAGATAGAAGGTATTGGCCACATAAAAAGTACGGATCAAATTGCTGAGAGTAGGAATATAGCCTAAAAATTAAGAGTAAGTCTAGATCAACTTTCAGGGAATCACAGGATTTTAGGTCTTCACCAAACAGTGGGACGTAAACCTTTGACTTTGAACCCCAGGTGAGCAAGTCTTTTTAATGTTCAGCAAAGGATTTATATATACACTTAAATCCTATTCATTAAGGCTCAGATCTGTGCCTAAAGTTGCGGACTTTGGTGAGTAGCTTTTGACAGCAGAAGGGGAGCTCTGAGCCCTACTGTGGGCTCTGTGGTCCTTGAGGAACGTGATGAAGAGCAGCCTGTGACAGTAGATACCCTCACGTTCAGATACGTGAACCATCCATGTGCTCAGCCTCAGGACACCGAAACTTAAATGTGCTTTCAACGAAAGTACTGTGCTGGCAAAGCATATTTCCCCCTAGAAAATGGGTCTCCTACTTTCCACCACGGTTATGTATACAATGCACACATTTTCTTACGCTGTAGATAAATGTGCTCAGTTGGATTTCTTTGTCTCTTTGTTTTCAGTGAATGAGCCTTGGTGGTGTCTATTGTGTGACTGTTTTGTAGCTGTATGGAAAAGGGACCATTCACTTGGAGAATTTTATGCTCCAGTGTTTGCGAGCCCGTAACTTCTCATTTTCAAGGGATGTGTTATTAGATGAAAATCTCCCTTATAAAGGACGCTATACAGCCACATTAGCTGTGCTTAGTTATTGCTTTTCCTGACAGGATAGATCTGGTTTGCACAGAAGATGGGGAGGGGGAACAAATGAAAATCCAAACAAAAAACAAAGCAAGGGGTTCAGTGACTCTTTACTTACCACACAAATAATCCACTTTCTGTCAATTGATTTTCAGTCTCTAGCCTGTGAATCTTATGTTTCCTTTCTGTACTTCCCTTTATGCTTGTGTGAATGGGATGCCAAACCTGTCAGCAAATGCTGGCTAAGAGTGCGGTGGCACTTACCATGTTAGTGCTACTGGGACAGCTGTAAATGCTTAGCAGAGCACTCAGTTAAAGGATCCCTTTATTCAGCATGAATTTCTCTGCATTCCTCCCTCAAATACAAATTAACATGTTTGTTGCATGAAAAGCCTAGAACCGTGAGTCTCGGATGAATGCTGGCACAAAAATATGTGCAACAATGCTGCCCGTTCAGAACTGTATTTGTTTGGACTTAAAGTGCTGCCTTTGAAAACTGAATTATGCTCCTCATTGGACTGACTCTCTAGGAGAATTTTAACTGTTAGGTTTAGACAATCTTCTCTGAATATGTTTTCCCTTGTTACTCCTTCAGGATACTGAAGTAAGAATTATACAGTTTTTCAATCCTTCACAATACTTACTCAGTAAAATAACTCAATGATGATGATTAACTTTTATTTAAGAGTAATTCTTTTACAAGCAACAGTCTGTATTTGTCCAAATATCAAATCTTTTAATGAGAAATAATTATTTCTGAATTTTTCCCTAGCCAAATAAGATAGACGAGACTTAGAGATATGATAAGAAAAGTATTGGTAGCCTGGAAATACCAAACATCTCCTTCACAATATATACCTTTTTAATATTGGGTATAGCTTTTACTGCATGTGTACATTAATTTTGTGTATTACTAGTTGTTAAATAGCTTTATTTTTTATCAGTAAGACAGTGACATGTGAGTGAATTAGCTGTGCTATATTCATGTAACTGGCATTTCTATCAGTCCTTCAACAGTGTCTTTGTTAATTAATTTGTTGGACTCATTTTTTTTTCATTCTAAAAGATGCTGACACTGGTAATGATTTTATTAAAGTCTCCATTCAAAAAAAAAAGTATGTGAGACCATATTTTAAAAATGTCTATATCTATCCATCTGTCTATATGCATGCATGTGTTTGTTGCAGCCTGCCTTACACACATCAACATATTTATATTTAGTATTTCAAATACTGGCAAGCATCAGTTTAAAAATGAAAAGGGAAACCTTGTTTTCTATATATTAGAGTTTTGAAGTTGGTTGACTTTAATGTTCAAAAAAGTGCAAGTTAGTTTTTTTTTTTTTCCCCATGAATGAGATAATTAGAAAAGACCCCTTCGTCTTGCTGTGGCCCATGGTATCTAATAAGGTGCAGATTCACATGACGGGTTTGCATAGTGCTCCTTGTTATCCAGCTGCATATTTGGTTGCAAAACATGTATGAACTTAATTCTGTTTGAAACCTTTTCACCACTCATCTGTCAAAGTGGTTTGAAATGGCTAATGAGTTCAAATGTTGGAAAGGAGCAGGAGGAAGAAGAGATAAGAACAAGGGCAAAACTACCTTCCATGTGTGCACAACCATTGCACAGATCTGGTTCCCTTAAGAAAAAAGGCCAGAAGGAGAAGACAAAGCACAGAAAGGAGAAATAAGGCAAGGTCTGGAGCAAGAGATGAGCAGAAAGAGTATGTGGTCAGGTAGCTGTGCAGAGTCGTTATAAAAGTTTTTTGAGTATATGCTGCAGAGGAGGAGTTTGGGGAGTTTTTGAAAGAAGTAAAAAGCAGTTGAAGAGGAACTGGGTCAGAAAGGTTCCATGAACAGGGAAACATATGTGGAAAAATTATTGGAAATGCCTGTGAGAGAGGTGAAAGAAAGGGATCCAGAGGTCAACATCTCTGCAGGAAGTGGGGCAACATGGTCCAACACAGCTTCTTAGCTCTTGTGCTCCTTCAAAAGCCCCGTACGCACGTTTTGAACATTGCACATGTTCTCAGGGACTTTGAATCGCTGGAGCTGTTCAAGACAGCTGAGACCTAAGGGCTGGAGGGACTGAGAAAGAGGCAGCTTTGAAAGCAGAGAAGAGAAATTGGAAGTTAATAGAATTGGCTCAGACAAGCCAAGAAATGAATTTTTAAAAAGTTGAGGGACGTGGTCTAATTCCTCAAGGAATGCTGTTTACACGGCATGTTTGTGATGGATTGAGAAGGAAGGTATTGTAGCAGCCAATTGGAAAGGTACAAAGTATCTAGAGTTTATTTGCAGTAAGGTGTATGTTGCCTCATTGCTCACAGCTGTAACGATACTGCACTGTAGTGATATTATACCTTTTACAATCCATGTCTATTTTATTAATGAACGGGATTTTTTGTCAGTTCTCTGTTTCATGGGGTGCTCATGGAATCCGATCAGTGATCCTGTAATGAGCTTTCTATTGATATTTTGGTAGAAGCTTGGGATACAGCACCAAAATATGTTTCCTCTGGCAGTGCAGCTATTTTAGGAGACCTCTGTCCTTACAGTTTCCCCAGCTACTCATGCCATCGTGTATATACAGCCCTCTGTGGAGTTGTGCTTGCAGGCTGGACCAGTGAAGCTTTTGTTACATGGATCTCTCCTTACTCATCCAACCCAACCATGAGGTGTTTTTCAAAATAATACATGTTAGTTATTGATTTTTGGTAGACTTTGCCTCTTGCTGCCGCCTTTGCTTTGTCAGATCCACATGTTGTTTTCAGTAAGTTTTTGATGTTACAATTCAGCGTAACAAAGATGAGTAAAGTTGTTGTCCTTTTGTTTGTTCTTTAGTAACAACCAAGTTTGGGGTATTTGGGGCATTTCTAACATTCACTAGGAGCAATGATGGTAAAAATGTCATTACTTTCTTCATGAACCTTGAAACTAAACTAAATTGTAAAAATTATGAGGGAAGCTCATTCAGTATTAGAAGCCAAAGCCTACCATGCGACTTTGTTTAGAGAAATGCTGGAGGCTTTGAAATGTCAAATAGATTCCAGTTGTGTAATTTGAGCATCAAATTGTATTAACATCCATACTAAAAGTAAAATAATACCATTCACTGGCTTGGTTTCATTCATTTTAAATAATGGTGAATTCATAAACGAAAATGACCTTTTTAATTCAAAGTTTTAGATATGTTTCAGAATGTCAACAGTTAAAATTTTGAAAGGAAAAATATTTTTTTTTTCTTTTTAGGTCTTGGCTCAAGTACTTCTTAACACAATTGTAGTTCATAATGAAGCAGTTAGTTAACTTTTATCCTTTAGTAAACTCATATCATCTCCTGAAATTCAGTAATACTCTGTGCATGTGTCTGTGAATAAGCCTAGTACAGTATGCATTTACTGTGCACATGCCATGTACTACATAAACGTGTACTTCAAATTGCTATTATAACCCTATGTCAAATACTTTTTTCAAGCTCCTTTTGCCCTTACCCACATGCCATCTACAGCATCCTCACTGTCAGGCTGCTTTTAAGTTTCTTAAACTCTGTCTAGCTTCCAGTTTCTGTAATCTTATTTTAAACAGAATAAACTACTCTCATAATATGGGCAGAAAGTATATATTGTTGTATTTGATGTATTGCATCAAATTGTGATGTACCACGTCAGACTGAGGTGCTTACTCAAGTCTAATGGCTTTACAGATCATATCTTCTTGTGAACCATCAGGGCAGCACTGACAAGAAAAGGGAGTAGTAGGAAAGCTGTGGTAGACAGAGCAGTCCACATGGACTTAGTAATGGACCGCTCCAATAACTCTGGCAGACCAATGGACTGGCAATAACTCTGCATATAGAAAAAATGTTGAAACCTATTAAGAGCCAGCTGAACCATATTTGGAGTTACCATTCAGACAAGTTTATAACTGGATTCTTTGCACTGGAAACTTGTCTGTAGGTTTAAATGAGGAAGGTATTATTATCAACTGGCACTGTAATACTCTTAAAGGCATATGTAAATATGTATGCTCTTAAGATGTATGCTCTTAAGAAGGCAGCTGGGGAAGGGTCTTGGCACCCAGGTTAATTTAAATGCTCACATTTTTAAAGTATTATTGAGAAGGTCTTGGCACCCTGGATTTGACAAGTTGTTCAGATATTACAATCCTTGCAGTGCCTTGCAATATATTTTGTTAGCTCAAGTGATAAGAGAGAAAACAAGCAAGCTTTTAGGCAGACAGGCATTTAAAACATTTTGATATGAAGTTTTAAGATGTCGAATGCATGTAGGTGACCTTTTTAAATGCTGAATTACACTTTCCTCTCGCTAAGCCTTTCTGATTATAGCACAGTCTAGTCGGATGTTAGCTTGTGCCTCCAGCTTAGCCTTTGCAGCTGCTTCGGAGTGTTCATCCCCCTCCAGTTCAATATGCTCTTCTCCCCTTTGGCTAAAAATTTGACTTGCCCTTAGTCCTTCCAGTAATTTCACCGGATATTAGGTCAGGTCCCAGGAACCCCAGGGCATCAGCCAAATGCCTTTCTGCGCTGATTGACATCGGGGCACAGCTCGTGTCGCGGATGGAGGGAATATCCTTGCTTGCCTTTGCCAGGGTGTTTGACCGCCGCTGCAGAAGGCAGGGTAGCAGGGCTGCGAAAGGGAGGGCCTTCCGAAAGAACTGCAAGGCTGCGTGGAGGGTGCTTTTAGAAACGAGAGTCCGTGAAGAACTTTGGAGACATAGAAAAGTTGAGCATTTTCCAGGAATAAAATATTCGGTATTTTACAATTCTAGTAGTAGATTTTGAATATTTTTTATTTGCTTTTACTATTTCTAGACAAAAATCATTGTTAAAGCACTATGTATACGAAATACATTATGCACCCATGAAGAAAGTGCAAATATGCCAGTGCAATTCAACACCTTTTTCCCTTTTTTTTTTTTTTAGATCACCTTTTGCTGCTGTGACAGATTACTCAGTTACAAGAAATAACGTCATACAGCTCTGTCTGGAACTAACAACAATTGTACAACAGGTATGAGACCATCTGCTTACATCTAATTAGTTTCTTCCAGCCTAATAGTAAACGACCAGTCGCTTGTTTACACGGGTTTGTGTTACTCTCTGTCTATATCCTTTTCTAATACAAAGTAGGTATAGGTATAGTAGTGTTTAATAAATGCTTTATAAAAATTCTGCTTGCTTATAGAGCTTGTTTGGACAGTGCTGTGTATATGCTTCAGAGTCACTCAGTACAGAAATTCATCTCAGATTTTCTAGTCTAATACCACCACTACAAATTAGCAAAATACGGTAATTTGCTTATCTAATATTTTACATTTTGTCAATAAACTTTAATTAACTGTCTGACTCTAAAGGTTTATAAGTATTCAAGTTTAGTTATCTCCACCTTCATGTAGTTCTTGCCATCTACGCTTCTGTAAAGACAACACGTGTCCCCATGAGGCTAAATACAGGCATAGACATTTTTGTACCATCCCCCTCCAAGAAAGCCAGAAGCAGACACTGAAACGCACATGCTAAATGGGCTTCATTTGTGAGTGCTGTCTAGAGAGTGCTGTTCCCCATCCATTTTGTATCTGTCCCTGACTTTACCCATTGTTCTGGTAAAAATGGAAAATCTTTTTTGTTTCAAGTTCAAACTAATATTGAGACGAACTGCATTAGAATTAAACTAGGAAATTAAAATACTCCTATTCAACCAAGCATCATCTTGTACTCACATGCAAGTGCTTCAGAGATGCATCCTATTATTCTCCAGGATTCTTGTAATTAAAAGGATGGCAATCAATTGTTTTCAAATTTCTTTTTGTTTGTGTATGTTAGCTCAATTAACAACTTTATATGTTATCTAGGTTTGTAGTGTTTGGAGATCAGCCGTGAATGCCCATTCTACAGGGAAATTGAAACAGTTTGGGTCTATCAAGAGACTTATCTGGAATGGTTTTGTTTGTTGAAAATACTAACCTGAAGGCTGTTTATTTTTTGACAGTTATGATAACTGCCTAAGGTATAAATGGCATGAGGGATTAGAAAATAAATCCTGTATTTTGGGGGTATTTTAGTAAATGAAAAGAGAGCTTTCACTCCTTTTGGATATTTTACCCATTGTGTATTGTTGCTGATTTGCTCTTGTGTTGTTTTATTTCTATGAATATCTGGTGCTCTTTACTTATAATAGAGCTCAGCAAGTCCAAAAGAGTTCAGTTTGAATAAAAGGAAAAAAAAGACTTTATAAGCTAATGAACCTTCCAGTTCATATTTTAAGGGGTTTTGAGTTAGCAACTTGAGGGCTTGTTTAGAGTTCAAGCAATTCAGTTCCCTGTGAGAAGAGTCAGAGTTTTCATTCTTCTTCAGTATAGCCTACTATATTTCTTGCTGGTGATTCTGCTTTATCTACAATCAATAATAATCATAGTAATGAAAAAAGATCAGTGAAAAAATGAAGGAAGTGGGCTAGGTAGAAGCACTGAGGAGACTTTTCCCATCATCACATGTATCAATCCTATATGAGCAATATTAGAATTCTCTGATGGCCTCTTGACATGACTATTTGACAATGCTGTCCGTCTGAGCCTAAGAATGTTTTTTTTCGTTCACTCTCTCACAGATCTGTGAAATGTCAGAGATCAGTTCAGTTTATGTTCCCTCTGTGCTGAGTAAGAGCGGTGCTGCTAGTGCCTTTCAGTTCAAATATGGGAAATATAAGTTTCTCGGTTTTCGTTATTATTACTATTATATCATTTTCCCCCAATTATGCCCATGCATTTTGAGGAGATGGAACCACTAGCCCCATTCTGCTATTTTGTGCTCCAGGTTGAGCTTCTTATCACCACCTGGGCTCAATTTGCAATAAATAGTTGGTGGTGGTGGCTGTGGAGAAGAGTTTGGGCCTTTTTTTTTGACTTGGCTCTGTATTACATGTGCTTTTATTTACTGTTTTGTGCTCATTGTATTGCCCCTTTGCCAGGCAGGCTCTTCATGTTTTGCTCATTGTAAGCTGAAGAGCCCTCTGCCCCATCCTCACTGCTAACCCACTGCTAACTGGAAAGTGGGGAAAATATCAATGACTGCAGTTTCCCAGGAACTAACTCAATATCAGCTTATTTTCCGTACTTTGAAGTCAAAGGGAGTATTTATGTGCCTAAATTTAAGCACATCTGAAATTAAAATGGGCTGTATGCAAAAGAATGATAATGAAAAATACCATTACTAGTCCCAAACACAGGTGGTTTGATCTCTACTTAAAACAAATGCATTTCCTTCAGCTCCTTCACTGAGCTTTTCTTTTGTGTAATAATTGAACACAACGGCAGTTCTCATTATGCTCTCTTAATGCTTTAATTTTAATGTCTCAATATCACCGTATCAGGTGCTTTTCCTTCTCAGAATCCCTTTTCTTTCATATATGAAGTATTTTATAGAGCTTCACTATTTCCTAATAATTTGTAATTTAACATGTACAGATTTTTTTGATTTATAAGAGACCTAGAGACAGCAATGTTACAATTTGTTTATGTAAGACTAGCTACGGTTTTTATAATGCCTAATGAGGTATTAAAGACATAAACGTACAATCTACATTTTTTTACATCTTTTTCTTTTTTAATGGGGCCATAAAATTTAATAATAGAACTCCACTATTTACCAATTGAGCACTGAAAGGTTTCAAAATGTTTTTGTTGGTTTCTTACAATCAATTTTCAGATTTATTAAATAAAAACTGTTCTTTTTTCAAGATGGGGATAAAAAGCTAAAATTAGTCTGTCTGGCTTGTATTATGTTGAGGTTAATTGTAATGCCAGTATTTCCTTTATAGAATTAAGTTTTCTTTCCTTGTTATCAGTACTAAATGGATAGTGGGCTAAAAACTGGCAGAACATTGCACTCTTATGAAATCTAGGAAAATCTGTTATATTTCTGTGCCTTAGCCTTAAAATAATTAGAAAAGTTGGAGTTAGAATTACCACCCTGAGACAACCTTTTCAGTGTAATGCAGTGTAGTGCATAGTTTATATTTTAACTGTTTCATTTTCTGTTTGTGTTGCACGTTGCCCAGGACCCAGCTAACAGATGAGTGTCCAGTGGGTACTTGCCACTGCAAGTTGGTCCCTCAAAGCAATGCAAGTTATGGTTGTTACCTGCTTTGCATTCATACTAATCATTGCTTTTATGCAGCCGTTTTATTTTGGCTTAGGTATTTTTTTTCCCCCATAGGACTGTGGAATATTGTTTCATAGGTGCTTCCTGCAGGTTTTCCCTCTTAATATTCCATCCTCCTTGCTGATGGTTTATTTAACTGAAGGTTTGTGTGCCTGCATCGTTTTTGTAATCAAATCTTCCCCTACAACATAGCACAGGAAAAAAATAGGAAAAAAAGATTCAAATAATAAAGAAATGAGACTCTTATGATATTTGCTGCCATTACCTTGTGCTCTCGGCTTGCACACTATCTCCATTTCTTCCCTGTACTTATTCATCTGTTTAGTGTGGCCCTTTTGAGCATTATCTGCTTGCATTGCATCAAGTAAAATCACTCATTCTTTTTGGATGATACAAGGCAGTATGTGACAGTACTAGTAGTGATATATGATGATAGTATGGTGATATAGTGATAGGAATTCCTGGGTTTTGAGGTTACTTTGCGTTTTTTTTTTTTTTTTTGGGGGGGGAGGGTTGATTTTTGAATTCAGATTTGTGCTGGTGGAATTGTATGAATAGCAAAAACACATAAGGAAGAATGCAAGTGCCTGTTTATCCTTGTTACCTTAATGAAAGTCTTGCCATTAATGTGTTAAGTCATGATGCCCAGCTGGTGGTGCCTGGAACTTGTTCAGTTCCAGTATGTTTGGTTCAGTAGGATTTTCAAAAAAGCAATAATAGCAACAGTGGTAGCTGGAAGAAGCAAAAAAATTATTGCGTTCTTAGGCAATCTATATCTAGCATTTATTGTCATTTTCAGTGCTTGTATTCCTAAGAAACCCATTAAGGTTTCAGTAAGGAAACTTTCTCATTGGGTTTTAAAATCATGGAAATCTTGGGAATATCTGTAAGGCTTGATTTTATTTCTTCTTCAGATTTATAAGTTATTAGACATCGGAAGGAAGTTTTACTGCTAAATACATTTTTTTTTTTTTTTTTTTTACAATTCCTATTTTGGCTAGTGACACTTAATTTTTTCACTTTTGTTGATCACTTGTGACATTGATTTGCTGTGGTTTTTCAGAAGATGCTCCAGCATTAGCGTAGTTGTAGGCCTCTGTATACTCCTTTTTGAAAGCTTCCCTGTAATTCGTTCTCTACCTAAATATCTTTTGAAGAGAGTGGCAACAGGTATCGGGGTACATAACAGGAGTGAAGATGGAGAGCAGTTACTTTACCACTGTGCATTTAGCTTGCACAGTTGCCACACAGTTTATTCATTATTTCATCTCTCACAGCAGCGTTGTGAGCTAAACTCAGATTTCAGAGGGAGAAACTACAGAGGGAGAAACTCCCTACAGAGGGAGAAACTAGAGTTTGAGAGATGCCACCTTGCATGGAAGATAGTAAAATCTGGATACTCTGCCTCTAATTAGAGGTAGCAAGGGTTTTAAACTGAAAGCCTGAACACAAAGCAAATGCCAATCCAGAAGGGCCCTGTGTGCGGGCTCAGCTGAGGGATTTGAAGCTTGGTCCCCGTTTAAAGGTGCTGGTGGATCTCAAGAGCAGGGGTCTGCCTGCTCCGGCCACTTGCAGAGTCCCTGGCCGTCTGGAGGCACAAATCTCTGCTAGACTCCCAGCCACTGCTGTCTTTTAGGAAAAAAAAAAGTAATTTGTGAAGAGGATCACAAATTGCTTCTCAAGTAGTGCAATATTTTCCTGGGACGCTGGAGAGCTAAGTAAGTGGTGTGTGTTAAGAAGTGTTAGTCATCTTTGCATTTTTTATAACCAAATGGTTGCAACTTATGTGCTGAATGTTTCAAATAACAACTCTCACTGAGAAAATATGTGTAGCCTAATTTTCCAATTAAAAGGAGAAAAGGGGAATTTGATCTCTTAGACAAGTCAAGCTCCCAACAGAGGGTCCTCGGAGAATAATTTATTAATTTTCCTAGGTCATCATCAGATAGAAGCATACAGAAGAATAATAAATATTTTTAGGAGTAGTAATATTGTTACAAAATATCTTGCATATAATCTTTTCTATTCCAAACCCTTACTTTTCTTTTTAACTCTTAATTATTAAGAACTTTAAGGACTTACTAAATATAACTTTAAAACTTTGAAAATAAGGTCATGCTAGATAGATGATCATTTCTCAGGTATTCCTTGCCAGTAAAGTGGTGCTTTAATAGTTTGATGGTGTGAATGCTTAATTGGGTGCTCATTAAAACTGCTTTGCACTTCCTTGTTGTTGAGATTTTCAAAGCAAGATATGCTTGATAGAAATTAAGTTACATATTAAATTCCAAGCCTTTCAGTTTAAACTGCAAGAATTCTTCCATCCACTTCAGCTTCATTATCAGATGCTTCCAGAAAAATCTTTCTTAACCTCTTTTGGTAAAAAAATCACCTTTAAAATACTGTAAATATTTCATCAAGGGGAAGCCATATTTTTGGAATTTAAAATATATATTTATAATGTAACATTTATATAAAATGGCCCATTTCTAATAAGTGCATAGAGGTGTTGGTAGATAAGTATGTTAAAAATGGAATGAAAAAAATAGCCCAGCAATGTCTACCGATAGTGCATGGAATCCAAATGATATTTATATGAAAAACTTATAGCTCATTGAGAATAATACTGGCAGAAAGCTTGGGTGACCTTGAATCCTGCAGCTGCTGAGCTTATGCAAGATTTTCTGTTGCACTAGGTTCAAAGCAGTGCTCAGTGGTGGTGTTTCAGGATATGTATTATCCTGTGCAGTTGTTTTCTTCACATTTAGAAATCAATGTATAATGTATAAGGTACAATAGAAGTTAAAGGATTGTTGGAAATATGAAACTGGCTTTTGTTTACAAAAAGCAATATCAAAGCAGCTTGAATTTATGTCCTGAAAAAGAGAGTAGCTTATTTCTGTATAGCACATTTTTTAGAAAAATACTTAATTTAATGTAATGTAAAAATGCCTGAGGTGCTTAACATAGGTGACTTTTTCTGATTCTGATATTTTATATCAGTTATTTTTCTGTACTTTTTTTTTCTTGAAGTGTCTTACTAGTAGTTATATTATTATCTTTAGAGTTAAGTTTTGAAGTCCTTTTTGAGATGGGATTAGGCACTAAGTAGCTCAAAAGTTAAAACATTAATAGCCTATAGGGATATGCAGCATTGCTAAAAAATATTTCATGCCTCACACATTTTCACTGAAATACATGCTTTAAAGAATTTTTTCCTAAACTTTTGTAGTCTGTGATTTGACGTTTTCAAAGTAGCTTATGAATTCACTGTGTGCTTTAATAAAACTCCACCCCCCTGGGGTCCTGTGAATTTGTGACCTTTGTTTTCTTTTTGATTCTTCTGTAAAGTGGTCTCTTTTCCTCACGGTTGAGAGAAGGAAAAAAAAAAGGGTAAAATATCATCGAACACCTAAGCTAAGAAGCTTATGCTTAGAAAGCAAAAAAGAGGTTGAAGTTGAGTTGTTTTTTTGTTTGTTAGTTTGTCTTCCAGATTAATGATTGGCAACTTCAGAGAAATGAAAAACAAAACTGGATAGTTTGAGGGGAAAAAAAGCTATTACATTTTTAAGCTATTCTAACTAGTCTAGCTCTTACACTTTACCAAGAAAAGGAGCTTGAGTGAAAGGCAAAGTGAAAGGGAAAGAGCCAAGGGCTGCTTGGGTTAATTGATCCATGTAATGGGAAGCACTAGCAGAAAGTAGCAGAAGAGCCATGGAAACACAGAACAAGTGTAGACGTAAGTCAAAACTGTGTCCTGATGTCTCCTGTGTTTTGCTGCAATAAAACCTGCAGTTTTAATCTCAGAGTGACCATGTGTTGGTGGATGTGTCAGTGACTGCCGAGGGGCGTCACAGTTCCTCTTTAGAAGGAGGCAGACAGACGGTATGTGCAAGCCCCCGTCATTGCTCTTCATAAGTGATAGATACAATCAAGAATGAGGTTGGATTATGGTTACTCCCCAGTAGAAGTGGAGACTGAGGCTTTGGAAGCTCCGATTCCACTCTCCTGTGACAGGGTCGTCTTTCCAGTTTGGTGAAGAGAGGATTTGAGCTTCAGTGAATGGCAGAAACTGTTGCTAGATAGCTAGTGGAGGCCTTGAGCAAGAAATAAGAGCAGCGTCAAGCTTATCTCAGGAAGGTACTATGTGAAATACCTTTGTGTTTGTTTGCTCGAACCATTAAAGAACTGAAATTTATCAAGAATTTCAGAGGATTCACAGAATCACAGAATGGTTGAGGTTGGAAGGCGCTTCTAGAGATCATCTAGTCCAAGCCATCTGCTTAAGCAGGATCACCTAGAGTACGTGGCACAGGGTTGCATATAGGTGGGTTTTGAGTATCTCCAAAGAATAGTATCTCCACAACCTCTCCAGGCAGCCTAATTCAATATGAAATGTTCGAGTGATAGCTGAACCTGAAATGCTAACTACATAAACATAATTATTTTTCTCAAGTTCAACTAATTTTATTTCCTCTGTGGCAGAAAAAACACCTAGGCACTACATGCATCATGCAGTGTTTTGCTGCAATTGTGTTCTATCAATCAGAATGATTATCAAAAACAATAGTGAAGGGAAAACAAAAGTAGAAAACTGAGAAATTACTTACCTTTAAGTAATCTTGAAGTGATTTGAGAAACTTAAGAATTGTAACATGAGAGTGCTATTATTAGAAACTATATTTCACATGTCAGTAATAAAATATTTAGTTTTGGATGTCTGACAATAGTTTTTCTGGATTAGAAGAACAGGAGTAAGGGTGTTTTATGTTTATTTTTTCTCCTTTGGGTGGAACATTCTTGCCTCATTTTCAGCCTCTCATCTGTTGCTGGAATTTTTTACCTATTGAGAAAGTCTGTGCATAGAGAAGTCACCTTAGAGCTGAAATTCAATTTAGATCTTCTAGACATGTAGAATCTTGCAATATAAGGGCAAGTACAAACATGATTTTTGATAGTGCAAAAGTACTTGCTGTGATTTCTGCCCTAAAAGTATACCAGCTCATTTTAGAAATACACTTCAGGAAGAAGTGTTACTCTCTATATGCAGAGTAAGAACTAAGATATGACCAGATGCCAAAGGAAAGCAGATGGGCCCTTCGCAGTACGGAGGGTAGAAATACTTGGAAATGGAAAATGACTTCAGAAAGGCAGTAGATAAGCATTCAGTGCAGCATTGCATCTCTGCTAATCCAGAGAAGATTTTTTTTTCCCAGTAGTTACTTCATCTGTGGGTGAATTATGTAAGTTGCGCTACATTTTTACATGAAGAATTCTGTTACTATGGCGATAGGTGCCACTCCATACAGATTGTTTAAATAATAATAAAGCAATTCTTTGTACTCTGTAAACTGGGTAATTGCTATTATTTTGTACACAGGGGTTGTGAACTCAGAGAGAAGTGCAGTTTCATTAAATATTCATGGAAAAGCTCCAGACCTTTCAGGAACACATTAGCTTGAGCGGGTTGCATAGGAAATCTCTTTTTTTGTATAGCATTTTATTTAATATTTTTCAAGACAGAGAGCTTTTCTCTTCCCTTGATACCTCAAGTGGTGTGTGCTTCCTGCACACCCCCTGGCTGAGCCCTGGCTGAAGAGCAGCAGCAGCGCGAGGCGGCCGTAGAGCCCGTGTTGGGGAGCTGCGGGGACTGGATAACCGGAGCATCGATGGAGAAGGCAGGCAGCATTCCTGAGCAGCAGTGGGAAGCGAATCGACAGGATTTGCGTGGGAAGCGGAGAGGAGTTGCAAATGGCACGCAGGTTGTGAGCTGGTGGCACAGAAGGCTGTTGACAGGGACAGGGGAAGGAGGGGTGCACGGGCACGAATGCGCCTTCAGCTCCAAAGCCTTGGGGCTGGTGGCGTGGGTCCAGGAGGAGCCTCAGAGCTGCGCTGTGAACAGAAGGGACGAGGCATCTGTGAGTGGGATGCGAGCAGCAGTGACGGGGTGGTAGGAACGGAGAGCTGAGCTCGGAGCATCCCCGGAACTGCCTCATCTGGAGGCTCTTTGAGAGCAGTTCGGTGGGAAGGAAGTTAGCGAAAGCGTCCTGAGAAGGCAGCGTATACATGTAATATCTACATTTCTACCCCTGGCTGTGTCATTTGAAAAAACTGTTTGTATGGCCATAGCCAAGGATGGCCTACCCCAGCACAGGTCTGGTGCATTGCTTCACAAAAGCCTTGCCATTGCATTTGCTTCAGTTTAGATATATTTATTTGCCTTCCATTAGAAAAGAAGATATTTGCCCTTCCTTTGCAGCCCTGTTTTTTTCCATACGTTTATCATGGCCAGCATCTGCTAGGCCCATACCTTCTTCTCCTAATGCTAGAGCTTTTCGACTCAAAGACATGGTAACCCGCCACACCAGGAGCCTCTCACTGGGTCTTACTCCTATGCCTGTTGGCAAAGAGTGTTACCTGCCTTTGTTTTTAGGTTTCCCTTCACGTCGCTTCCCTTTCCAAAAGGATGGGTTGAACAGATCTGTGATCTGCCAATTTGCTTTTTATTGTTCCAGCAATTCCTTGGGTATACCAGTAAATCGCAGTTTGGGCAGTGGAGTTCCCCAACGTCCCTCAGTTTTCCAGTCATCCTGTTGTACAGAATATGGGAATGTTTTCCACAGCCAGTTTTATACTGATCAAGTTTATTGCTTCAGAGCTCTGTTTATTTCTGTTGTCAGCTGCATTAGATGTGTTTTCCATGAAATTTCTGTTTTAAGTAGTGAAAGACTGAACTGATTACATCTATGTTCTCTTCATACCCATTTAGAAATCATACACCACTGTTCTGGTACGTGAAAAGCCATGAGGAATGATAATAAATGAGGCCACAGAGTGTCTTCTGTTTTTTTTTTTGTGCTTTAAGAAGGCTTTAGACACTGTCATCATTATTGTTTTAAAGAACATTGATGTTCTTCGTGAGAAACTTTATTTAAGGTTTCAGTCTTTGTATTGTAGCCTTCTTGCCATAGATAAATTGGGCATAATTCAAAGAAAATGAGCCTTACTAGAGCCAATGACACAAATTGCCTTGAGCTTGTGACACTTGATCAAGCTCAAAGAGGACTTCCTGAAGCCAGAACAACTGATTTTGAGGGTTGCAGTGCTGAGGATGAAGGGATAGGGAGTTACACTCTGAGCCTTCTCGATTTAATTATTTTTTATTGATGCTAAGTAGCAATGGTGACAGACCATCTATTTGACATACTGGTATTAAAGGATTCAGTTACAGTTCTAATCAATTTGAGAAGCAAAGGGATTTAAAGAATAGCTTGGCTTGTTGCCAACAAATGGTTACATTACTCAAGAGTGATTTTATACCCAAGGTTTGGCAATGCATGGGAGTCTGAGCCTTCTTTCTGCAGTAATGTAATTCATTATTTTTGTTACAAATAGAAAACTATCATTACATAGTTCAGAACATTTTGCATGACTTCAGAGCAATGGTGACAGCAGTTCCATGAGACATGTTTTTAAGCACTACATAAAATCTACTTGTTGTCCTCTTAGACATAGAAGATATGTGGAATTGCTCATGAAAGATGCATTTCCCAAGCAGATTTACCACCATTTAAAAAATTGTGTTCACAACCTGTACATTTTGTCAGATAAAGGAAAGTAAAAACAGAGCTGCATATGCAAACCTATGCATTTAAATAGCCTTCGTGTATATTCAGTTGGACTGCAAAGAAAAAGAAAACAAGAACAACAGTGAGGAGGCTCCAACACAGGCAGCTCAAAAGATCCCTAGAGAATGAGCGCTCTCGTGACAAGCTCCCATCCGTGCAAATTGCTCCGGTTGACTCCAGCACGGTAGTGGGAGGCAGCCTGCTGTCGAGCGATGCTAATGTGTGGATTCACGAAGGAAATCTTTTGGCTGACGTGTTACCTGAGAATCAGGAGATCTGGATTTTGTTCTTGGCAACCATGTAACCTGCTTATGAATCAGTTCTGCCTTGATTTCCTTGCCTTGGAGGAAAAAATAGATTTGCATGACTAAATACAAGAACAAATAAAGCATTCTGCTGGCAAAGAAAATGCAGGGAAAGAATTTCTAGACCTCTCGAGTTCTGTCATCTAAGGATTACTAGGGATGCTGAAATGTTGGTTTATCTTGTGTGTTCTTAAGCAACTACTATGCATAATTCTGCAATTCTCCTTTCTGGTATCACTTACCTATTGGTTTGTATCTTATTTTCTGAGGCAGTGTATCTTTTCTCTCAATTTAAATCACAGCGTTGATAGGAACTTGACACTGCCAGAAGCAGTACAGGCAAACCCACATGAGGCAAACCCACAAACAGTAACAGTGGTAGTAATAATAATAAGGGTATTAAGTTTCAAGGCTGTAGCCTGTGTGCACCCCAAGAAGAGAAGTCTTGGACAAGTAATTGCAATAGGTAATTTGACAGGTTGCCAATTCAAATGTGTAAACCAGGATATATATATGCAGAAATAGAAGTATTTTTCATAGAATATTATTCTGTATTTATAGTTCTAAGGAACTGCAAGATTATTTCTTTTCTTATGTGACCTATGTGACCACTAGGATGAGTTGACAGTCTTTCTAGATCTCAGTATTTCACATTTTGAGTTGATATTTAATCATATCTGGTGCAAATGAAAAGAGTAAAGAATGTCATTAATTAACCTGCTCCCCCTCTTTGTGACATGCAGTATAGGAGTTTAGGATGAAGGCAACACCAGTGACTTCAGTAGAAAATGAAATGTAAAAGTAAATAATCATAAGCGTTGGTTTGGGAAAACCAAATCCACAATTATTTGTGTTTTGTGTGTGTGCTCGCTGTGTCTGAGGGAAGGAAGCCTGGGAGCTGTATACCTGATAGTGTGCACAGCAGCGATCAGTGCTGCTCTCTAATATAACACATCCAGTTTTATATGGCTTTGATAATTATTATTTATGCTTCTGTGTTAAGATCTCTGCAGATAAAACCTGTAATATTTGTATAAATAATGCAGAATTGTGGCTATGGAAGAAATACTAACTAGGTAACTGAGAGGCAATGCCTGTCGGTTGGAGTGTGGCATAAATCTTGATAGTGCTATGCATAGGTTTTCTAGTTATACTAGGACTGACAGTGCATCACCCCTTTCTGTGGGTGTTTTGGGGTATTCTTGTTCTTTCCAACTTCCTCCCTTATAGTAGCTTTTCTTTCCAGTTTGGACTTGTGTTTCCCTGTTGTTAATATCCTAATAGGCTTCCAGTTGTCACTACAAAGGTCACTTTTGCCATTTTTGATGCATGAGGCAGTGCTGGAAAGAGTGACCATGAGAATGCAATGTTAATCATTTAAATTGTGCAATTATATTGCCATTTTGATTGTCTTTCTATGCTGATGACACTTCCCACCTTTCGTTTTGGTCCATTGCTGTGGACCAATTATTGAACAAAATTTTCAGGAATTATAAACTGGTACAGTCTTTGTAGTGCACATGGGAAAGAGAAGCACATTTCGTTGCTTTATAAGCAACTTGCACCACTGATCTCAGAAAACAGCTTGAATTTAGGAAACAGCCTTGTGCTGCTCATGCTGGGAGATTGTTTGCGTGATTAGATGAAGATCAAACAGCCCAGCCTTAGTAGCAGCTTGTTAGAGAACATATGTGTAAAGTACAGAGAATAAAGAGGTAAAGCCAGAAGATCTCCCCCTTTTTGCATGCACATATCTCGGTTTGGGGTGATTGGAGCATCGTTTCATGAAGATACCAGCAAACCGTGAGCTTGCATGGGAGCAAAGCCAGGCTGCATGTGATAGGCTTGTGCGTACCTGCTTTTCTAAAGCAGGGGAAAGCCGGTGTTAAACTTGTGCGTGGTTTGCTTCTTACCCGGATGCAGTGATGTGGTGCTGTGGTTTAACAAGGATGGAAGAACCTTTCAGCAGTGAGGTCCGGACGCCTAGTCTCGGCGGGGAAGACAGAGCTATTGGATGGCTGTGGGCGGCGTGCTATTGCAAACACAGACTTAGTCTCTAAATTTGTAGTTAGTGACTCTTCTCATTGTTCTCAAGCAGTTTCAGCTCTTTTAGTTGAGATGAAATGAGTATGAAAAGGCAATAATTGTAAATGGTAAAGGCCCCCAGTAATGAGTATTCAGTTTATCCTTCTACCTAAGGGATGTTTAAAGAGGGTGAGCTCAGTTTCTCTGCACTTGCTTAAAGACAAAGCACAAAGAAGTAGAAAAACAGGAGGGGGGGGTGGGGAATAAAGTTTGCTAGGAGTGAAGGCGACAGTGCCTTGGGATCATTCGTTCTGGGGGTGACTGCAGGAAGTCGGAGCGAGCTCGCGGCGGTGCGGCGATGAGCTTGGTGACCTTTCCGAGGTTTCTTTGAATCCTGCACTCCAGGGCTGCCCCGGGCTATTCTGGCACAGAGCTTTGCGCTTCTGCACATCTCACTGAGCTAGGGACTGAGTAAGAGTTAGTTAGTTGTGGTATAATATTTAGGCATTTGTGTATGGAAAGAGAGTGTTTTGGAATTGTTTCTTACCTAGCACGTTAGGTTTGCTCTCCTCCAATTTCTCTGGCTTTTATGGTTTACTGAACTCAAACTGTTATTTTTCCACTTGCCTGAATAGGAAGATGTAGCATCAAGCCCAGCAATCAGCAGTGTCAGATATGATGGGGTCATTTAGTGATTTGTCTCCCGAGCCGCTGGACATGTGCGCATTTAGGGAGGAATTTAAGGGCAGAACCACAGTGCTTAGCTTTTGGTTAGATTGATTGCCTGGGAAGTTTTCTACTTGCTTTACTGGCTTTTGTAGATCCAGGAATGCTTTTCCTACTACTGGTTTGTCAGAAACAACCATATTTCTTTAACTTGCTTCATGATAATATGGAACTGTTTCATTTCAAGAATGTATCAGTTCTTATTCTCTCATTTCTTGTTGGTTAGCATTTAAAAACCCAGAATCCTTCCTCCCTTAGCAGTGAGAATTATCCGGTGGCATCCTTTTGAGCTGAATGTTGAACTTGTAGTTACTTTATTTGTAACATGGACGTTTTACTATGCCTGTTCAGAAGTGG
>JAWLRI010000912.1:1969092-2002772 GCA_034781795.1 Crypturellus tataupa | reverse complement strand
TCTATTTTTAGCATCTTTCAGTTATGTTGATTTAACTTAAGCTGATAAAGTGTATGGAAAACTGCTCAGCTTAAAAGGATATTAATTCTGCTTATTTCGGGAGTTACGTTAGTGGTTGGGAAAGTCTGAATGGAGCTTCAAAAACCTTGAAGAATAATTCATTGATCCCATCCAGCTGTTTAAGGATGTATGTGATGGAAATGTCTAGTTAAGATTAATCTATGTGAAGCAAAACGGTATTAAAGTGAGACCAAAGTAAGCAGGAGTAATTACAGAAAGCAGAAGCAGGGCACCAGTAAGCAGTAAGTTTAAGAGTTTTTCACTGCATTTCCTATTTTAATTCTATAAAAAGAGACAGTCTTCCTAAGGAACCTCACTTTTTTAAAAATCCACTGCTTTCACTTCCAAATAGAGTTTGATTGAGTTGGAAAATTGTAGAAAGTAACCTGTAGGCTGAGATTAATACTCATAAGTTTTTGGGAAATGAAGGAGCCGTTGCTAAATTAATAAATGAAAAGAAGTAATGGATCAGGATGTTCTCTTTTTTGTTAAGATCCAGGCAGAGACTGAAGTGATAATAATTCCCGTCTGCCAACTGTGTTTGAAAATTTGTTATAAAACTATAAGATAATTGGTTAAAAATGTATTGTCAAAGGCATCTTTTTGATGGTCTCATTTAAAGAGAAAAGGAAAAGTAATGATCGGCCTCCTTTCAGGAGTCTATTACCTTGATATTAGGTCCCTCACAAACCTCCCTCTCTTAAATGCTTCTCTCTCTTTCTGCCCAAAATAGGACTTATCTCCCTGCTTAAACTTTATGTATATGCAAACAGAAGCCCGGGCCCAGATAGCTCTGAGACTACTGCAGTTACTGGGTTTTTCTTTACAGTACAACACATGTTTCAGAGCAGAATTAACTGAATAATAGTTATTTGATGCACATTAAGCTAAGTAGCTAGACTTCTTCCTCGGTGCTCAAGTTGCTTTGGCTTGGCCAGCTGTAACTGACTGTGAACACTTTATTTATTTATTTTCAAACAGATTAGCCTTTTATTTATTGCTTTATTTATTTTACCTTTAGTGCTGCATTTCTGAGTGTCTGAAATGACATATATGAGGGAACTCATGGGGTGACTAGTGCTCTTCTTGAGCTCAGCCCTGGGGACATGTTTAAGTGCAGGTGTTCCAGTTTGG
Organism: Crypturellus tataupa; assembly: GCA_034781795.1. Lineage (NCBI taxonomy): Eukaryota > Metazoa > Chordata > Aves > Tinamiformes > Tinamidae > Crypturellus > Crypturellus tataupa. The sequence goes on along the minus strand of JAWLRI010000912.1, from coordinate 2,001,578 downwards.
CAAACATAAGGTCAGATAGATTTAAGCTTGCTCACTGGCCTTGGAAAAACTAAGGACTTCAGTTACTTTTATATGTCTTCTTCTTCTTGGCTGAAAAAGGGACCAATTGTGGAAAGTCTTTTAGAAACTAGTATGCTACAGTTCAAAATATAGATAAGAAACTAGATATGATCTTTCATTCTTCATGCCCTAGGGCATAAACTGGTTACCTACTGAGTGAAGGAAAACATTTGAATTTGCACCAAATAGCTATATGCTCTACAGTGATTTTGTTCCATCCTCCTTTTAATCATTTGACTTTACACATTAGGGCTGTGTGTGGTGTAAGTTTGCCCCTGAATAGAGGGGAGAATTTATGACTGAAACGCAGTGATGAGTTATTGCAAAAGAGAGCTGAAATCATCATACGGCTCTAAGCCTTATGGTGAGAATGGGGACCGCAAAACAAAGGATGAAATGTAATTGTCTGATAATTTCTTTCAATTTCCTCTTTTTTTTTTTTTCTTTTTGGTCTTTTTTTGTCTCGACCAAATCCTTCTCCTTAGTTCAGGTTCCTTTCATGTCGAAGCCTGAGTGCAGGTTGAGAAAGGCTTGGCGTGTTTAATGCCTGCTGATTTTTGTAGGAGGAATTAAACGCTGGTTCCCCTGTGTGTCTTACCATATCTAGCGACTGTCACGTTTTTAAACCTGTACCATGTATTAATGTGACACATTAGTATTTGGGGATACTGCCTTTAAAAAAAATATTCTGGAGTAGACTTCCATGATTAAAGAGCAGCCACCTTTGCTCCTGGAACATATTGTTTTGAATTGCTTAAAGATGTGAGATGTCTGGCATAACCATTGCAACTGCAGTGCTGACACCTTCTGATAGTCAAAGCCACCTTCTAGAACTCTCTCTTACTCGTTAAGCACATTCCTCAGCTATCTTCAATACATTCATTTTTGCAAAGATAATGAATCTCCGGCAGGCTAATACGCTCTGTTGCTTTGGCTACTTTCCCCTGCAGAATTAAAATACAGTATTTTCTACATCCTCCTTAATGTTCTAAGGCAAAATTTCCTCTTGACCAGTTGTCTAACCATAGTCTTTTGTTGTACTTTATTTCTTCACAGTCTGTTGAGAATTGCATCTTCTTTCCTGGAGTCAGAAATTAGGAAGAGGGGTCAATTTTAGATCAGTTTGTATATCACGCTTTTCTTTTATTTTTGCAAAATACAGATGGGATGCCCAGCTCAGGACTAAAGAGCAGCTGTATATGCTGAATCAATTTTCTACATTTACAAGCCTATTTTGTATTGAAAGACCAGCCAAGTGTTTTAAAAATTGAATTGCTATAGGGAATTGGCAATTATGCAGGTATGATAAAGGATCTTGATCCCATTAATGATGTTTTTGCAATCAGAATTGCAGGTTCACAAAGTACCAAAGGTAACTACCATTTGAGGAAATAGGAATATTGTACTCTCATCAGGTTTTGGTGAAACTAATACATGCCTTTGATACTGCTTGTGCTGAATAGGTTATGCTGAAAAGTAATGCACTCCTAAATTGTTTGGAATGAGTATCCAAAGTGCGTGGCTGGTGTGCTTGCACTCCATTCAAATGAATTGATTAGCCTCTATGCAAAATACTGCTGCAGTCCATTACTCTCCATTAAATAAAACAATAAATAAATCGAAAATCTCTTGGCATTTCTCCCAGTTCTATAATTTTCTCCTTTTGCATCTACCAAGCTGAAAGCTCCAGTGAAATCTGGGGAGTCTGGGGAAAACTTAGTCGAACTAGAAGTGAAGTAGCCCTGGACGTGCCTTGAGAGCCATAGACATGGAGTTCTTATGGGTGAACTCCCAAACCCAGAGTACAGCGTGAACCTAGTGAGCCCCCCTCCGGTGTGTGCAGGGAGGGGAAGGTGAAGTCATCAGCGTATTTGGGAACTCTGCAGCCACGCTAGTGTGTGGTCGCTGCTAAAGGAACATCACTCCCATGCTGTGTACCAGCAGTTTTGCCTGCAGAAGTTCCTGATCCACCAAGTAGGTTCAAGATACACAAAAACAACATATATTTTTTTTTCATAAAGGTGGAGTCTTTACCCATTACCCCAAGAGTCTTAAGGACCATTCTGCTGACAAAAATGCTTTTCCATTTCTATGGGCATGCTAAGGTGCCTGGAGCAATCACGTGGACAGCAGCAGTTTGGGCAGGAGCTGGACTATAACTAACTACATTCAGAGCCACTGAGTTTTTTTGTTTTGTTTTGTTTTTGTTTCAGTCACTATTAGCCTCTGCTGTGAATTGAGATAGCTGGGCCCTATGCATGTTTTCCAGAGCCATCTAAGTTCAGTTATGTTGCTTGGGCTGAATTTCCCTCTCCTGCCTTCTTCCATCTTTTTCTTTTTTTCCCCTTTTGCCGTGGGGAGAGGATATCCGTGGTGCAGGAATGGGCCCCTTGCTATTGCCATTCTGGGCATGCAGTGAGGTCTTGATGTTCATGCACGGGCAGTAAACACTCGCCTGGATGCTAGGCTATAGCCTAATTCTTATGGAAATGCAGAGTGCCCACTGCTAGTGCAGTGCAGGGCTGGAGGCACCGCGTTCCCGGCATGTGGAGGAGATGGCCTGAAGCAGATGGCACTGAGCGAGCATTGTGGCAAAAGCTGTCAGGTCTTTCCATAGATAGTGTATCACAGGATCACCATGTATCCTATCACAATCACATAAAAAAATAAGGAATAATTGTTTAAAATCAGCTGACGTAAAGGTTAGTTTATGGACTTTCAGTTGACCCAAGAGTGAGTATGTTTCACTGAAATGATTTAAGTGTATGATAGCAAAGGGAAACTTGTACAGTTCTGTAGCTGTTCCAACACAAACAGGCTTTTTGTTTTCAGAAGAAAATTAAAAGAGTTGTTAAATATTTGCTTACAGCAATAGAAGGTCTTGGGTCGTTGGGCAGAACCCAGACCTGTCTTTTAAAAGGTTGCTTTTTCTTCACGAGGTCCTGTAATTATGTTAGAACAAGAATACTGTTTCTGTTTTCTGAAATTAGATGAATGCAGTTGCATATGCCATTCAATTAAAAACAAATTAGCTAGTCATTCATTTGGTGTTATGCAAATATATGTGAAATGCAGGAAGTCCCAGCAACATGAATGTGCCAGTTCATTATGCAATAGTACTGTGCCTCAAATTCAAAATCTTTCTGTAATAAACAGCATTTCTCCTCCCTGTTCTCACAAGCAAAGCAAAACATGTCTTTGATGAAATTGGTGTGCTGTGTGAAACTATTCCATAATTACTAAATGGACAATGTTGTAATTAGGTCTCATTAGCTAGAGCAATAGTTTCTGGAGAAATACTATTTATGGATACTGTTACATGGCATTTTGTCATATTGGACCAGGTCCATCAATACTCTTATCAGAGAAAAAATATTGAAAGATTTAAAGATATAAAATTAAGAGAAGCAGTTCAAGAACTTTAGTTTCCACTTTTTTGTACTTTTTGTTTTCTGTCACTTTTTCTGTCACTTTTTTCTGGTGCTAATGTATGGTAATAAATCTGATAATATTTAACAGAGCTTTGAATGCTCACCATCTACATTTTTTCTCTCTACTATGGGCAGATCTGAATTCCTATGAAATGGAGAAGTTTTAATAATAATACAGAGGAGTGTTTTGGGGGGAGAAAAGAGAATTATATATGCATATACAGGGGTATGTTGAATGAGTGCTTAAATACTGGAAAGGTCATAGACCTTTATGAAAGCTTTAGAGGAGCATGAGGTCTCTACCATAGAATCTTCCCTAGGGATTTTGCTAGGCTTATTTATTGTATTAGAATATGCAGGATACGATTGTGTTGGAGAAAAGTATAAGGACCTGGAATAGAGAGAAAGATGCAAGACTTGAAAGAGAATAACCTTTTAGAAATGCATAGGAGCACAGTTTTTTTTTTTTTTTTTGTAATTTTTCACACCCAGCATCTTTGAACTCTTTTCAGGGAAACTCACACCAGCTTGTTTGTATTACAAACCTGTGCTGTACCTGGGCTGTATTACAGCCTGTATCCCCCCTACGGGGACTGTGTTACCAGTAGGCTAGTTCTGTAGCCCCTCTGTACCCTCCCTCGCGGAGAGGCAGAAGGAGAGCAGCTGCTCCAGGGAGTAACTTACTGTGTCTCAGGATTCTGCAGCATGTCATGCCCTGGACTTGCCTCACTCCCATCGCCTGTGGAGGCAGACAGGGGTGTTTTTTAAGCGAGCATCCAGTTCTCCAAATTTTAAACAACCTACGTAGTGTTAAGTGGCAGCAACGCTGCCTTTTGGTGTGTTTTGGCATCTCTAAGCAATGCAGTGTTTGGGAACAGATAAAAAATAATATTGTTATTCATTGAGGCTGCACTGCAGTTGCTCAGGACCCTGTCCATTGTTTTAGAACAAATTAATGGAAAGAATATGGATGAGTGAATGCAAGTCTAAATGTGTAGGTACATTCAATTTTCTTTACCAGGAACAATTTATAGTGTTGTATGTGCATAGCTGAGTGGTCACTGAGTTTCTAAAAGTAATAGCATTATTTATAATCTTTTTTACTTTTCTTCTTTAATGTCAATTCAAAGCAGTTTTCATATATCCCAGCAAAAACACACAAAATCAATTCTGTAATAAAGTGAATATTTCACTTGTTTCCAATTCAGTCAAGGACAAATCACTTTTATCCTCATTTTAAGTGTCTCTTGGCTTCCCTTATACAATAGTGCCTAGATCGCAAAAAAACAGACAAAACAGAGGGGATATATATGTATGCGTGCTTGGAGGCAGTATGGTGTATGGAATAAGGTCATGTTGGTAATACAAGTTTGTAATATTTTCCAGTTGATTCTAATTTGTTTATTCATCCTGAAACATTATTGTTCAATAAAATAAGCCATGTATATACTAAGCCAAGTTTCCAACTGTTTATAAATAATTTCAAGAGGAGAAATTTCAACTGTAATGGTCTGTAACAGGATTAAATTTTCACTTTCACTGGATTTTTTCCATGCTTTTTTATCACTCAAGGTCTTGTCTTTCCTTTTAGATAGATATTTCTAGTTGACATTAGGAATTATAACAGTGTTTTGGCAAGGACATTATATCCAATTTTATAATCTATTTTCATAGCATTGTTGTAGATAATTTTACCTTGAAAAATATTATTTGGAAGCTTGGGAAAGGGATTGGTGTGGCCATTGTGTGCAGTTGTGTTTCAGTTATTTGAGGAGCTTGGATAGTTATAACTCCTTGAATCTAAGGGCAATTAAAATGGCTCTTAACTGGTTTTCCAGTTGCCCACAGCCGTGGGACCAAGGACTGCTGTATTCCCTAAATGTACACACTGAACACACTTCTGGAAATCTGAGTGGAGAAACCCATTTTAGCTGCTGAAAGCGAATTCCATGGAAAATATTGAAGCTATCAAAAATCACTTGCTTACAGAAACATGAGAGAATGATAGAAAACAAATTGTCATGGCTTTCCTCCCTCTGCCAAGTGGGAATCAAGGAAGTGAGAGATGAGAAGATAACAAAGTACCCATTTGACAGTTCCAGCCTTTATAGAAACTTGATTCCTATTTTGCTGCAAAGAGACTGCCAAGGATAACAGGTTTAAAAATTATCCTATGATGAAGTGGTTATTTATCATGATCTTCGTGCTTGCAGTAGTAAATCTTACTTGGCATCAGCAGAACATGAGAAACTCATTCCAAAGTCAATTAACGTGTTTTATTAGTACAGCATCAACTTCAGAGTTAATGGGATTACCCATCATTGCTAACAGTCGGATTTTTGTGCAAGTTGCACATCTGCAATGTGCAGGGCTTGGGGCACTCAGTATTTTTGCAAAAGGCCTGGGGAGCTGGAAGGTGACAGGGTGTCCCAGGTGTCTAAACACAGCTCAGATGCAACACCTGCAATTGGGAGAGTGGATGGGAAACACTCACACGATCACTTGCTGTCTCTGCTGAGATGCTAAAGCCGTTGCCTCTCATTGTGTGCTGTTCTGCTGCTGTGTCAGTTGGAATCATCATAAAAACGGGATTTTGTGCAGCGTGCTGCTTGCTGACTGAGGCCTTTTCCACTCCTCCGTCATTCCCTCTGCCTTGTGCATACAGCCGTGTGAATTATATATATGTTATAAGTAGCAGGTTTATATCCAAATGGTTAGTAATGGCATATTCATTGTAACAATTTCTTTTTTTTTTCTCTTTCCTTCCCAGTGTAAAACTCTCTCTGGCGTCTGTGATCATATTATCTCACTCTCTTCTGATCCTCTGGTTTCCCAGTCTGCCCACCTTGAAGTGATCCAGCTTACAAACATCAAGCCAAGTGAAGGGCTGGTAAGAAGTACGCAGTTAATTAAAACCATCATCCAGAATGAGAGAGTGATTTTCTTAATAAGATGTATATATATATAAAGAAACAGGAGACTTTAGGCTTTGTTTTCTTTCTTTCTTTCTTTCTTTCTTTCTTTCTTTCTTTCTTTCTTTCTTTCTTTCTTTCTTTCTTTCTTTCTTTTTTTCTTTCTCTCTCTCTCTCTCTCTCTCTCTCTCTCTTTCTCTCTTTCTCTCTTTCTTTCTCTCTTTCTCTCTTTCTTTCTCTCTTTCTTTCAGTAAAAATATTTTGGTTTCTCCTGTGGCTGGGCCAATGACAAAGTAGTTTGTAAGGCTGGCCAGCATATGAGAAAATTTAATAAATGGGAAAAAAATGAAAGAGAAGTTCTTGCTGTTTATACCAGCTTCTGAAAAGTGGCTCAGATAGTGCTAGGATCTTGAATTCTGAAGGGATTTAAATTACTAAGATCAACTCAACCAAGAAGTTTGCGTGGGTTTATGCACAAAAACTGTCAAATTCTAGAATTTGCTTCATAGTATCTCTGGGATATAAAAATATTTTATAAGTTATTGAAAGATTCTACAGCACTGCTACAAAGTAGCTTGTTGAATTTTATTGCAAAAACTCTGCATGCTTAATCAAGTAGTTGTGAAAGCGCAATGTTGTTCATGACTTGACCATTGATCACAATTACTCAAGTATCCAACACCCATGTCATGGAGAAAAACCTACTGGTAATACTTAAAGCTGTTCTTCTTTGTCACTAATAATATCTTCCCATCTTCCCTGGAGAGAGTAAAAGGTGATTAGAATTCAGTTAACCACTTTTTGCCCAGTGAAATAGCTTCTGCCAAAGTTCATTCTCATTGCATTTGTTTGAGTAAGAAGGATTACTGCTGATTTTTGTGCAACCAATTTTTTTGGAGAATATTTAGGGGGTTGTGGATTTTGGGAGCTTTGTTTCTTGCAAATTTGATATATCAAGCTTTTTAGGTTAATTATTCGTTCATATGTTTCCTTTGAAAGATCATAATTAAAACACAAGATAAAAATCTTTGGGATGAGTAAATATTGGCCCATCCTTTGTTTTGTTCTGCTGTTTGTTTCTTCCCTTCTCCACTGGCTTTCTTTTATAAACTCTGAATCCATTTCAGAGTGTGCCTCCAGGACTCCACCTTTTCATGGACTCCATCTCTCTTCCTCTCCTATTAGTTTTCTCACCTTTTTGCCTACTCTCAGCAGTCAGTCTTTCTAAATCCTATCTCCTACCGTATTGAAGGAATTCTCTTTTCTCTCAGTCACCTCTTTGGATTTCTGTCCATTTTTGTCTTAGCTTTTAAGTTTTCTCTTTTCCGTTTTGTGACTTACTTTTTTTTCCCTCACTTGCGTCTTTCTGTAGGGTGGTGTTAACCTCCAGTGATTGAAAAGTGTTAAGAGCAGTATTTTTTTATGAAGAATGATGTCTTTATGTGGGCATGTTTCAGCGTCTAGCTGATCGTGTAGAGAATCTTTCCCTTTTCCTTGTGCCTCTGTTTTCACCCCTCTGTCTGTCTTGTCTGTTTAAACTGGGAACTCTTGAGGCAGGGCTTATTTTTGGGATCTGGGCTTGTGAACCGAATGGACAGGGTCATGATGCTGACTGAGAAATTCCATGTCATTATCACAAAAATAATTGCATGATTTTTTTTTTTAATGGAAAGGCTGGATTGTGCAAGCCTTGTTTACATGCCTTGGAAGGATGCAATGCTCTTTTGACGTGGAGGCCTTTCTTCCCCCCTTCCTTCTTACCAATATGCCTCAGTTGTGTTGCTTCTGTGCTACATTGCGTCCCCTAGACTGTAAGCTCTTCTGAGCAGGAACTGAGGTCGATGCAGCTGTGCTGGGAGGTGCACATTGTGCTTCTCAGGTTGTTACAGTCCTAATTGCAGCAACAAGTTGTTTTGTCAGCTTGCTCTTGGTGCTTTGTATGAAAGCTTTCGTTTTTGCTTTTTTAAACTAACATCTTTCAGTTAAGATACAGTGAACACCTACCAGTGCAATATGTTGTTGAGTATTGAGAGTGTCAGTTTAATAAATGATGATAGAGCCTGGTGTTATGTTGAGCGGCTGCACGTCAGGAGCAGTTACATAAATGCGAAGCTCAGTAACTTCTGGACCGTCTTTGAGGATGCGTGCAACAGTGGAGGTGGAAAGATGGATTACGGCCAACTTTCTTCTCAAGCTTCGACCCCTGTGGAGGCTCTGTGCTGGCTGCAATGTTCACTGAATGAAATGCTGGCGCTGTGAAAATGGAAAGACTGCAAGCAGAAAGCGGAGGGCAAGGATGGCTGCTAACCTGGAAGATGTTCTGTAGGAGGGATACATTGTCTCAAGCAATATCTGAGAAGTTAAAGTAAATCAGGGAAAGAGAAAGGAGAGGAGGAGAAGATAACAGGCATGGAAAACACTGTAATTTCTCTGAACTCATATGTTAAATATATGACAGATTTGGGGAAATGGTTGAATGTTTTATAACATAAAACAGATAGGAGCACTGCCAGGATATTTTAATGAGTTTAAATACTTCCTTCACTACATTTAACCTTTTTCTGTGGGTACCTAAGTATCAGGCCAAGGTACATGTCAACTGTCCAACTAATATGTTACTGCAGGAACACCTAAATGTGTTACATGGTTTGCAACACCTTACAGATGTTGAACTAACTAATGTTTACCAGAAAAACAGACTAAAAAAACTGACAAGGAGAGAACATGTTTATGGTGCACTATGGAAAAACTCATCTACTTGACTCAAAACAAAGTAGTTAGCAAAGAAGTGGGCTATTCTATGCATTTTGTTAGACAAAAAGCAGATACCCAAGCTATATTCTGCTTTACCTTGGTAAGTTTTCATTGAGCATTCTTTTTTTTTCTCTTTTTGTTTTTTGAAATGCTGTATAGAATGTAAGAGGAGAACTTTGATACAAGTTAATCTTGAATTGCATTTTTTTTCCTTTTCAAATTTTCATTTTAATTCTGGACTGTTCATGTGCTATGGCATAATTTCAAATTCTACCTCTTCACTTACTCATCTAGATTCTTGTGAAGATGTGAAGGTGAATATGCCAGAACAGTGGACTAATTCTGCATAATTCCTCTCTGCTTGTTAGAAAAAGCACAAAATCAGGCTATCATGAGGAAAAGTGCTCCTAAAATACAAATGGCAGATAGGGTAGCTGGAGGTCTAGCTAGGAAGTATTTACTGAAATCCGGTGTACTGTTATTTATAATATTCCTCCAAGTTATTTAGCCTGAAATATTGGAAGAGTTGGAAAAAAATATATATGAAAAAGTTTCTGAAAGCTGCTTGGATTTTGGAAGTCTTAGACCTTGCTGAGCTCTAGAGTTGAGTTGGACAAGCATGCAAGATTACCTTTCGTCTGTGTTCTGCATGTCTGGAAGACATTTCTGGGCTAAAGAGGCATGTGCGACCTTGGGAGATTGCATCGAGATGCCAACACAATGAAAGTAAAATTTTAATTAGGTATATGATGAAATTAAATTAGTATATTCTTATGTGCTTTCTGGCATTGTGTAAAATGTACTGCAAGCATATCAAATTCTGTTGTCAGTCTTAAGAAAAATAAAAATCCAAGGTTTTTGTTCCAACCCTTAACTGAGCAATAGTTCACACCAATATATAATGTACTACTGACTTGTTTGAAATTAGACTCTTAGCCCCAGATGATGAGAACTATCTGTGCAATGTGTTACCTGGTCTTTGATGGAAGTGTACTTCCGTTCTTGATACCTGTGGTAGTTGCCCAGCTTTAGGCATGTGACCTGAATTAACTTTCCATTTATTTGGCATAACTAATTCTCTTGGATTCATGGGGACTTTGGAGTTACCTTTTGATACCTAAGATTTGTTTCTGCTGACCTATTTTGGAAGAAATGAACAATGCACACTGAACAGCTTGTACTCTTAATCACAGAGTACTGTTAATATTGTGTAACCATAAGGATACAAAGAGGGGAATATTTGCAAATGTCTGTGATACTCTTCTACAGCAGAGTCCAGTAAAACCTAGAAACATTCTCTTTTCTGTGCCTTTTCCCATCTATTGTTGTTCACCTACAACAAGCAGTAGAGGAAGGTGAGCAAAAGTGTGGATCTCATTTCGGTTACATTTGGTTTTGGAAATGGTAAAACACTGCAATTCCTCATTTAAAAAACTGCTATGTAAACATAATGATGTTGTCTCTTTCAAAAATCGACAAGATGTAGCAATAGTGTAACATTCTTAATTTTGTGTGTGTGTGTGTAATAAATATGTTTTTTTGCAGCTTCCTTCCTCCTCCTTCTACCCAAAGTGTTCCTATTTAATTCTTTTTCTTATCCTTTAAGGAGAATTCTTCAAAGTTCCTCTTTCCTCTTTTGGTTCTTGAAAGTCTTTAATTTCTAGAAAAGACTAGGTTGGACAGGAATTGTAGTCCACCACTATAGCATATAATATCCTTAATATCCTTCAGATTTATGTTTTGCACAAAGCTAAGCACTGGATCAGCAGCAACCGTGAGACTATCCTCTGCTTTCAGCCTGATGTTATTCACTGTTTCCTTATTTTATAATATTATGATTTGCATGTGTTCCTGTCTTGTATTGGTTTCACTTCACAGGTCTCGCTCAGATCCAACTGGAAATTCAGTTGTTTTTTCACATTTACACCTGGGTTTGCTGAAGTAAAAATTTTTTAATATTTCAGTGAAACATCACTGGTGGTTTTAGGTTACTGTTGAGAAACAGATTACAGAAAATATAACATTGATAAAGGCAAAAAGACCCCGGATGATAAATCATGGTTATTCTTTGGATTAGTAAAAAAATTGAAATCCTACCTTTATTATCTAAATCACAGAATCACAGAATCATGGAATGGTTGAGGTTGGAAGAGACCTCTAGAGGTCACCTAGTGCAACCTCCCTGCTCAAGCAAGGATACCTAGAGCACGTGGCACAGGATCAACATGCTTAAGTTGAAACAAATAACTCATTAAAGTAAAATAAGGACTTTCTTCAGAAGTTGTCCTATGTGGACTTGCCACCCGTGAGTCTCTGGCTTACACTGATTTGGCTGCCTTCAGCAAGCAAGGCCAGATGGCCCAACCCTTAGAGATGGGTCTCCTCAAACTCAGCTGACCTGATTTCAGCTCCTGATCATGTCCAGTTGGGTCAGGTCATTTAGATCCATATCCAGACCTATCCAGGATTTAGGTCCCAATTTTCATCGTTTTGGGCATAGGTGGTAGTTGCCAAATGTACTGATGTATCTCAATCTATCTCCTGTGTGGCTTATTTCCATGCCTGTAAAATGTGTTTATATTAGTATTTCCCTACCTCACAGGGATGTTGTGAGGATAAATGTGTAAGAAATTGCCATGAGATATTTGAGATAACTCAGTTAAGTAGGAAAGCAAGGAGCCAGTCAAAGGCAAAAGTATTTAGGATTCACAGAGCTGGAATTTGGAGCAAAATGACAGGGGGTTCCTCTCTGTGTAGAAATGAGCAGGTTCTTGCTTTTTCTCACCAAGCTGTAGCAGCCCAGCATGACAACTGGAAATGGTGCCATGAATTTCTGCTACAGACTGTGCAAAGTAAAAGATGAATTGCGTTTTGAGCCCCCTCTCAGAGACAATACCATTTTTTTTCCTGATTGTTAACTGTTTTCCTCCAGATTGTTAACTGGAAGCAAGGGCAAATCCTTTATCCCACTACAAGAACATCTGCAAGTTCTTGGTGCCAGATTAGGTCTGCCCAGCTGATAAAAGTTTTCATTGCCTGTTTACTGTATTTGATCACTGGTGAGCACACCATGTTCCTCAGCTAAGAACAGGCTTCACTGTGGTACTTGGATTAAAAGGAGAGGAAGCACATCCTGAGGATGATATTTAGTGCAGTGCTCAGTATCTACTTGCTTTCTATGAACTGTCAGAAGAAGCAAGGTACTTCAGAACTTGTTGTAAATACGATGTATGCCAGTTATCTTTCTTTTTTCCTTTTTCCGACAGTGCCATTAAAATGGTGTTTGCATGTTGACTCAGAGAAGAAGCGGGTTTGAGAAACTTATTCAAACCACCCATGCAGGAACTTCGGTCTTTTCATAAACTGCTGTGCACAGCATGCTATCTGTTAATATGTCAATAGCCCTTCTTTTCCATATTTTTTTTCCAAAAAAAAAAAGTCATAGCTAACAAAGATGACATTAAAATTGTCATAATTGAGCTTTAGAGATCATCGAGATGAGTGAGGCAATCAGAAAGTTTCTAAGACGAGTCATTTTTTCAGGCATATTTCAGAGCGCCAGTTAGCAATTTGAAAATTATTTTTGCAGCATTGCCTACTAGAAAACACAACTCTATTAAAACTATCTTCCAAAAAAATTCCAGAAGGAAATGGAAATATCGATCATCCTAAGGCTATTATTAACTTTGTTTTTGTAAGCAGATACTACTGTTATATTTGTTGTTTATGGAGTGCATAAAGAAGGTGTTTATGGAGATGACTGTGGTAAAAGTTTTAGGTTTCTATTGCTGCATAGGGGTAGCAACATTTGTGCTCTTCTCTAAGTATCTGAAAAAGCAGAGACATATTCCTTATGGCATATGTTATTTTAAAGATCCACACATTAATGCATATGAATGTATATGAAGCTTTTGTTTTTAGAGATGTGCAAGTTATGTTTGGATGGTGATGGTTTGTGAAACACTTTAAAAATTCTTTCCCATGATGTCTTTTTCTTAGGGTATGTACATTAAATCAACATATGATGGTCTCCATGTAATTACTGGAACAACAGAAAATGTAAGTATTGTTAATACTGTATGTTCAGGCCTGGTGGCCTTTTTGATCTTACCTATGGTTTATGCTTTCCCTTTGCTATAGACTACATTTTGCTTGCAAAAGTGTGCTAGTTGGCTGTTGAGGACCAAAAGCATGTTGGACGGCAGAAGCGCTTTTGCTTGTTTATCTCAGAATTGAAAGAGTTGTTTGTAGCGGAGGTCCAGGAGAACTGTTTTTGATTTGTTCTTGCAAGCATCTTAAAACACTTCAGCTGATCAAGATAAGAGGTAGCTATCTTGGACTTACCTTGCACTGTGAATAGAAGGTAAAAGTCTTTAATAAATATAGACTGATATGCAGGAGTTTGTTGTAGTATTAGAAAAACAGCTTTTACATTTTCCATCTAATAAACTTTATTTTGTAGTAAATAAATGCATGGAAATGAGGACATCCCTTCATATTGACAAGTTTCTGCATGAACTTCTGAATAATACCTATCGAAAGGGAAACATTACTGGTGCACTAATTCTCATGGAAGGTAGCAAAACAACAAGCAAAACATAATAGGCTACTTTTAAACTCGCTTTGAAATACACTCTCCTTTCCTTGTACACCATTTTTACAGAACTGGTTGTGTCTGATAGGGAATGGGCAAGAGGATCATCTTTGGCCTGAACAGGCCGCTAAACAATGCTGAATTGCCCCATGACGGTTGAAGCAATTCCTTTTGAAGATTTCAATGACACTTCCTTAAAATGAAGCAATAGGAACTACTTGTTTTATGCTGCCACTGTGTCATATTCTGGAAAACACAAACCACCCATGGTATTTACAGCTGTTGCCTTGGGTCAGTCATGGTGTTTTGCTGATATTTCATAGGACAAGAATAGAATTCTTGTTTTCCTCTCTTCATTGGAATTGCAATCTGGAAATCTTTATTCTTTTGCTATGGACAGGATGTCCATGGGCCAACATCAGGAAAACATAAGAGGAATTTCAGACTTCCAATCAAAAGTCTGGGGAATCAAACCTATAGTTTCAACATCATCAATGGCATTAGCAGAACTAAGACAAAAGAGATGTTGTGCCAAATCTAGAAAATACACGGAGAAGAGATGAGGTTTTTTAAAGTGGAATTTCCCTCAAATTAAAAAAAGGAACCGTTTTCTCTCCATGAGTTACTATTATTGTATTTAATTTCCCAGGGGCAGAGATAAGAATAAAATCTTAATGTATTCCCTCAAAAATCTTATCTCTTATGATTCATGAATATAATTTAAAGCTACATCAGGAAGCTTCAGTTATGATGACTTTTCTGCTTCGTTATTGATACTTTCACTTGCTATAAGACCCTGGAGGTACTCAAAGGAAATGGAGAGACTGGAATCTGTTATCTGGGGGGAGACCAATTTTGTATTAAAATGTTTTTGAAAATAAGAAACAGCTTAAGGAAAGTGATGTATCTCCTACTTTCAAAGAGGAAGTTTCTAGCCATTTGCTTAAAAACAAATGGAAAAAAAAAACCACCCAAGTATGATTTCGATAGATGGAAGGAGAAACATCCAAGGAACATGTCAAAATAAGGTCTGGGGCAAATGTGTGATTTGACCTCTTCATACTGACATTTTTTGCCATTTGTAGTCCTACTGGACTTCTAGAAAACAGTAAGAATCCAAATTCTTTTGCCTTTCTCTTTCTGTTTCTGCTACTTGAAATGAGATGTTGGCACAACTTTTTATCTATCTATCTGAGCCTTTCCTGAAAAATCACAGAGAAGCCCTTGTCTTTTTAATAAGTGCAGTGCTTTATCAGTGCTGACTGCGAAAGATAACTCTGTGGGATTTTCATCCACCATCCTGCATTATCTGTTTGCAATTCAAGGTTTTTAGAGTCCAGCTACAAAGCCCAGAGGGGTATGGATATTGCTGTTCAGCAGTAGAAGTTATCTTTCCCAGGACACTGGCCTTGCAGGTCAGCACAGCCAGGCTCTCAAACTCGAACTGAGAAGGAGCAGAACTTCTTAAAATCACTGGCCCTTCAGAGCTTCTCCCTAATGGTCCTGTAGCATTAGAACCAGCTGATCTTTCTGGTTCAATTCTCCCTTGTATTTGAAAGCAGCAATTGCAAAGGCTGTATTGGTCCAGCACGAGAGTATAGCCATCTTGTTGAGTGATGGAGATGATACTCTTTTAATTCACAAAACAAAAGTTTTCATCAAAACAAGTAACTCTTTAATTTAGTTTCCTAATTAAAAGGAGTATTTTCTAAGTCATATCATGAGCTGGATCTGTCAACGTTCTGGTTTACAGCAGGAGTGCAATTTTGAAGTAAGGCCTTTCAGGGTCCCCACTTACTGTGTAATGGTTGAGTTTGTAGGGTGCTTATAGAGCTCAGAAAAGAGACACTTTCAAAAGAAATGACACCTGAGTTTCTGCTCTGGGCACACACCATATGTGGTTCAGCCCCTAAGGGAGGTAGGAGGGTCAAAATATGTTTTTTTATAGTGTGGGTGTGTTGGAGGCGAATGGGACAAAGACAGTATTTAGCCTAGAGGACACCACTAAACCTCATCTGAAGTAAGGTCTCTTATCCTCACATGGGAAGATTGTGGAACTGGACTATCAGCTCCTGTAGGTGTATCTGTGGTGTGGCAGATGTTTGCTTAATGATCAGCATACACATCTTTAAGAAGAAATGGCCTAGCAATTCCCCTATTTTCCTTGAATGATGATTGATAAAAGTTAACTATTTCTCAACTGTAAGGTCTGCTTATTTGACAGAAAAAACAGTAAGGTAGAAGAGCCATGGTCTCCTAATAAGCCTGTCTCCACAGGCTTGGACTCCTGTAGAAATAATTTGTATCTAAGTTTGCAGTGTCTTAATTCCTAGGCATAATTACAATGATCTTTTTTTTTACAGTCCAAAGACTCTGAGATCATGTTTTACAGATTTGGCAAACTGCCATACTCAAAATTTCTACTTCTTTCTCAAAGTTTAAACTGCAAGCGTTCAACTTAGTACAGGGAAAAGTTGGTACTGTAATGAAATCCCATTCATTACAATGAGTGGGGTTCAAGCATAATGATAGGATGCACTAGCATAGACACTTTGAAGGTCTTAGGTGTAACTGCATCTGGGCTAAAGAACAGCAAGATTATAAAGATCTTTTAAATGTATAATGAGTAAATTTGAATAGTATAGTGATAGGGAAAAGATAGATCAGTGGAACGTAGCTATTAGTGCTAAAATTTTTCCTTCATTCATCCAACTTCTTTAACACTGGAAGAGTGCCAAATAGTCAAGACTGCTTTTTTCTTTTTTTTTTATGTAAGTAAAGTTACATCTTTAATAGCTCAGGATGAGTTAGGACGCCTGCAAGACCTGAGTTGTGAGTCCTTCTACGCTCATTTTTTGCTTGAATATCTTCTATTTTAACACGGTTCTTAACTTAAACCATGAATGATATGGAATTGCACTAGAAAACTATGATATGTCTGTGGGAGGGGAAGTAGTAGGTAGATTATTGCAAACAGTCCCCATCTCGGGCTGGTAGCATATGCCTAGGTGTCACATTGTCTCACCAGAACTGTAAAATACTGAAGTGAACTCAGTTCCTTCCTGCAAAATTCACAGCACCTCTTTGGAAACCTGCTCCTGAGTACTTTGGGGTTTTTGTTTTGTTTTAAGCTGTGACTCATGTCTTTTACCTTTAAAGTGATTAAACAACTTCATAGACTGGCAGCTTCAGTATTGAGTAAGAAAAGCAAAAGAATTATCACTCTATGAAAAGCTTAATGAGATTACTTGCCTTTAAAACAGGGGGAGAGGGAATCCCTCAAAAAATGGTGATCTGTACAGAGGGCATAAGAGGAGAAAATGGTCTTTTTTCTCCCTGTATTTTTGGTCAAAAACAAAGGAAAAACTACTTTGCTTTTTGAAATTATGATGATCTTAGTAGGATTATGATTGTGGCTGCATTTCTTTTTTTCTACCTATTAATAATCCAGACATGAAGTTATATTATAACTTTATGATATTCCTTGCCGATGCCTCATCCTCTGTCCTCATATGCACTGTGAAGAACAGTGATTTACTGAAGTTCTCAGGAACATACCAAATCATCTGGAATAAAAAAGCAATGCTGTGAAATTTATTTTTGAATAAGTTGCTGTTTAGTCCTGATGGAGTTAACATTCAGTCAAAGATTGGCTTCAAAGGCTTAAGACATGTCAGACAGGTAAAAGCAGTCTTTCTGCAGATTGAAATTAAATGAAATCTTTAAGACTGTTTCACTCTTTAATGAAATAAATATTCATACCTTTCTTAAATTTGATTATCTTGGTGCAATAGTGCAGATCATGTTTCTCCAAAAGCAGTTAATTGATTTATTAAATATTTCTTTTTTCTTTATTTCACAATAGAATGTAGCTGTCAATCTAATCTGACATAGTTTAGCAATCATACTGCTGAAAGAGAGATGATGACCAGTAAGAATTGTATTCTTTATCATCTCTTTTATTTTAAATTCAGTCACCTGCAGATCGGTGCAAGAAAATCCATGCTGGAGATGAAGTGATTCAAGTTAACCACCAAACTGTGGTATGTATAACTATGTTCTGTGTCAATTGGAGATAACGGTGTCATGGCACACCAGCATGTGTAGAAAAGAAATGTGTAGAAAACTGTGTTTTTATAAAACATTTTTTATTCTAACAGCTAAATTTTTCTCTTCTGAAAATGCTTCTTTCTGAATTCTTATAACGTGCAACGCTTACCCCTGCTAGTCTGAGTGTCACTGGAGGCAATACCAAGTTAGGCTAAATAATTGAGGTTTGGGTTATGTTAGGGTGTTTTTCTGCATACCTATGCTCTATTATTAAAGGCTTTGTTTTGTATGTTAGAAAGCTTGGATAGACTGAAGTCAAGGATTTGGAACTGCTGTGTCCTTGTAGGTTTAGGATCAACATCACTTGCTGGAAGCTAGCAAACCTATTACTTTCTAAGCTTACTGGAATATGTAGAACACATCTTTTTCAAAAACAAAAGTAGTTAAAATTCTTATGTACGTACCTTGGTTTATCTATCTTAACTTAGATACACATTTTTAAACTTTAAAAGTTAAGATGACTAACAAATCTTCTATGTATGAAAGTAAAACCGTGCATAATGCCCTGAGTATCAAGACTTGCTTGTTAGTCCCTGGTGATTGTATTTAGGATAGATGAACTGTTAAAATCAAAATAAACTTCCTTCTAAGAGAGCTTAGTAATTGAAAGGAGTGAACTTTTCAATATACAAAGCAACTATTCTTTTTCTAAAGTATAAGCTTCCCTAAGAGTAGTGAAAGTCAGTATGTGGAATTAATCATACGTATTCTGGCAAGCACTTCAGCTGACAGAATATGATCCAAGATTTCCATTATTAATGCAACAATCATTTGTTACAAGTGTGTTTCTTCATTCCCCATAGGGTTCAACTTACAGCTTTAGGCCACAGTACATCATGTCAACTCCTCTGCACAAATTAGGATAATATTCCATTACACCCTCCAGCTAAGTTTAATATCAAATATACTGTACATGTATGGAACTTAACAGATGAGAAGCTATCTTTTCAGCTAGGATACACAAATTGATAGATATAACCAGAGCAGGGTGAAGAGTATTTATTTCTGTATAATTCTTGATAAATATTATCATATCACATAATTACTTACATGTACTGATGTACTGATGATGATGACTGATATTCTTTCCCATAAAGAGAGGTCATAACATCAACATAATATAAAACATTTTTAAATATTATTATTTTGAGTATCAAAATGTGTGCAAATCTGACGAGGCACCTCAGTAAGTTTTCAGTTTTTATGCTAGCTAGTTTTTCCTGTAAATTTTGAAGGTACTTGTATAGTGAACTTGCCTTGTCAACTTCAAAAATTTCCATCATCTAAGTATTACTGTGTTTTTCTTGCCACATCTGCACTGCATTTATCTGACAAAAAAGATCAGATTCTTACTGAATGAAAAATGTTGTGACAAGCTTTAAGATGAACTTTCTTACATGGAAATTTTAATCTAAGGTTTGAATGGTTTAGCTTTTGCAGATAAGAAGCTATAAGTTTTGTGCTGAAAAAAAAGGCATCACAAAAAGGAAAAAAAAATTGATTGTACTTCTAGGAAAAGGAAATATATGGAGCTGGGACTAATGTCATTTTAGTTTCAACAGTCACATTTGGTATAGAGGATATGTATAGTATTAGAATAAAACAATTATATATGCTCTTGTTCTATCAATGGTATAATCTAATTAGCATATTTGATATTGTAGAGAAAAAATTACTTAGATTTTAATATTGATTTTCCACAATGAGAGTCAGTTAACATTTTCTTAGCAGTATAGCAGTAGCTTCTATGTTGCCTTTGCAAAGGGGGAATGGATCATTCACTTTGGAATATAGAGAGACAGAATCTTTTATACGTATTATGGATTTTTTTCCTTTTTGTTTCTTTTGGTAAGTGTCTAAGTTCTTTTGTACTCTGGTACCTCTCAGGAGGTTCAATATTCAAAAGTGAATATTGTTACTCCCAGTGTTTCTTCCTCTGGAGTGAAGAATTCTGAAGGTATAGCCTTCTGTCCTCTCTATTTATTGATATTTTTGCAAACTCTACATACTGCTCAACAATTGAAATCATAGGCTCAGCCTTGCAACTTGCTGCTTTCAACTCATCATTTATTATCACCTATATTGAATATAGAAATAAGGATGACTAAAGATTGCAAAGATTTAGCTCTAAAATAGCATGGTTGGCATATTGTGGTTATTTGGATGATGTCCTGTAACTGGAGAATCAAAATCTAACAGAGTCTAACTTTAAACATTCATTTTAGGGGGATTTTTTTCTGTATTTTCTCAAATTATTTCACTGTTTCTATTTGTCAAAATTAAGTTAATCTCTGTATCTTTCTATTAATGAGTATAGACTTGAGAAGGAGAAGCTCCATATAATTATTTTTAAAAATTCATCTTTTTAGCTATCAAGAATCACATTTTAATTGTGAAAATCTGTGGGATTTTTTTCAGAATGGGCTGTTGATTTTGAAAGAGGAAGCATGACAAAGTAGAAGGATACTTAAGTGTCTTATATTGATTTTTGTTACGCATATCTCAGAATTAGGGATCAAAATATTTTTTTCATTCACTGTTGACATCCCCTGTTTTCTTGCGGCGATGTTCAATCTTCATAGTATTTCATCTGGCAGTGAAATCAAAGGATTTCAAGTGAATGCCCTGCTCAGTTGGTAGAAACCATGTGCAGCAAGATGTAATCCACCTGTATCTTGCAGGACCTTCTGAATTTTTTAATTTTTTCTGAAGTCAACTTATAGTTAATGTTCAGAAAACGATCCCTTTTAAATTGTTGTTTATTGTGATTAGACAGCTATGTGAGTCTTCTCTCAATGTTTTGCCTTGCAGCTTAGAGTTTATTTTTCCAGATGGCTCAGTATTTGAGGGGCATGGCTCACCCATTACGATTCAAAGGATTTAGGTCCTGATTTCCCATAGACTTCTATGTAACTTCAATTCTTAATCTGCTCTAAAAGCCTTTCTGTCTGAAGTATTTCCAATGCAAACATTAAAAATGTTTTTCACAATTTGCACTGTACTTTGTTGATCATGTTTATTCCCATACACTCAGTTTCTAGAGTCTGGAGGAATTTTTAGTGTCTACGCATGTATTGCTGATACAAGTATGATATAATATATAAAGGAGTACATCTGTATGATTCCTACAATTTATGTTGGTTCCCTAAAGCCCATTAGAACATGTAAATGCAATCAGCAGAAAAAGTACATTTGATTTGGCAAAATAGACAAAGGCTGAGGTGTTTCACGTGGGAGCCGGTATGTTCTACATGCTTAGGGTCTGCGGGTTGCTCTAGGATGTAGATAATGCCTACCTCTTATATGGCATTTCCCCACTGTGCGAAATCCATTGGGCTCTTGTGAGCCAAGCTGAGACAGCAGGAGTTAGTAGCTGGAATTTGTTCTGTATTTATGATCCAAAAAACCGTCAAGATTTTGCTAACATTCACCTGAAATGAGTGGTTTATTTATAAGATTATATATTGGTTTTCTGCAAGTTTAAGCTCTTTGAAAGGGCATGATGCCTTTCTAGACTTCCCTGTAACTTAATCTTTCTATAGGAAAAAAAAAAAGGAATCCGTATTTGGATTCATTGTGAGAAGAGTTCAGTGCTTCCACAAAGATTCACAGCCTTTTCGGGAGCTGACCTTTTCCAGCTGATGGAAAATGCAGTCAAAAAACAGTGCAGCAAAATCATAAATTTTCAAATGAAGTAGGCCTCATGCTCAACGAGGCCTTTCTGTTGCTGTCGTGTGTGTACTTTTATGGAAGATGAGATGGGGTATTACCTCTCACGATTTAATCCTTTCCAAAATCCTTGGACTTCCTCTGCTCTACAACTTCTATGACTGTTGATAGAAACATTTCATTTTAACAGCAGGTGAGGTTTAAAGATGAAAGATTTTGGAAATAGCCTAGTTCTCTGCAGGGCTCTATCCTGAACTCTGTAGTAAAACATTTTCAGGGTACGAGGGCCATACTTTGATTGTGGCAATTGTAGTCTCTCCTTATTCCCTCTCAAAGTTCCAATTCAATTCTTTATTCTTTTTTTAAAGTCTCCCTAAGTATTACATGATATTGATAAAAGAACTGAATTGTGATCCTCTCAAAAGGAAACTATCTTTCTGCAAATTTGCAATTCACTTTACTTGTAACATAGAATATGTATTGAAACTATGTAATATTTATGATTTATTTTTACACAGATTTCTTTTTACAGATGTGCAGATGCACTTACATTTATATCCCATATACCAGGGAAGTGTGATATTGCAGAGACAAGATGTGTGAGGGGAAGTGATCTTTGGTTTCATAATGTTGAATTCAAGTGTTTTTAAGTATAAATGAAAAAGATAAACAAATTGACAAAGTTTGACATAAACAGATGAATTATGTCGTGCTTTCCAAGAAATACTTTCCAGGGAGAAAGGCTGCTCATGCACTCTGAAGATGCAGTAGGAGTGAAAGTCTTTTAAGAAATCAAACAAGGGTGCATGTATATGTACGTAGATGGATTTAATTTTTATTTTCAAAAAAATTCTTTTGCAAATAAACTGAATATTTAGTAAAAATAAACTTAATGCAGCTCCATGGACAAAACATTTGCTTTGGGAAAAGAGTTGCTCCATGTTCACTTTTGATTTGATAGAATAGGAAGGGCCAGGACTCTTGTCAGTTCATCAGCCCAAATTCTGTGCATTGTTGTCCGCTGATCTCTTCTTCATTTTATCCCCAAGGCTTGTTCAACACATACCCCACTTTGGACTCATTTTTATGTAAACGGGGTACCGTGTCATTGGCACTTCTAGCTCAGGCGTGGCAAGTCGGCAGCATAAGCCTGAACAGCCCACACTGCTTCACGTCTCTGCCAAATCTCAAATAGTTTCCCTCCGTTTGTTCCGTGAAACATTCACGCTTAACTGCCCACCTGTGTCTCCAACCAGAGGAGCTGGTTAAGTGGCACAGAACACCCCTTTACTGCAGAGCTTAACTCTGCGAGTGCTTCTGCCTCACTTAAAAGTCAAACTGCTTAGCTTGCCTGAAATCATTAAACCTGGCTGACTTTATCCTGGAATGGATGGGGAGCGAGTGCAGGGTCAGCCATCTACCGCCAGTGATTTTAGAAGTTGCTCCTTGTTGCCTCACGTTTCATGCATGGCAGGTTTGGTCCAGTGACCTGGACACTTGCGTCCCCTTTTTGGTTTGTTATTTGATCTGTGCTCCAGAGCACCTGGCCTGGACCCTCTGCTGTAGAGTTATTGTGCACCTCAGCCTTTGAAGAGTGTGTGCTGGGCATGTCCTCCTCCAAAGCATCCTACGGATCTGGCTGCACAACAGTCAAACTCTGAGAAGCTCAGATTACTCAGTATTACTCCAGGAGATCTTTGGAGGAAGTAATAGAAGATACTGATGCAATATGAGGTGCCACTCCTCTCATAAGTATTTGGAGGGGAAGGGATAGATTATCCTGCTGCTAATTTAACTACCTTTTAACTGTGATCTCTGAAAATTAAATATACATTTTTTAAAATGACATGAAGGATAAGGAGAGATGTCTTCAAAACAGTACATGTTAATTTTTAATAGTACTGTCCTACACAGTCTGAATCACCTCTCTGTACTTGGTGCAGATAACAGCCGTATAAAGTACGCAGATGTTCTTCAGGGTCAGTCCTGATCTTCTGCTGAGTAATTCAGTATCTTATTCTGATGAATTCGGGAAGTAGTTATGAGGAAAGGTAAGATGATGGTAGTCGTTTTAAAGTAGATTAAAATTATAAGAAAATCAAGTTAATGCTGTGGCATGGGAGAGGGGAAATTAAAAAATGGAAATCAGTGTTTTACATGAAGTTTAAAATAAACCCCCTCAGTGTGACTTAGAGCACTCTAGTGGCTTGAATGCTGTGTATAGTTTATGGCTGATTGTTTTAATAGCAATAGGGAGAAAAAAAAAAGCACTCATGGGCCAGTAATTAAAGTGTTATTATGACACTTTCTCCTAAATCCTTCCTTCAGATAAATGAAGCTACATAAGTTTTCAGCTCAGTTACAGAGGTGGGAATTTTTTTAAGTTTGCTTGGTTACTAGTGACCTTTAAATATTTATTTTATTTCTTTTTACAGATGTTAATTTATTTTCACTGCATGAATTCAGCATTCAGGAAACATGTATTTCATGTTTCATCATATTTCATAGCAGTGCTGTTTATGTGTAGAGCAGCAGGGGATCTCAGGGATTTTAGTTATACATGCAAAAGAGATGGTCAGGCTGTTGGAATTAGTGACTCATTGGAATCATTTGAATATATTGCTTTAAGTTGTGAAAATATAGATTTAATTTAAATCAAATTATTTGTGTGTGTCTGTGTGCATGTCTATGTGTGTACATATATATATATTTTACTCTTAATTCCAGGATGACAGTCTGGGGAATTTAAATATGCGAATAAGCGATACACCCACACACGCAGCAGATCTCCACCACGAGACATTAGTCATTGGCCACATGGGACGCTTAAATGTCTCTTTTTAGGCAGTGGAGGTTTATCGCCCTATTGAAGAGGGTTTAGACACCTGCACTGTGGTGCCCAGCATGTTTGCACCTTTATTCGTCCACGATTTATATCTGTGCCCTTGCTGAGAAAGGAGCAGGTGTTCTTCCCACCAGGGGTTTCACACCTTCTCCACGGCAGCATCTGTATCATATCTATGTAAGTTGAGGGAAGACTGGATGATGCTGCCTACATCTGCGGTGTAGGATGTGTTCAACCCCCTGAATTTGAATTTTTTGCTGTTCCCATTTCCATTCGGAAAGTAGTAGTTTGTTTGTTCGGGGGTTTTGTTAGAAATGGCTCAAAGGCAAAATGTTAGAGTGGCTTTGAGCTTAGGGTTGACTAGAGAGCAGACTCCAGATTCCTGGGTAATTCAGGTTTCCTTTGCCTTGTTAGTAAAACAGATGCTTGTCCACATTACCCTGTTGCTCTGGAGTCATGTTGTTAATATTTGTGGGGTTTGTTGAATTACAGTGAAGTTGTGCATATATCTAAAAAGAATAAGATAAGCTCAGGAGCTATACTGAGCTATACTGTTTTGTGATACAGAAAGGTGACTGGAGTGGGTTAGTCAGAAGCAACTTTACATTCACCTCTCCGTTCTGCTCTTTTCATTTATTCCTAAGGAAGCTTCTTAATTTTGACCTTGATTTTACCTAGACAGAAATAAATATAAAAATGACTGAATTCATAGTTGAGTGATAATAAGTAGAAGTTGTAATGGAGCATCAAAATTTTCTCAACTAAAAGATGCTATTTTCATCAATGTGCCTTGTTTACAAACCCTGTCATCATGTCTGCTACTGTCTATGGACAGTGATACAGTAGAACATAATTAGTAGCATCCTGGGTATTTATGGAAATGACTGCTTTAACAACACATTAAAATCACATTTATTTAAAAGATATGGCCAATATATTTCTTAATGTGAATTGCAATGCAATCACAGTATTACTAACCTCCCTTCTATGGAAGAAAGCTGCTATGTAGGCATGGATGTTCACTATTATATTAGCCTAAGAAGCTGGATAAATCCCTGAAAGGCTTCTGCTACTCTTCTGGCACTGCTTCTCTTACCACATACAGACACATCTTTCATCTCTGTGGTTGCCCATGTTGTAACCATCCTTTGGTGGTTTCCTCACCTAATAATGCTTTCTGAAGCAAGATGTATGGGTTATTTTCTATCATTTTCAGGCATACACAGCTGGGAGAAGGGGAAGAGATGCTACTAACACATTTTTCACAAGGATGCCTGCTGACCATTTTCACTTTTGGTCAGTCTTCATGGAAATCAATCTATTAACTTAACAGCATGATGCGAGATAATAGTTTCTGATTGTATTCTGACTTGCTTAACAGTGTATTAGGTTTGGTGGACAGTAATTTCATGCATAGTTTTTTTCTTTTTTATGCTATTAATTTTGATTTATGAAGTGCAAGATGAGATAGATATGTAAGTTGTTAGCATCCATTTCTTAATGTGAACATACTTTCCTCCTAGAAATTATGCTTTTTATTAGTTCAAGACTGAGTAAAAGATTGGAAAAAATGGTTGATAAGTCAAAAAGCTCTGGCTGCATTCCACTTATAACAAGCAATGCTGAAGAGAATAAAAATTTTGATTATCTCCCAGTTCCAGTAACTTTAAAATTAAGCTCTGAGTAGATTTTGTTTATTTGCTTATTTTGGTTAGCAAGAAAATAGCAGACACCTTTGCAGTTTATATTTAGCAGAAAAATATTATTTTTCATTCAAAATCATAAAGATAATACCATTGTCTACTTTTAAAAAGACGCAAGTCAGGAAAGAATTACCATAGCTGAGAGACAGGGATGAAGAGTTTGCTCTTCAGGGAAGACCCTTTGGACAGAAATACTCCTGTAAAACTAAGGACTTTGTTCTTTTTATCATTTGACTATAATTCTACCCTCTACACAATACAGTTTCAGTAGGTTAGACTTGCACATTGCTTTTGATGCAAAACTGATGCAACTGTTTCTATGGTTTCATTGGGATACACATGCTGGATTTTTCAGACTGCAGATTTCTTAGTGCTCTGTCTTGTAGTATCCTAAAAATATTTGATTTGAGTCCATCCAATTGCATTTGAGCTGGCTGCATGTTAATATTTTATAGAACTCTGTTGTGGCTTATAACTTAGAGAACTGCTCCCAGAAATCACAAATGAGCGCAGGAGTTAGTGAATTTTATCATGAGTGTGACTGTGTTAAAAAAAAAAAAAATTGCTCTTGGATTAGAGGTAGTAAGTCACTGACCAGAAAATAACATTACACTCATTTAGGCTGGGGAGACACTCTGTTTTCTGGCATTCCAAAGGTGCAGGAAGTGGATCCACTGAGCCTTTTTTCCATGAAAGGGCAGAACTGGTTAAGAAAGTCAGTAAGTCTCTGCCCTGGCACTATGATTTAATTTCTCCATAGTACATAGAGAGATTTAATATTAAGTGTTTGTTTCAGGCTTTTTTATATCTGTCCTTGAGAAAAGCAGAGAGAAGACTGCCATCAGTTTTCCCACATTGTCATAAAGGGGGAAATAATCTGGTAAAAAGGTTGTTGAGTTAAGAGCAAGTTGTTAATATTTAAAATGTTAGCATTTTTTGCAACTTGGAACAGGAGTTTAAAATATAAGTGCCTTTTCAGATACTATATTGCAACCCATCATGATATTATGATCCAGCTGTGCTTGCTGCAAGCCAAGGAAAAGCTGGGGTTGCGCTAGATGCCTTGCGAAATATAACTTCAGCATCTTGGCTCAGGGGTATCTTCTTTTCTTGTTGGCCGTGGCCATGGACTTGTTGGCCATGTCTGTGTGCCCGGTTGGCCTCAGTGAGCTCTGCTGGAAGAACCTAGTGGCTTTGAGCTGCACAAGGCGTGCTGGCTTCCCAGCCCCACTGCAGCCTCTGGGGACGCTGCAGTCATAAGAATCACAGAATCACAGAATGCCTAAGGTTGGAAGGGACCTCTAGAGGTCATCTAGTCCAACCCCCCTGCACACGCAGGGCCACCTAGAGCACGTGGCACAGGGCTGCATCCAGGCAGGTCTTGAAGATCTCCAGGGAAGGAGACTCCACAACCTCTTTGGGAAAGCCCTCACTGTCAGACGAGGTAAGAAATTCAGAGGTGTCCTGGTGTTGTGAGCATCTCACCTCTCAGGGCCCTGCCACCTGAACCTCAGGATGGAGAGTTACACCAACACTTGTCAGGGCCTTGCCCCCTCCTCCTGTGGTTGGCCCTCTCTGATCTTGATAATGAGCTGTACTAGGACTTGGGAATAATATAGGGGCTATGAAGTAAAAACAAATGCTGGGCTCAGATGGCTGCTAAAGAGACCTCTCCTGACTGAAGTTTGTCAGTGGCACTTGGTTGAACAGCGTAAATTTTTATGTAATTAAACAACAGGAGCTTGCTTACTCCTTAAAAATGGGCACATAGCATTACCAAGTGGTGCTGTCATTTAAAAGTTAATTGCTTGGCTTGCTTTAGTGCAATTTTCTACAAACTAAACATAACCCATGAACTTTGTACCAGTATTTAACTATGTTTTGATTTTTCAAACCAGTACTGAAACTCTGTTGTTATTGCCCCTTTTTGCAGTGCAGGGGCAACTTCTAGGATGAGATAGGATGAGTCACCCTCCGAATTGCTGTCACTTGCATTTACTCTGAGCCAGTGCGAGAGGCTAGAGGAGTAAATTGGACTAGACACCTGCTTTGTAGATCAGCAAAGCTAGGTGAAGTGAATGTCATGCGAGAATCAATGCCATATTTTATGGAAGTGTATTCAGAGAGAAGTCGCAGAGAGTTCATTACAGATGTGAAAATTAACTTAGAAAAAAAAAACAGAAAAAATTGTATGAAGAACTCAAAACAACTGAGCAAAATCCCCCCTTTTTTGTAGCACAGATTTTTCTTTCTTAAGAACTTTTTTTCTTTATAATTTTCATTTTCATGACAATGGACTCAGGAGGAAAATGGATTATTGTAATTGATTCTCATTTATTCCTCCAGTGAATTTTCTGGAAGGGCTGAAATATTATCTTTTGTTTAAGGCAATCGGAGACTTTTAGAAAGGCTGTGGGGAGGCCTGCATGCCCTAGAGAGAAGAATTGAAGCACGGAGCTATCAAAACAAAATTTCTGGTCTGGTTACCTGTATGAAGGTGGACTAATGATCTAGAATAGTTCTCTGAGTTAATCTGGTTGCATATACCTCCATACAGCTGGTTCTCAAGTTTCTCCTGTGAACAAACGAATAAATAGCTACTGTAATAGCGGTAAATAGTAGGATCAGTTTAGCCTCATCTATGAACAGGAGTAAGGAAGGTACTGAGAATCTGGACAGAGATTGCTGGTCTCAAGCCAGTCTAGCACGGCGGCAGATCCAGGAAAAGGGATTGGTTTAGACAGTAAAATACATTTGGTTTTGTTAAGCAGAGATGAGGTGTAGTATAAGACACCTTGCAACTTGTCCTTCAGTCTCTTCTTCAGTCGTTGTCTGCCAAAGTGAGCAAAATTAAAACAAAGGATATGGCTGGAAGCTTAAAAGCTCTGCCTAAAATCTTGAGAACTGATGACTGTGATGGTCGTGAGAAAGGGAAGATCTTGAGGAAAGGTTAGAGAGAATGAATTGTGCTTGAAAGAAAATTTGGATGACATATGACTAAAGCGTATTTCTGTAAAACAGTTTTCAATTCTAGATATCTTGACTGCCTTTTCTTCAACCCAGCCTGACCTCTTTAAACAAAGTCAGTTCTCTTCAGTGTGTATTGATATGAATATTGGTGGGATCTAAACTATGTGGTGGGAATTTCAGTGAGAAATGGAAACTATGCCTCCTTCCCAGACATCATCAATTTCCTTCAATTTATTATCAATGACCTTTCATGGGACTTCTTCTCAGACCTATTTTTGGTCTAAAAACAAGAAGCGATCCAGAGACTGTCTTAACCAGCCAGATAACTCCTATCAGTCAAGCAAGTAAAAGCGGAGAATGGACTTCATTTGAAATTTATAGTAAACTCAGCATTTTCCTGTGAGAAAACAAGTTAAATAGCTTCTATTTATAAGCTTCTAAATACATAAGATCTAGTGTTTTGGAGCAATTTTTCTTTAATGTCCCTAATTCTCATGATGCGGTAATCTGTTTATGACAAAGTAAGGCCTAATTCAAATACAGAATACAGTTTTTCTCTTCAAAATCGGAAAGTGCATTTAAAATAATTTAAAAACTGCTAGTGTAAGGAAAGAGGAAGAACCATGTTGTTTATATCTCTCCAATTATTTCTGTGGGAACAGATGGCCTTGAAGCCCTGCTTTTCCATGCAGTGCCCTACAGACTTAAGTGGGAACACTCATAGCTCTGTTAGCTGGGGGTCGCACCGTGTCCTTCCCAAGGCGATTGGGTTGCTGCCTGCAGTAGACGGATTTTTCTTTAGCAGCCTGTCTTCAGCTGTGACACAGGGAATTGAAGTGTACAGTAGCTTGCATACAGAGGTGTCGCATATGAACTGGAGCGTTTTAATTCCCTCTTTCAGGTAGCACGGAGCAAATGAAACCTTACACACACTCAACATAACAGTATGGAGCTGTGACTAACATGCTGTTTCTAAGCAGGCGTTGAATGCTGGTCAGGTGACAGTTTTGCAAATAGCAAGATTTTTTTTTATAAAGCCATAATATTAAGGTATAAAATCTGAACTTACAGAGGCTTCTTACAGATATTGTTAAAGTAAAATGGAGACTTCAGTAGCGTATGGATATCAATATCCATACGTGAGGCTGAATAGGTACATATTTAATATTATTAATTTTATTCAGAATATAATAGCCCAGTATGTCTAATACTGAAGACAAAAGTTGCAGCCATGCTCAGAGTTCTGTGGTGAAAGCTGGAAAATATTCCACAAAGGGACATGTTGTGCACATCTTGCTTTGTTATTTAGAGTATATATTACAGTAGAAGCACATCCTGGATATAATCCTGGAAATGAGAACGTAGCATTTTTTTCAGTTTGCCATGGTGAGAAAGCACAGCTTGATTCACGTTAGCTGAGGAAGAGCAGGAAAGTCTGAATCCTGTGTATCATTCTGGGTTATTGGCATGAACATTATTGCTGACTTTAAATGGTACACTTAAAAGTGGTTTGGGAATATGTGACATTAAACAAACAGAGGGATTTTGGGGTTAATAGGGAATGAGATAAAAAATAAGTAGTAACAAGCTATTTATGAGTACCTTGTTTAAAAGTAGATAATTTATTTCATATTGTATTGGACTAATAGTAAGTAACAACTGCATTCTGTTTGCCATTTGATTTTTTCTAAAATATTGACATGATACAAAAAATTCTTTTTAAGAGGATGTAACCACTTCACAATTCTAGAAGTTCTTTCAGTAAGAATTTCACAGCTCAATTTGACAGTTTGATTTTTAATATCATGAAAAAAGTAAAATGTTTGTAATGGTGATGCTTTAAATGTCAGGAAAACATACCAGTAAATATAGGAAAGAGAGTGGGAAAGAGAGAAGCAAAGAGAGAGGAAGGTGAGCTGTCAAATTTACTAAAATAATCACAAAGTATACAGGTAATGATTTTCAAATGACGTATGATTCTGCGTATTGCTACTCTATGTGCCAAACCTGAATGTACATGATTGAATATGCTGAAAAACAAACTATCAAGGATATTTTAAAGTGTTTCAAACTAAAACAAAGCATTGTTTACCCTGAAATTTTTTGCCTTGAGTTGTAACATTTTAATACTGGAATTAAATCTTTCAAAAACAAATGATTCAGAGAGCTCTATCTATCTGTCTAGATCTATCTGTCTAGAAATACAGGCTCATTGCTTTCCTCATTAAACGTGTTCTTGATTTCAGAATGCTTCAAAATGCCATAATATAACTGGGAAAAAATAATTGAGCTAGTATTCAAGTAGTGAATAATCTATATTTCTGTTACTAATTTGCTGTATTTTTTTCTGAAACCATCAGGAAAGGAGTATTCTTTAAAAAGTCCTGTGAGTCAGATTTTATTTTTTAGTACTACAAAGAGTAGAAGTTTTCCTTGAACTTGTTTGTGTTTGCATCATCTGCTAGGATTTTTGGATCAGAGGTAGTAAGGCTGACTACATGTGGTTAGTAGACTTTATGGTAACTATAGAGCATAAAATGTTCGGTTATGAATTAAACTGTAGGAGGAAGAAGGTATGGCTTTTAAACTTACTAAAGTTTATGTACCAGAGCTTATTTTGAGACTTAAATATGCATTTACAGTGTAGATACAGTGGAGTAGTTTATTAATTCCAAAACCTAAAGTGATGCATATCTTTCTTAATTAATTTTAAAAATTATTTTAGTTGACGTGATTTTCATGCAGTAATTTATTTTTGACATTTCTAGAGTTATCTCATTTAAAATATATTTACACTCCTATTATGTTATTTTACTAATCTTATTTAAAAAGGGAACATTACATATTGAATACTGTACCTCAATTTTATTGTACTGATTTTACTGGTTACCAGGTGGGGTGGCAGTTGAAAAATTTGGTGAATGCACTACGAGAGGATCCGAGTGGTGTTATCTTAACTTTGAAAAAGCGACCTCAGAGCATGCTTACCTCAGCACCAGCTTTACTGAAAAATATGAGATGGAAGCCCCTTGCTCTGCAGGTAATGAAGCTTAATCATAAGTCATACACCATCATTTTAACTACAGGTTATCTCAATGATGCTTTATTGTGCTTCATCTAAGCAGCATATGGATTTACTCTTGTATGCTATGAAAAAATGTTTTTGAAATGATTTCTCTGCAGTTTTTTCTCATAGGGTTAATTGAAGTTAAACCTGTTTGTTAGTAGGACTTTTCAAAGTTAAGAAATAATGCAGAATTTACATTGCAGAAAAGTAGACCCATATAAATCTTTGGACAATGGGGAAGAAGGGACAGCCTGCCACATGACAGAGGATGCTTTAGGGTTGTCATGCACTTTTCCAGAATATTTAAGAAACTGTCCAATTTTAATTGGACTTCTTGATAAGCTTTCAGAGCAATATACCTCCAAAGAAAG
>JAWLRI010000912.1:1915928-1968992 GCA_034781795.1 Crypturellus tataupa | reverse complement strand
ACCTCAGGAAATGTAGTACAGAAGGTCCAGCTGGGTTTTATTTTTATTAGGTCTGCAATGTGCTGAAAACCATGTAATGGTTTCATTAAAGCTTTCATGTTTCACTCCAGGATAAAATGTCACTGTGATGGATTACTTTAGGAAATAAGAGTTATCTCCAGGCTGATGAAAGCATGTTACCAACAGATGGAACTGAAAAATATTTCCCTTTTTCCTTTTAGTTCAGATAGGACAATATTTACAATTTTATTTTCATTTCATAAAGAATATATTTTGAGGACATTTTTATAGTCATAATAAAAAAGGCTAATTTAGAACTAAATACCTTTGGAGGTGAAAAGATTTTTATATTGCTCAGGCAGGCAAAAGGAAAAATGAGATATGGAAATGCCACTACTGGTTGCTGTGGTCTTTGCCATTTAAAAAAAAAAATTAACAAGTTCATAAAAAAAAAAAACTAATACCTTAAAGAACAGCTTTTAAATATATGTGTATTTGGTTTTATAATGGTTAAATACATTGTCATTGTTCAAAATGGATAGATTTGATATGATTAAGATGTTTTGGCCTTATAGATAAAAACACTAAGAGATGTGATACAAACTTTCAACCAAAAATTCCTTATTACAATCTGAACTTAAAATTGTAAATCTGTATGTATTATATGAGTGGATGAATGTCCTACGTGTAAGCTGTGCTTCTTATCATAGCTTTAGTGATATATATGTTACAAATGAAAATTGCAGACCATTGCTTTAAATGTTATCATATACTTTTGCTCTAAAACTTCCCTCTTAAGTTGGGTATTTCTTCATGATCTGGCTTAATTTCCCTAAATATTCCTTTTGCTACACTTTATTGTTTGTCATTATAGTAATTCCACTGAAGATCCCCAAAAAAGACTTCCTGAGGCAGGACATTTATTATCACAAATGTGCAATTAATTCAAGACAAGCTACTCCAAAAGGGTAGAAAGAAAATGGAAGAAAAAATTTACACCATTTTGACTAAATCTAGTTAGAAAACGAGGATTCCTGTGGACAACCTACAGTGACTCCATTCATGAGCTAAAGATTTTGAAACTACACACTCAGTTCCAGAAACAAAAATCCAGTTGTCTTGTAGTATGTTCTATTTGGCTGTAGTTTGCATCTCAGCGTACGTAACTCAATACAGATACTGGAGTGTTATTCAAATTATCTAGCTTTAGAGGTCCACCTTGTACATATCTATATTTGGGTTTGTCATCTTCCTTGTGTACTTACATAACAGTTACTCGTTCATTCATGTTGACCTATTTTAGATCCATCTGCCTTAGGGTGAGATAAATTGCACCCTCTATATGTCTCTCTCTCTCCATTTGATGATAAAGGGAGTCTGGACAGTCAGCACGGATGCGGATTGTCTGTAACAGATAAGATAAATCTGACCTTAGATATAGTTTTTCTGTAGTACTGCATGGCCTCAGGGAGAGAGGAAGAGGAGAACTGATTTTCTTTTTACCAATAGCACAGAAAATATGAATAGTTTTAGGCCACAGTGAGTGCTTTTAACATTAGAGATACCGGTAAAATCAGAGATAGAAGTCTGACATCATCATGATATCATTTTGATTTTATCAAGCATGACATCAGGACAAGGCCAGAACCTCATTCAATACTTATGTGTACAGTATGCCTATGTGTGTCTGTTGTAATTTGTGATTTTGGAGGGAGAAATAACAGTTTGCTGAGGTAGACTGAGTGTGGAAAAAACTCCATGGCCAAGTGAAAATAAACTTCTGAATCTGTACAATGTGAAGATTTATATTGCTTGTTTATGTAGGTCTGAGGTGAGCAGATGTCCAGTAGTGTTAAAGTTTAAATGTAGCCTAATGTGAGATTGGTACTCTGTGTTTGATTGATCGAAACAGCAACAAAAGCAGTCAGAGTTCAGCGTAATCGTATAATTTTAAAACAGAAGTAATGTCTATTTGTTTTAATAGTTCCATTTCTTTTCATATTCCAGCAGTTGTCCATTTTCAGAGACAGGATTTACTTCAAAAATTTCTGCAAAAAACTCTTCAAAAAAATGTACGTTTTGTAACTGAAATTGCCATATGTCTGTTCTTACCTTCTGTATGTTCCAGATTCATGTGAGGTGCTATTCTACAGTAGCAGCAAGGGACTTAGTATGAGGGGAGACTAGGAGAGGGGTAGCAAACAGGAAAAGGGCATAAGAGCAATACGTCCAGGAGCTTTGGAAACAAGGAAAATACAATAGCATGTTTTCCTGTATCCGAATGTCGGGAAATAATTGAGAACGTTATAACTGTGCTGTCATCCCAGAGCTAAGTTAATTGAACCGTATGTATTATTCAGCAGACACATGCTGTAATGAAATTATGACTCGGTAATAATTCTGTTAAAGTAGAAAATATGAGCAAAAGATATATCTAGAATAAGACGTGGGGACAAAATTATAATAAAATGTGAATTAGTGTCTGCAAACTACTTGCTGATTTTTTTTGGTTCTGCAGAATGAGCAGAGGAAAGAGAAAATTTGGTATCACATGTTAATTGAATTGCATGGAGTGAAGTATGAAGGTGGAAGTCGGTCCTGCACTAATGTGGGCTGACACAAAAGCAGAGACTGAATTTTTGAATGCACCCTATCAAAGAATCTCTTTACTGGCTGTTGCAACAAATGTAGAGGCTAAATATTTCAGCCATTTAAATTATGAGATATTTTAACTGAAAGACTTTAAACTCAATTCTAGCTGAAGGGGAATAGTGTGATGTATTATTGGTAAATTGCCTTTTGCTTGCTTGGCTGATAATCGAACCTGAGATTTGCCATTTGTAGCTACACACACACAAAAAAGATTTAATAGAGACATTCTAAGTATGCCTGGAAGTTGGAAAAGTGCTAGATGAGTCCTCTAGTTCCAGCAGTGTGCAGCTGCTCTGAGTGACTCTGAGTAGTTTATCAGTCAGTTTGGCTTATGAGTTGACAGGGTATCCTACTAATTAAATTTGGTGTCCTGATAATGAATTTTTTAAGCTTTTTCTGTCTAATCTTAGTGATCAAAATTAGCCCTCTGATAGTCAGAAGTTCATAGTCCCTGAATGTGGAAAAGGCTTAGGTTGCTCAGATATCAACTGGCTACTAATTGGCATAAATTCTATTTAGAAGATTTTTTAGAGTATTTTTGCTCTTGCATTGCAGTCTTGCTATGAATTACAGGTTGCTGGTTAGGTACAGGCTACATAGTAATTGTCATTCTTTATATTTTTTTTCTTTTAGCAGAAAGCAGATATTTTGATTTTTTTTCATAATTATTCTCATCCTTAGAATAAATTCAAAAGGCTAGGGGGGGAAAAAGATGAAAAATAGATGTACACCCACTGTAGCAATCCAAAAGCTTATATCCAATGGCTCAATCTACAGGAAAATATTGCAATTAGTCTATGGCTATACTGTGCTTCATTATGTACTGAGCTTGTATTTATAAATGCCTTAATTCCAGCTATAAGGTCAGTC
Organism: Crypturellus tataupa; assembly: GCA_034781795.1. Classification (NCBI taxonomy): domain Eukaryota; kingdom Metazoa; phylum Chordata; class Aves; order Tinamiformes; family Tinamidae; genus Crypturellus; species Crypturellus tataupa. The sequence continues at coordinate 1,965,470 of JAWLRI010000912.1, read as the reverse complement.
AGTACAAAAAGAAAAACAGACATTTTTCCTCTTGTGTCCTGATTAAAGCATTTTTTTTGTTTGTTTTCAGTCACTTGATGATTGCTGTTTTAATATCCATCAGTATCTAACTTCTTGTAGATCATCAGAGCTCTCCTTTAATACGTTTTGGAATCTTGTCAGAATTTGTGAAGTCAGGGGATTTTCAACCTGTGTTTGTTGTTATTGCTTTTATAAAATTTGAATTAGGCAACTATGGCCTTGGGGAATTTTGTGGTTAATTTTGCAATTGGAGGTATTAATTAATATGGCATTGTACCACAAATATTAAGATATTCCTGCAAGAGGAATTTTATTAAATCTGTCTCTCAGTTACTTTCCCCGATACTGCAACTCGTGGTACGAAATACAGAATGATATTTCAGATTACAATGTTTATATTTCTGACAGTTATTGAATTTGGTGAATATATATTTGATAAGTTGTATCATCTTTGGGTTTTTTTGGCATAAAGATTATTTAATTAATTCTGTTATTTGGCCTACAGGTTATTTAATTAATTCAAACTTATGTCTGTGCTCAAAACAAAGGACTGTTGGTTCAGAACCTAATTTAAATAAACTTTCTTATTCTAGCTTGTCTGCTTCATTTTTCCTTTCCACTTTGTGTTATTTGGGGGAGATTTCAAAGAAAGGCTCTCCAAAGTACCGTTTGAGGAAGGGTGGAAGTTTCAAAAATACCCTTTTCAGCACATAGGAAGTTTTAAGTAAGTCACCTATCAACACGTGACCTAGAGACTAGCCCTCTTTTGCCTTCTTGAAAATACTTTGCTAATTAGTTGAAAGAAACTGGACTTTGACTACAATGTGGAAGATTCATCTTCCAGTTTCTTTAAATTATAGTAAAAACTCAAGAAATAACATATCAACGTGTTATTGTGCTTCAGCTAATAATTTGGCCTAAGTCTTGCTCGACCTGTGGGCAGGTCTGTCTGCCACGCAGCCACGGGACCTTCGCATGGGCAAAATTTTTGGACCCCTCTTACGCACTCCTCATCAAAGCTCACTCGGATGCCAGCTTCTGTCTATTTAAAATAGTTCACTCTACTGTTCCCTATGTAAGTTGTACTGGTGAAGGACTGCCAGGAACTTAGCGTTTGTAGTTTTTTAAACAGATTTTATTTTAGATTACTTGTGCATCGTATCTCCACTCTGTTATATTCAGCTTTTCAGACTCCTAAGAAGCAGCAGCAACAATATCAACAGAATCCTTGGTTTGAGAAAAAAATCTAATTTTAATTATTATTATTTGTTATTGTTGTTCCTGTTTGACTACATTGCCTCCTTCCTTTATCTATAAGCACTATATTATTCTCATTATTTATGATTAGAATTAATGGTCTTATGCTTTTTAATCATTACCTTTAAATAAAATACTAAATTTGTTGGCTTTTCAGTTACTTAGTTTTCTTTAAACTACACGGGAGCTGGACATTCTTTACAGCACTATTAAAAAGGATTCTGACTGGCTTTTTGTACAGAGTCTGAATTAGTTATAATATTCCATTGCCTATTCATGTCATGGATGGTTTGGCAACAAGTTAATCTTTTTTGGAAACATCTTGTGATGACCTGGATCTAGTATTAAAAAATATATATACTAAGCTTAACATCTGTTTATTCATGAAACTGCTGTAAAAAGATATTACCACTTAAAATTTTATATTGGTTTTGCTCATATTTTTAAAAGTTGTATGCCTTCTGGTGGAGCAATGTTTCTCAAACTTTATGTTGCAACTTCCAAGGGAATTACTGGAAGTTTCAAAGAGCGTTAAGAAACATTAAAAAGAATTTTAGATGTTACATATTAATTATTAATTGAATTCATTGTTGAGGGGGGAAAAAAAACATATAAGAAAAAGTTTATGCTGACCGGGAAGCCTCTCAGTTCCTTCAGGGTCGGGGTGGGAAAAACAGAGATGTCTGGTGGTGGCAAGAGGGAGGTCACTACCCCGGGGAAGAGCTGACCGCGGACAGAGCAGCTTCTGTGCTGCTCGGCAGTTCATGCTTACAGGGGCTTCATATCTTCCTGCGCTGAAGGAACTGAGCTGCTGTACACAAAGGCTGTTACGTGTTCCCTGGCTTAGTGTTTGACAATTTGGGACAGGGTCCATAGAGACTAATGAACTTGAAGAAGGATGGTGCATTCAAAATGTTTGAGAAATAGTTCTCCAGCATGTACTGAAACATGGTTTTTACATTTGTCTTTGTGGGTTTATATCCATGCAGGTTTTTCTTTCTTCGGGACATTTTTAAGGCTATCTCAATTTTAGCAAATGACTTCTAAAGTTTATCAGGGTATTCCCATGGGTCAAGTACCCTTGAGGCCAAAGTTCTCAGCCGTATTGCTGTTTCAGACCTGACCAGCCTACCGAAAGGAAACAGTTCTAGTCCACCAGAAGAGCATTAGCTGAGCAGTGGCACGAGATGTACTCTTGAGCACTGCGTGTTGCTCTGCCCAGTGTACCTGCACGACACATCATGGTCCACTGAGTGGCTGACTCACCACTCGCCACTGAACTGGAGACTTCCAGGAGCTGATTTGCTTGCAGGTGCACAACTCAAATTGAAATAGTTGAGCTTCTAAATTGCTCTGAAAAGTGCAATGTCTATGCCCCTTACCTAAAGGTATGCTAAAAGAAGGATTTATTTTAGCCAGGGGGGCCAAAAGACTTTAATTCCTTTTAAAATGAAAGCTGAAGTCTTCCAGCTCAGGAGGGTAGTCATTGCAAGGTTCTCAGTTTGATGAACTGCTAAAAGGAGAGACCATTTAAATGGTTTCACTGTGGAGCAATTCTTTTAAAAGAACTTACTGGCTTACCTGGTGAAGTGGCAATACATATATATATGTATATATGTATACGTATTTATATACGTATATATACCCATTTATACGTATATATAAAAAGCAGCCTATTTATATCTATATACATATTTTTCCTTCAGTTCCAGTCACCTGGGCTATCTTTTCTTGTGGAAATAAGCTTAAGGGTTGAGTTTGGCAGTATGACACAGATATGGAAAAGACCCACTGTCTAGCATGGAAACTCTCTGAAGGGAACATTTCCCTTCAGAGCTTTGGGCTACCAGGATTACTTGTGCATTTCTCTGTCAGACTGAGTACTACTTTTTCCTGTTGCACCCACCTTTTTAACCATCTTGCCTAGCCAAGAGATGAACTAAAACAGTGTGTTACTCGAAGACACTTAAACCTCATTGATTTCCAAAACGTTCTAGCAAACTGTTCTGATGTGCAAGCCAACTTGTACATCTGGACGGTGTGATATCAGGGACTCATGAACTTTCTGCAGTGAAGTCACCCAGCAGATTTCCCAGACTTCAGCAATGGAATTTTCCATAAATTGTCTTGTGAACATTTAGGCTTTAAGCCGAGGCTTTTGAGGCTGTTAACACAAGGGGAAATCTTTAACGTAGCCCCCAGCAGCCAGCAAGGGCCCCAGGAGGCTCACCAACCTGACCTCAGATGGCAATTCTGCTTATGACCCAATTTCTTCATGTGTTGGAAACCTTAAACTCCTACTGATTGCCATGAGTCCAGGTCTTAGTGCCTCTGTCCCCTTTTAGATCCACACAGAGATCTTACTCCTCAAAATGAAGTGAATTGGAATGAATAACTCTACCCAGCTCATTTCTGTTCCCTCTTCCCACCTTTGTGAGCCAAGAACAGCAGCAGACTGTGCTTAACAAGTGTAAATGTGACCTAGGTTGAAAAAAATGATTTGGAGGGAAAATTAATATTACTCACCAAGGCACAAAGTATGATTGTCCGAAAAGTGCAAATTATTAGAAAAGAAATAATCAGTTTTGCTTAAATAAGTGGTTCAAGGACATCTATGGTACAGTATCACAGATAAGACTTGTGTTTCTCTAGAAGAGATATCTTATAAGTTTTTGTGTGTTTTTTTTTCACTTCTGCCACAGACTTAAGTTTTTAGTTTTGCAGACCTTTTTCTTCTCTCTGTTTTTAATGACTATAAAGTCTTTTATCTGTTTGTTTTTCTGTGTGTGTCTTTCTCCCCCTCTTCGTGCAAACAGTGATTATCTGTCTTGGTCTGAATTACACAATACTCCCATTAAATCTAGTGAGAAGGAAAAGAATCGAGCAGTGTCATTGTTTATGGTTGTATGGACTTCTAATATGCAGAAACACAAAAATTGCGTGACCACATAGCTATTGTCCTGAAAACATCCTGGAAAAGTTTTTAACATAAAAATTTAAACATTGTAATTTGTTATTTTGGAGATTAAATATAGCAGGATTCTATTCCTAAAGTTTCCAAATAAAACATGGTGGTAACTGGTTAAAGAGGTCAGGTTTTCTAGGCATCAGATGTTATTCTTACAATACTGGTAGAGAAAAAAGTAAGGCAAGATTTAGGCTGGGAGCTTTAAAGCATTGGACTTGTTTATCACCAGCTGATGAAAGGCCAGCTTTTGATAAAGTTCATGCTGCTGAATTCTTGGAGCTTTTCACAGTCGTGGTGTGCTGCTGCAGTGTCAAGACTAACATCTAGAAAATGAGAACTGATTTTTCAGTACGGGAATGCCCCATTATTCTGTCATAAAGTATTCCTGATGGTGCTGGCAGAAGAGTCTCCTCACGTGTCTGTTTAGTCTGTCTGCAGAACTTTTCTGCAGTAAATGCAATGTTAAGTATGTGTGTCCTCCAGCAGTTTTTTGCGTCAGAAAATATAAGTGTAGTGAACACTGTATTCCCAGCACTTTTCTCTCCAAGGGATTTGTTTCCAAGAGGATGGAGTGGAAAGAACTCTTTCAAAACAAAACTCGTTAAATACTGGATTAATTTTAGTGTGCATGAAGATTTTACATGCTGCTTTGCCATTTTTCAGTTTCTTTTGCTTACATTTAACTATCAGACAAGTTAAGAAACATAGGTTTATTGTTAGGGAGAAGACGAGAGCAATTCAGGTTTGCTTCTCATTTTATTTTTCTGCATCTGTATAGAGACAGTTTGCAAATCTTGCTATCATTTCCAGCCATATGGTGAGCTAATAAACTCTGGAGGAGTTTGGTCATTATTTAGCTCGCCAAGGCAGTTAAGCGGAGGAAGAAAACGTGGTGCTTAATTCAAGGAAGAGAGATAATGTGATTAAGGGGTAGGATCGTGTTCGGACTGGAGTGGTAGCTAGAACGTGTGTTTATTCTGCAGGGAAGGTACAACTTATTCACCTGGAAGTAAATGTTACTTGTCAGGAAGGTGCCCAGGGGAATGAAGAGTAATCACAATTTCCAGTTTGTTCTGTCTTGTAGCTCGTGTGCTCTGAGGATGCATCAAATTTTACAGCATCTGCAGACACAGACTGGAGATTTTACAGTTAATTCTTAAGCAGTAAAGCAGGTGGGGGGAGGATGACATTCTATTTAATGCCTTCTTATGCACCTTTTACTGTAAACACTAGCCTGTGTTAGTTTAATTAAAGAATTCACTGAATTTTATATACTATTTACTCATAAAGTTTTCACCTGTGGCTCTGCTGATTACTGCTTCTATGGGCATTGGCAATAATCTCGCTTTGCAAAGAGGAAAAGGAAGGAGAAAATCAGAGAAGTCAATTCTATAAGCACAATACATATCCATTTGTACATGTGAATATCTCTTTAGCATGAGTGGTTTTTTTCCAGAAAGTTTAAAAATTCACAAAGCATTTGAAATGTTTGCTTAATTTTCTAAAGCAACTATATTTTTGTTGTTGTTTTATGGGTAATATGCAAATAATCATGGTTCTCTCTCTTTCTTTGTCTCTTTTGAACCAGCCTCTTATTCCTAGAAGCCCTACGAGCAGTGTTGCTACACCGTCCAGCACTATCAGCACACCTACCAAGAGAGACAGTTCTGCCCTGCAGGATCTCTACATACCCCCTCCACCAACAGAACCTTATGTTCCCAGGTAAAAAAAGATCATTTCAGGTACAATTTATGGTGAAAAAATACTTGCACAATAACCAAGCATTCTGTTCTTGCCTGGAGCTGCAGAACTAAGCCGGCAATACTTGATTTTGCAGGGCATGGTTATTTGCAGTAGAAATGTTGAGCTGGACTCACAGCAGTCTGAAGCAATAGCTTCTCTGCCAAACAGTTTCCTTTGCGAAGGAAGGCACAAAATTGTGTTTCCTCACTTATAGGATAACCTGGTCCCTATATCAGTCTGTTTCCAAAGAGCAAAAATTACCCGAAACCCTGAATCCGTAAGTAAGAAAAGGGTTAATATCTGTCCCCTTGGCTAGAAACACAACAAGGAGCAAAAGCAAGAAAGTTTGCAGCTTTGACAGAGCAGTATTTTGCTCAGCCGTAGTGGTTTGTTTTTTCAGATATTTTTGGTTTAACAGTATCACAGCAATTTTCATCATGGCTTCTTGTGTGGTCACCACACCGTACTCCACAGTGGCCCCACGTGCCATAAATGCACTGCCACTCCAGGTTGCCACCTGGAAGAAGCATTTTCATCTCTGTCCCTGCATGGCTCTAGATTCCTGGGCTGAGTCAGAGGAGCTGCAGGTTCGTACCTCCACCCTCACGTGACCACAACTGAGTTCTGAAAAGTGGTTTTGCTTTCCAAAAACTCCGAGACATTGATGGCATAAGCTACAATAGTAACTGCACAGAGGCACAGGAGAGTTGTAGTGTTTCTGAAGTTTCTTCTGTATTGCCAGATTCAGAGTGCTGCACGTACACTTAGTGTATTTTTAAATTGCTCCCTGCTTTACTTTTAGTTAACTTTTTTGAAAGATTGTAAGGGCAGCACGTCCTTTCTTGTACCGGAGTTTCTTGTACTTGGGTTTTTCTTAGACTTGCATATCAGGAGCTCTTCGAGCCAATTAATATGATGCATGGCCTGCTGCAGACAGTTTCCCTGGGGCTTGTCCAGGAGAGAGGTGTATGGCAAATTAAACTGCCCAGTGGGAAGAAGAAATCATATTTCTGTGATAAACTCTTACTCTTCAGAGATATATAAGGAAAATCTTCTAGGGAAAAATAGTGACTTTTCGCTTCATGATTTAGGTGAGATCACAGTCCTTTAATGAAACCATTAACCGAACCCTATATTCTTTCCTTATCGCTGCCTTATATGTTACCTGGGATGTTTTTTATTTCAGGGAAGAAGGAAAAATCCTTCACATTTTATGTTGAGTATGAAACATCTATACTGCTGGATTTGCTAAAACAACACTTTCGTAGCTGTCTTAAAGTGACAAACAATATATGGTCTAGTTCACTAACTAGATTAGGTTTTTTCTTGTGATTATATAAGAACATTGTTGGCCATTCTACTTGAATTGTTCATAGGAATTACATATGTCTTTTATCTGCCTCATGAATGGGTATTTTGTTACGTCTATGTAAATACAATTTTAAGAGCACAATTTCCAAAAAATGTACAGAAAAATACAAGCATTTAATTCTGAAACCATTAGGATAAAAGCTCTGGAAAGCAAAACAAAACAAGAAGAGCCCATAGTCTTCAGGTTTCTCTTTGACTGAAGTAGTTAACTGGTGAAAACCATCGACCTTGAAACTGAGACTGTAGAAGCAGTGTCTTTGTACCAATGCTGATCATAACAACATTATTTTTGTTATTTAGTAAAAAACCATATTTTTCACAGAGTATTTTTACTGACTATTTGGCAGTCAGCAGTTTTTAAGTGTTGCTGTGGCAACTGAAAATTTTAACATGCATTTTGATTATTTATTAATAACATTTCTTAAATCATGATGGTAATGCAAGAGGTTGGACCAAGTCTGATTAAATATTAGCCCGCTTATTAGTACAATCTGCAGTCTTACAGCAAGATTAAGCCATGTACTTTTGAACCTTCTTTTGTCATCTTAATCCTCATGAGCCACAATTCATTTCACAGAGCTGTCACAGAGCGTACAGTGTTTCCACATGATCCACTTTGGCACTTCCGCAGGCCTTTTTTATTTTATTTGTTTATTTGGAATTCGTTAACTTCATTTAAGCAAGCCTTTATTTGGGGCATTATTAAACTGCCCAGCATCTGCTTCTGTTTTTGTTGCTGTTGTGGGGAAGAACTATCCAATATGTTTAAAAATGTGGAAGTGTGAAAGAGTAAGGTCAGCATTGTCACCTTGCCCTAAAACACAGGAATGGTTGGGTGTTTCCAAAGGGAAGAGCAAAAGAGTAGATGTACATGGCAGCTTTATTTGCATGGTGCTTCTCATCAGAAACCAATAAAATAAATACATTTTTATTCGAAAGGTTGCTTTCACAAAACAAAAACAAAACCAGAAAAAAATAAACAGTAAGATGGGTAGGGTCTGTATTGGAAATGAATTAGCAGAGGTGTGTGGGAAAACTGGCATCTACGTGCGTCTGTGTGCATGTGTGGTGGATGATACTGGCGCTGGTCTATGGCACCCATTTTCTGCTCACAAGCTATGGACATATTTCCATATTTATTGAAATATTATCAGTAAAAAGCTGCAAATGCCTTGTCCCAGGGTATTAAAACTCTCTCTTATTCACTGAAGGGACGAAAAGGGAAATCTTCCATGTGATGATGTCGGCAGACACATAGTGGGCAAGCCAGTTCACACAGGATCCGAGTCTCCAAATTCATTTCTTGACCAAGAATATCGGAAGCGCTTTAATGTGGTTGAGGAAGATGCAGTTTTATACTGCTATGAATATGAGAAAGGAAGAACAAGTGGTCCTGGGAGGAGAGAGAGCACACCAACATATGGTATGGTATTAATCTGATAATATTTCCTAATCTTTTCTAATCTAGCCTTATTTTGATCTTGTTTTTTTCATGCACCTGTTCTTGGATTTAAGCATGAAAATATTCTCAGTGACCATTGATTTTGCAAAGAATTCAGTTTTGTTTAGTCTGAACTAAGCCTAAGAGCTTATTCTGCACATGAAGAAAATGCATTGCTTATGATAATAGGGAGTCCAGTTTTGTACCAACGATCTGTCTGTCTGGAAGTTTTAGACAAAATCTTTATTCTTAATTGGATCAGCTTCATTTTCTGGCTTATGCTGCAGTATCATTTTGTCAGAAACCAATTCTTTGTACTAAAAATACAGGATGGAAGTGGGCTCCCAGTATGAGGGCAATCATTTCATCATTTTAGAACACGATATATTAGAAGAATTTACTCTGATATAATCATTCTAAAGATCAAAAGCAGATTTGCCACATGATGACATGCTGCTTTCATGCTGCAATGCTCTTTAAAATTCCTTTATTTTTTTCTAGCCCTAAAATTGAAGAGTGATGATATACTTTTTTTTCCTGTAGTATTATATTAACCTCCTGTCACTGCCTATATATGGCAGTCCCTTTTTTTTTGAGGTTATATGTTGCCTAAGAAAGAATTATGTATGTAAACACAAACATGTATTCATGCTGGTACTTCCACATCCTGGATTTTGACCTAGATAGGGTGAGAATGTTGCAACAAATTCTAGCGAGAGTTTGAGTCCTCCGACCTTGATGTTCCGTTATTTTCCCTTTCAAGCAATTGGAACTCTTCCCTTAACTTGTATTACAACTTGTTTCAGCTTTGGACTAGGATAATTGCTTTTCTGTTGCCAAATGCAAAATCATAGAATTGTAGAGCTGTTGGAATATAGAAGAAAATGAAGAGGGAATCTCATTTCCTTTACCCATTCACTTTATTGCATTCTTTGCAGATTTCTGTGGCAGAGCAAAGAAGGCAAAAATGTTTTAGGTAATGTCTGTGGGTTTTGACATAGAAAATTAGCTGAATTCCCTGCACATAGCTACAGTATGGAGGATAAGCTTGCCTTGAAAAAAAGATATTTTTATTACTACTTTTATACTATTAGTTAAGCACATACTTGAATATATTCTTGCCCCAGTTTCCATGTTATTTTAACAACTAAGCTGAGCACAAGCTGTATGTTGGAATAACTACAATAAATAGAGCATCATTCTGCTCTGAAAAGACAGATATGATTTCCAGGGAATCACAGGTTTGGTACATCCCACAGCAAAGCTCCCAAATCACCTGGGAATGTTGATATGAGTTGAATCTGAGCTGCAAATCATATCCTCAAGACTCTTAGACATATAGTTACAGAATGATAAAGGATATATTTTCATAAAAATGTACTTGTTTTACAGAGCCATGCAGTCCTGCTGCAAAATTTTCAGTGTCCTTTTGATTCTGAAGCATTTTCAGGTGTTTCCAAGCCCACTCATACAGTATGAAGTAACTCCTAAGTGTTTAAAGTTGATACATCAGTTTAATTTCAGCTGTAAAATTGGTGGCTGCAGTGATATCCATTAACAGAGGTGCTTGCTGTTCCTGACTTTAACTTTTAATCCTAGGGGTCTGGAGTGAAGAAGAGCACATTTTGTGTTCAAGGATTGCTGAATCCATTATATTGCCAGCAGATACCTTTTTATCTACATTTTCATTAGCAAAAAGAGTATAAATGCATGGCTCAAAGATTGTACTGCCGTTATTTAACACATTTATTATACATCTTTTCACTTCTAACCTCACTTCATTTTTAATGAATTCAGACCATAGAGTCTGTTTTCAGTTAAGTTTATTTTCTAGGAATATTACCATTCCAGCATTAAACGATGAACTTTCCCACATGGCACTAGTTAGCATAAGATTTGTGGCTAGCCACGACCTCCCGATTTCACAGAATCTGGAATGTGAAGATCACAGTCTTCTTTTTCATCACGCCCTGTTAAAGAAGGTCAAGCAGTGTTAAAGGGGCTAGAAAAATAATTGTTTTAAATGTGCACTCATTAATTATGCAGTGACATTATTTTCTTTTTTTTTTCCTTTTACTGTTTCCCAGTCTTCCTTCCTAAGAGGTTAACAGGGCTCTCTATAATTGCTCTTTAGGAATCTATTGATGTTTTTTGACAACCCTAGCAAAGAGATTTCTCTCTCATGCACTTACTGGCTTCCAGCTGTTGCATAATTGTTGCTAATTGGCCTCCGTGAGCCCCTGTTCACAACCAAAAGACGTTTTCCTGAGTGTAGGCCCCAGGGAAAACAGATTTAGTGGATCCGTGTGGGCTAACAAGTTAATTAGCAGGGATGGCAGGCAAATGAAGGAGTGTCGTTCACTCAAACGGTCATTCTGGTTATACTGCCAGGTATAAAAGGTATGCACTTCAAATAGAAATGGATTTTGCAGAATAGTTGTTACTGCTACAGCCTTTGATAGTAATTAGGTGTTATTTGTTTTTATATCTTGTGCATCTTTTTTCACATGCAAGTGCTTTGTATAATATATTGCGAATTAAGTGTCACATAGAAAAGAAAGTTGTATTTCTAGAAGTACCCATGGAGAGATCTGTTATAATATACATGAAGCTACTATATATCCTCTCAGGGAATGATTTCTTAACTACAAGCTTTAAATCTCACTGACTTGAATCAGACTTATACATGTGCCCATAAATAGTTAAATAAATTATAAGTAAAAAAGTTAAGTATGTTAGCTGTATTTTCTGAGTAATGCTGTACTTGCAAACAGAACCTGTAGTCCATGAGGAACTTGCACCTTTTTCTTTTCTGAGATCACTGGGATATCCTGTTCTTTTTTAAAAATCATTATATCTTTTTCCTCTTACACAGTTTGCATTGTACTGATGCCCTTCAGTGGATGCCATATTTAAATGGGTAGATAGACATGTCTGAATATTTGTATTCAATATAACCAAATGTCTTTTTTTCCAACATATTTTGACTTAACATGAATGAATGAGACTGATCATCTTTACTGAGGAAGTTTTCTGATGAAATACATTAAAAGACTTCTAAGTTTTTAGTTTGAACTCTGTTAAGCTTAGAAGCTATTTAGTTACTCACTTTTTATGCAACATGACTAGTGGAGTGATTTAAAAAAGAGCAAAGGAAGACCTTATTTCTGAAAACGTTTGTTTTCAGTCTGCCCTGTGCCATGTTACTCTTTTTTGTTTCAATGTATTATTTAACTCTCTAAAAAACTCAGATCTCTCCGAGTAACTGTACTAATTTGCATAGCATATTTTCACTGAATTTCCATCTGTATTTGTGGACTTTTTAAATAGTAAACATATTTCACAGCATTTTTAAAAATCACTTCAGCAGCTTCCAAGTTCAGGCTGTATAGACACATAGTAGTTTTCAGCTTTTCTGTTTCTTCTTACCTCCTGAGATCAAAGTGAATTTTCTAGTACTAACATACTGTGCTTTTCTGTGGATGAAATGCTATAAAAAGAAATTACAAATAGAGGTTTTCTGTTTCCTTTCTAATTCAGTCACTGATGGATCTTTTAAGCCCACCAGCAAAGACGCTATTTGTGAAGGTACTTTAGTGATGTGCACATGTTTCTGTTAGAAACAATTCCTTCTTTATGCTTTCCAACCATTCTCTCCATGTGGGTACCAGGGCCTTGCAGAATAATAAACAGACATTGCTCAGTGAAAACTAATCTGTAAACTGAAGACGTTTAGAGAAAGCTCAGTCTGTGTGTTGGTGATTTAGTAGGCACTGGATTTATTTCCCAAGCTTAAAAAAAAATCTATGAAATACCTAGCTGCTTTGTGTCCTTTTAAAGAAAATAAAACTCCTGTTTTAACCTCTTGTTCAGAGGCTGTGCTGAAACCGCTTTCATAAGCAATCCTGTAGAATAATCACATTAGCATTTAATTTGTTCTTTCTTTTAAAGAGTGTTGGTTTAACACTGCTGTATAAAATGGTGCATGATCTCATTTTTCCCTTTGTTTCCAGGGAAACTAAGGCCTATTTCTATGCCAGTGGAATATAATTGGGTGGGAGATTATGAAGACCCCAATAAAATAAAAAGAGATAGTAGGAGAGGTAAGTGATTTTGACATACATCTTGTACATGATGTTATAGTTTTTTATCACCCTTTAAGCTCTGATAATATGTTTCAAGCCCTCATTTTGATGAGAGATTGATTAACTATATATTTCTCTGGGCCTGGTTTGGGGTCTTCCATTATATATATATATAGTTAATTTTTCTCATAGCAGCTGTTACAATTTCATTACCAGGCAAGAGGAAATCATAGCTTCAAATCCCTGCAGTTTGGTGTAGTTTTAATGATATTGAGATTTCATTGGTTGAACTGCATTATACAGTTCTTTTGGAAACTATAAACTTTTATAATGTAGCATTACTATTGCTATTGCTATATATTGTTATGCCTAAGTGAGAATTACATATTAAGTTGCTATGTCTTCTTAAGTCCTTTTGGAGTGAAAAGCATTCTAGAGCAGCTCAAAATAGTCAAGGTGAATTCTTCAAAGTTCTGGTTTGGGAGCCTCAGCTATGTAACTTCACATATGAAATTATAACCTATGAGCTGACTGGAGTCACTCAGCAATAGGATCTTAAACACATCAAAACATGAAAACATTAGTTTAGTGCTCAGAAAAAGAAAACACTGTTAGGAATCATTAGGAAAATAATACAAAACACTGCTCTCTAAGTTATTGCATTTTAGGTACATGTGTGGTTCTAATCTCTACAGCTCTTAAAAAAATAGTAGAATTGGAAATGATTCAGGGAACAGCAGCAAAGATCGTGGTGTACATGGGATGGCTTCTGTACAAGGAATGATAAAGTAGGCTGGACTTCATTTGTGTGGAAGGGCATAGGTAGGATGTGCCAAAGTTTTTTTAAAAGCTTGTGTAGAAGGAAACATGTGGATAGGCCGGTCATTTCCCTTTCCCATAGCAAAACTGTAAAATATCAACTGCTTCTGTCCAATACTGGTTGGACAGAAAAAAAGAAGTGGTTCCTTATGCAGTATAGATTCAGGCTGAGGATCACCCTTATCACAGGTAGTTGTGGGTGCTAAAGTTTACAGGAATACAAGCAAAAATTAAGCAAGCTCATGAAAGACAGGTAAGTTGAGCTTTTCTAAGTTCACACACACTTCATCTGGCTCAGGATATCCTTTGGCTACCAATTGGTAGATGCTGGAAGAATATTCATAGAAAGCATGAATGATAAAGAGAACAAGGTCAGGTGAATGTTCAAAGCAAATTACTTGTGGATGTATGACATCCCAGTTCTTTACATTTATTTGTCTTGCTTAAAGTAAAAACAAACAAAAAAAAAGGTTTCAAATATGATCTTAAGTTGAGCTATCACTTTCTTTTTAATTATCAAGACAGCATTTGTAGTTGTGGAGCTTCTTTTATGTTCTGTTCTTCGTGTTGTCAGAGAAACCACAAAACTTCAAGGGTTTTCAGTCTTCTCCCTAACAAAAGATTCACTGTTTTCTTATTATATCCAGACCAAATATGTTTAGTTAACGAGATAGTCATGAAGACTAGTAGATGCAAGAGTGTTATGTATTTTGGAAGGGAGTTTATCCTCCGTATGGCAATTAACAATGCTCCCTGTGTTATTTTGTCTCTTTCAAAGAAAATTCATTACTTCGCTATATGAGCAATGAGAAAATAGGTCAAGAAGAATACATGTTTCAAAGGAATAGTAAAAAGGATACCGGGAAAAAATCCAAAAAGAAGGGAGACAAGAGTAATAGTCCAAGCCATTACTCATTGTTGCCTAGCTTACAAATGGATTCACTGAGACAAGAAGTTATGGGCACACCTGTACCAGAAACAACTTTGTATCACGTGAGTAAAAATAATATTAAAATAAGTCGTTGTTCCATAATTGTCATGAGAGGCTGCTTTATTTTTATAGTGCTGCTGAAGCCTTTTTGATTATTGCTATTGCATTGGTTCCTATTCTTCTGACAATAACTGTATCCCAAAGAAGCATTTTGGAGTTATTGCTTTGATATTGCAGATGCAGTATGGACACCTGTAACTGTTCTTTAAATCATGTAATGAGTGTTGTGGTTGAAAAGGAGTGTGCTGTCTCAGCCTTGCTGTCTTGCTTCTGTTGGAAGCGTTTCCAACAAAGAGAATGTGATTTCAGCTGCCAGTGTCTCACAGAAATAGTAGTGTGGACTGGTCAGAAGTCTGCTGTGCAAAGTGCATGGGCATGGCGCATGGTGGAGCTCTGCTGACTCCACAGGAAATGGGTAAACTTGGTTTCCTGTTGTTAAACTTTGCTATGGATTATCATATTATAAATTGGTGTAGGATAATTGAAACTAACGGAGCTTTCTCAACCTTTTAAACAATCTGAATGCTTGGTCCACTGGTTTCTATAACTCCTTTTGGAGTGACATGTATAGGTGAGTGATAAATTTTAGAGAAGATGTTACATATATGTTAAAAAGAAGAGCTTGTAATGTGCTTTAATTAAATCAGGTCCCTAGATGCAATAGGTACTCTTTCCTTTCTTGTTTATTTGTAACAATATAAGTGCAAAGATGAGAATATTTTCTTACTCTCTTATCTGTAGCTTATACTCCTTTTATAACTATGTGCAGTTCTAAATGCACTAGTGGGAAGATTTCCATTTGCAAAAGCAGAGTGTTGGGTAGTGTTTCCCTAAAACATGAACAAAAGGAGTATGCAAGTGTCTGAAGACTGTGTCCTCTTCTTAATGCCTGCAGTCTTTACTGGTAGGAATCCAGTCAGGCCAAGAGACTCAAAGTCAAATATTTAGAGAAGAAAATGGAGAATTAATTTGTGTAACAGAGGACTTTCTATTCTGTAATGTCTACAGAGGTACAGGGTATACTAAATTTGAAACATGTTTCATATATTGAGAAAGCACTTATCCTTCCCCTTGAATTAACTCATTCCATCACTTTCCCCCATATAGTAATCCTTTACTAATACAGATTAAATTTCTTCCTTGTTCTTCCTTAGTTACTTCCATTAGACATCACCTGGAAAAGCCCTTGAAATTCTAGCATGAAAGTTACCAAGGAACAAGATCTTAGAATTAGCATTTTTCATGTAGTTTCATGTACTTTGGATACCCATCCACAAAACTTAATCTGTTAGCACAAACTCCACCGGTATCTGATAACCATTTTCATGCAGAAGTACTGTTAAGGACATACCCATAACGCCATTAGTCTTCAGCACAGGTTGATAAACCAAGTAGGAGTTTTGTTTATTTATACAAGAAGAGGCATGTTATTTTTTCTTCAGAATACCAATCAGTATTGATCTGCAAGCTGCTTTGAAGTGAGGTGCAGGAAATAAATGGAAAGAGGAAGCTTGATCCCGTGGTTTGTGCCCAGGAAAGGAGGAAACGGCCCTTCAGAGAGCATTTACAACCCTCTAGAGCTAAGCACAGCTGGTCCTACAGCCAGAAGCGATGCGGCTGCCACCATACGGTACAATACGGCTCGCAAGCACAGTGAGCTGGGAAACCCTAATCTGGCTTGCAGAAGGGTCTGTGTGTTGTTCTGCACACCAAGGCCTGCTTACCCTCTGGTCTGAAATGTGCAAACGCAGGAGGGATTGCTGAAAGGGCTGCAAGAATGCAGAGCGCGATTTGGCTGCCAGAATTTCTGTTGCTGATAGTGATGAAAAGAATGGAGGACAAATGCGGAGAGAACTGCTGAATAGCGCAGATGAGCTGAGAGGTGAGAGCTTAAGCAGCCCACCCCGGAGAGAAGGGGTGTTTGTATTGGTTGAGGGAAAAATATTTCCCTGTAATATTGCATATGCAGTGCAACAAGCAGATAAAGGAGAAGGGAACACAATAAATCATGAAGAGCTCATATCGGGCTGTGTTGCAGTTTTATTAAGCTATACATAACAAATAGGAGAAAGAAACAAATGATTCATTCTTAAATACAAAATTCAATTTTGTGATCACTAAGGAGTTTCCTATTACAAAATAAGATTTTCAGCATCAGCTGTCAAGTTCCAACAAGGACCTTGGTTTATGTTCAAATCGGAGACTCTGAAACAACGTGATTCAGTGCAAGAAGAGCACTTTCTTAGGCACGACTTTTATCGTCTTGCTATTACTCTGTTAAGATATTAATCTATGTCCAAACACAGATTCATCTGGGGAGCCATACAAGGCAAGACAGTGCAATTCTTTTTCTTCTCTGTTGTTGGTTTTTGTTAACATAATGGATGGAGAGATGTAACTTACTTCTCACATATTAAACTTTATTATTATTCTATTTTTGTTAGTGTCACTTACCACAAGTCAAAATTTTGCTTTCACACAATAAAATTTCTACAAACTGGAAATATTGATAACTGCACGTTTTATATGTCTAGTTAAAGGAAATGGCTTTAGTGTCCATTGATTTCTAGCCAAATTGTTGTTTTTCTATTCTATTTTTCTCCTTCAGTATTGCTGAAGAAATATCAACAGGGACTGTTAATGTTTATATTAAACCAAGGCAAACTTTTTGAGCTGTTACTAATCTGTATGCAAAAAGGTGTTCAGAGTAATCTAGTACTGCAGATATAAGTGGTGCAGTTAAAATTGTCTTGGATCTTTGGAGCAACAAGAGCTGAAAGCTCTGACACATAGTTATAGTTCAGCAAGTTCATTACACTATTCTGTATAGGAATTTCCTTAGCATATAGCGCTTGTTTTTGTTACAGGAGAATAATGTAGTTATTTAGGAAGCAAAAAGAAGTTCTACATCAAGTTAATAATAATATATTCCTATCCAAAGCAATAGAACTTTCCATTAGTTTAGGAACAACAACACCTTGAGAAAAACAATGCAGACTATTTTGCGTAGCAGGAAATTTTGCAAGAAAAAGAAGCCTTGCTTACAAACTGTTTTCATACCTACAGCAACAAACTTATATTATTGGCCTTGTTCCCTCCCTCCTATACCCATACCGTTTGCATACTCTCTTCATTTGTCCCTACGTGTTAAACAATACCTAATGACTTGCTCATCATCTTAGAAAAAGTAATTAAAAAGTACTTTCAGCTTCTCGCTTTGCTTAACAAGACTCTTTTTAAACTTATATAGCCCAACAGTAGTTTTCTTGGTCATTTTTAATTTTAATTGAAGATGAAGCTATACTCTTTAAAGTTCATATATCTGGAAAGGGTGGTTCACAAAGAAGTGTAGGTGGGAAACAAAGTTATCCTAGAGATTTTGCTGAGGATGACGCAGAATATAGTTTTTAGTGATGTTTGCATATGCACACATGCCACCTTTAATATTTCGTTCTTCCTTTAAATAGAGGAGGAATAACATTAAGGCTGGCAATGGTTTGTTTGTTTTGCTGTGGTTGCAATGAAGTTTGTGTACTTTTTGTCACATTTTCCCCTTTTTTTACATTTTGCTAAATATAACTCTAAACCTATCTGGAGCACAGCTCAAGGATGCTTAGCTCACTTAAGTAACTTTAGTACTCAGTCCAGTGAGCACCTGCAGAGCACCTGCCACTCACTCTTCTACTTTGCCTGTGGGGACATATTGTGGTGCTTTTTCCAGGTGTTTCTCTCCTTTCCTCCCAGAGAAAAATTCAGGGAAATGCTTTTTTAAAGTTCAATTCAAAATGTATCTTTGTAGGTGATCTCAATGCAGAGAACAATTTTACCAAAAGCTTGTTATTCTGAAAATTCAAAAAGCCACCTCAGCGTGATTGGTTGGTTTTCGCATATCTCTATTCCTCTCCACAGCAAACCTGAAAGGAAAGAAAAAGAGAAGGTACTTGAGCATAAAATGCCTACATTTTTAATGGAAATTCTTGAATTGAATAGGCACATATTCATGAAACCTTATAATTGTAGTACTCAGTAGCTAGCATTTAAGACAGCACAGAACATATTCATATGGGTTTCCTGATAAACCTGCACACAAGCTACCAATCAATTTGTTGCAGAAACCTTCTGAATAGAAATGGCATCTAATAAGTATTACATACTGTAATTTCCTCCCCCCCAAAAAAGCGTCACAAAGACTAGCAGTTTATGATAATTGTAAGCATTGCAGTACTTAAGAGTTTCTGTTATGTGACTTTTTAGTATGAATATTTGTAATTAAATAGAAATAAGCTCATAGAGAAAAAAAATAGAAAAATTAATTGCACAGATTTTAAGTAGGTGTCTGAAATCTAGAATGTCATTTTACTATTAGAACAGATGGGCTTGGTACATTTTCTTCTTCAAATTATTTGAAGTCCAACTATGGCAGTATTTAAATGTCAAGGCTCTCTTTTCCTTTGCCTCGTTCATGTTTTCACAATTGTCTACACTTAGAATAGTAATTGCCTTAGAATATAAATCTAACTGTTGATATCAAAGTCCGGTCTAACCTAAAGGCATAGTAAAAATATTGTCCACAAGCATTTCCATGATTTTTGTTATCATTAAGACTTGAAGTGTTTTTATTTTTCTCCGCGCTATTTTATCCTCAGATAATTGTGTTAGGATAATATTAAAACTTGCAGAATTAACGGCTGCAAGTCTCAATCACTAGCAAAGGAAATTTTAAACTTCTTCTCAAAAAGGCATTTGTAACAAATACTTGATTAAAAATTTACTGAGCTGAAGTTCAAAAACATTAGCTTTTTTTTATTATTATTTCCAGATAAGAAACTACACTCGATTTCAAATAAATGTCCAGAAATTAAATGAACTTTGTGAAGAGTTTGTGAAATAGTGTGATGTTGTGAAATATTTCATAATTGTGAAAAAAATCAGTCTACGGAAATTGCTTCATAAAGTCTAAACATAATTCTGTATGTACTGCTCTCCACTGAAAAGATGGGAAAACACAAATCTCAACTGGAAGTTGAATATACTTCTGAAATTTCACAATAGTGAAAAGAAATCTTTGTTACCATAGCTAGTTACTGCAAAAATAACTTCCCAAATAGGTTCCAGTAGGAACCAATAGGTTTCAATAGGAACCAATAGGTTTCAATAGGAACCAATAGATTCTAGTAAAACTAGGCCAATATGCGGAGCTACTGAGATGTTCTCCTTTTTTCTCAAGCATTCATATGTTTATGAAAGTCTAGCACAGCTTAACTCTGATTGTAATTAAATACTCTAGGATATCCCTCTCTGGAGGTCACTGGAGCATTTACTTCATTTACATCTCTTTCTTCTGTAAGCGATGCTGGTTGTGTCTATCATCTCGCCTGAATTTTGTCAACTTCTTACAGGGTTGTAAGAGAGCACTTTAGCCTATACTACAACTTCAATTCCTTGTCTGTTTTCCTGTCAGCGAGTGTGGAACAAAGCAATAAGGCTTTGATGTTGAACAATGTCTAGATGCACATATGTGGAAATGGAAGGAGCTCAGCTTTCTTCAATAGACACAGAGCTAAACATGCTTAGGAAATCAAACTGTAATCTGATTCAGAGTTCTTTTTGCTAAAAATTTTCAGGTAATGCAATGCAGATTAAAGTAGCAAATTTTGCTGTGGAGGCATCTTGAGCACTCTGTTGTTATCCTTTTCTTGTATCAGCTTTTCTGTAGCAGAGTTGTTACAGAAGGCCTTTTGATTTGTGAGACTACTGGAAA
Organism: Crypturellus tataupa; assembly: GCA_034781795.1. NCBI lineage: Eukaryota > Metazoa > Chordata > Aves > Tinamiformes > Tinamidae > Crypturellus > Crypturellus tataupa. Next base: position 1,945,013 of record JAWLRI010000912.1, on the reverse strand, counting down.
GATCATCAATTAAAAATGGCAGTAAGAGGAAAACTAGTGAGAGGAGGAAACACAAAGGAAAATTCTTACCTATTATTGCCTTTGTGACTTTGAAATCCAGTTGTGTGCCACAGACACTGATGTCCCTGTAGGCAACTTTGACTATGTAGACGTGTGTAGAGTTTCTTTTAGTTGAAGGCTCTTTATGTGTGTGTCTTGTTTGGTTGTTTCTTTTTTATGTCTTATTCAGAGAGATGAGGAACATTTCTCAAGTCAGGAGGCCAGAAGAATGGTTCCAGCCCTTAGACAGCTTCTATACTCAAAAAAAAAAAAAAAAAGATCTAAATGACAGTGAATGTGTTCTTTCCTTTGATTGCAGCACTTTAATGAAGTGACAAGTACAAAGCAATAAAATTGCTCAATACAGTCTGTACAAATAGCCCATAGCGTGAATATTAAGCTATTAAAATTAAAATAACGACTTCGTCTAGACCATGAAGGACATGTGTGCCATGTAAAACAAAATGTTGAAATAGTTAAGAAAAGGCAATAAACAAAATCTGTTTTACTCCGTCATGCGCTTGTGAAAGTGCTAGTTATAAGATTGTTACAATAAAAGTGGCAAAAGTGGTCCTGGTTACTTCTTTTACATTTAACAAAAGGCAAGAGAGAACAACATATGAATTCTTTGCTAATGGATAATAACAATTGTATTATTTTTAGACTAGCTCAATCAGCACAGTAACAGCAAGACCTCACATGTCTAGTCCACTGCTATTGCAATTAATTACTTTCACTTAATCCTATTCATAAATGTATTAAACTCCTTCAAATGTGGCATGAATTGCTATTGAAGGTGATGGGACCAGTAGAAGGGGATAAACTGGGGGAAGGGGTGGCTGCTTGGCATAAGTCAAAGAGCAAATGTTGGACAGAGAAGATGAAAGAGAACAACAGTATAATTAGACTATCAACAAGAGAAAGAAATCACTTCTCATCGGTTTGCTAAAGTAAAGATCTCTAATGTCCCAGAAAACTGTATAAAGGAAAATTCAAAGGAAAATTGAGACGAGGAAGACCTCCACCTCGTGCTCCAAGCCGGACCATCTCTGAGGTCTGACCAGGTTGCTCAGGGCTGCCTCCTCCAAGGATGGCAATGGCACAGCCTCTCAGGGCAACCTGCTACACTGCCCAGTTCTCCTCACGGGGAAGAGCTGGAGCCTGGCAAGAAAACAGCGATTTCAGAAATGACTTCAAGAATGGTAAATTGCCCAGATTTAAGGCATTTTTTTTCTGTTCTATCATTGCTGTTTAGCTAAAATCATCTTATGAGATAGCGTCAATAATATCGGATTTGTTCTGCCTCTTCTAGGCTCTCTTCTCTGAGCTGAAGTCTTGAGAAAGTGGATGTACCTATGCAGTTTTTATATTTGAGCTCTGGTTAAGCATACATTTTGTGAGATAGTAATATTTTGTCTTCTCAGGAGAAAGTACTTTTACTCTCTATTCTTTTAGTTATGGGGAATTATACTAGCAATATTCAAAATGAATTTAATTCACATCACAGACAGGAGAAAATTTTCATATCATCTGCATTGCTTTTTTTGAAGAAACAGTTAATATAATGAACTTTCTCTTACTGGGGAAGTAGTTGCCAAGATGAAATTTGGAGGCATTGGATGTGAAAGAGTTTACTTCTTTTTTTCTGTAAAATTTATTAAAGTATTTCAACAAAACAAAATACTCTAGAGTTGAGATGCAACAGGTTTATGGATCATCCTGAAGCAAAATTGTGCATTTTTTGGAGAATTTTTACTTTAAACTTTCTGTGCTACCTTGTAACTGTGAGGGGGGAAAAAAAAGACTTATTAGCAATTTTTTGCTATGACTAAGCTAGGGAATTCTTCAAAAATGAGTGTTACTGTAAAGGTCATCTAGTCCAACTCTGCCAGTATAGATTTATCTGCTACAATATATGATTTAATATTCTAAAAATGTAATTTTACATTGTCAAGAGATGTAGATCTACAGACTAATAAATCTCCTGGCTCAGAACATTTCCTAATTTCCTTACACACCCCTATTCTATATTTTTATGTTACCTTTTCCAGTTAATCATTACTGATTGTATCCTGCTTTTATTACCTGATAGAGTGCTTTTGCTTTTGTACATATTAACACTGTTTGTACAGCAGCAAACTGTATTACCTGTGGTTAGTAAAATCACAATAGCACAATTTCTTTTTTTTTTTTTTTGGCATAGAACAAATGATATAGTTAGTCCCTCAGTTATTTCCTTTTGGTCAGGAAGAGATTAAGCATGGCATATTGTATCAGAGAAAAGCATGTTGGGCATTGCTGAGAGGGGAATCGGCTTGATTTATCACTGCAATGTGGTGGGGAATGTCATATCTATGAGAAGTTAGATCTAGATCCTGACTTCCCGGCTGGCTTCTGCCTGCTTCTCCTTTTGCACAAGGAAAAGGAAAATGTCAGGATTCTGAAAGCAGTGAATCAAGGACATCATTGAATGATGTGAAACTTTGTGAAACTGGACAGTATACAAAAAACAAACCCACCCTTAATAGTGAAAATATGGGTAATTAACTGGGAGAAAATGCCCATTTCAGGGTACAGTTTGATCAAAATGCTTTGACAAGCAGCATAGCTATTTCTGAACAAGACATTTTTTTCCAAGCAGTGATTTTGACTCACTGTGGGTCTCTATTCCTTCCTCTGCCCCACTGACTTGGAAAATAGGCTTTTTGCTGCAGTGTGGCTCCTGAGCAGAAGCTGGTTTATGAGGTGTTTCTGTTTTTCTAGAAAGTGCCTGTTGCTTAGCACCTCAGCTGTGAGTCAGCCAATCCATCTCTGCTACTGTACTGTGCTATTTGCTTTCACTGGAAACCTAGTATTTTTGAAAGTGATAACAAGTTTTCTGTTTCTTTCCATGAAATAATGTTATAGCCACATGTTAACACAGGACAGTTTGCAAGAGCATATCTCCCTGATATTTGCATCTTTAGCACAGTTATCTTCTCCCTTCAGTCCTGCCCTCATGCATTATACAGCATACACGTCCCCTGCACCTTTCCCTGTCAAACAGGCTGAGCAAAGAGGCCTCATGCTGAGCGGACGTGTTCAGAAGTGTCACTAGCTGCTGCTCAGGAGGAGCTTGCATGTACTGTTTTCATGACAAGCACTTAGACATCGTAGCAGATGGGAAGCCCCCTCTCTTGGCAAAGCTCTAGTCCACATTAATCCTCAGCTCTTGGGTCTGAACCTTGATAATTCCCATACCTATTGAGTGGAGGGTATTCCTCAGTATTTCTCCCAGTACTGGAGGAGAGTAAAGAGGAAGAAGTGCAGACTATTCTCATCATGACATTAGGTTTTGGTTTCTTTAGCAGCCCAGTTCTGGGAGTCAAGCAATTGTCCCCTGGCTTTGTCATTGTAGCTAGCAAAAAGTTTTCCATTCTTGTAGTTGAGGGAAGAGGTTTTCAAAAGTAAGTCCTCAAGGAGCTAAAACTGAAGGGCACATAAAGCAAAAGCAATGTCATAGCCCTAGATATTAATTCAATTATTTTCGTCTCTTGGTTTCTCAGCCAGCTTTATTCTGTTGTAATGGTTTTTAGTGTAGGGAGACTATGGGCGTCATGCAAGATTACTTGGATACCCTGAGGCTGATATTTCTGGTGTTTTCTTCCTGGTAGTCAGAGGATCAGTTTCACGTTTTACCACAGACCACCTGTGTGATTTAACACAGGTCATATTGAAAATAAGTTTCTCTTAAATCTGCTAGTTTTATTTTTTTTAATGGTCAGATAACTGTAGAGATGAAAACCTACCTTTACTGTGAATAAAATAGAAATATTCTAAACAAAGCTAATTTTTTCTTGAAGAAAACTGCATATGATGAAGGAGGTTTGTTTGACAGGCTGATTACTGCTAGAAGGACAAGCCAGGAAGGCATAAGGAATCTATGAGGTTTCTGAAGTGCATTGGTGACAACTCCATGATACAGATGATCAAGAAGCTGATGAGGTTCCTGCTAGACCTCCTACTTACAAACGAAGAAGGACTGCTTGGGGACGTGAGGTCTGAGAGCAGTGACCACAAAATGGTGGAATCCAAAATCCTGAGATGAGGGAGCAAAGTAAAACGCAGGCTCTACTTGGAAGAATCTCATGGTATATGATCTGGAGAGAACAGAGGTGCGGGAGAGCTTGTTGATTTATGAAGGAGGGATCATCCTTAACCAGCTTGCTTTTTTTTTTTTCATTCACCAAGCCAGTGACTGGTGATATCCCTCAGGAATCATTAGCAGTGCCAATACTGTTTAACATCTTCAGTAATGACTTGGATGATGGGGCAGAGTGACCCTTAATATGTTTGCAGACAACACAAAACTGGAGGAGTAGTTGAAACACCAGAGGGATGTGCTTGTTGGAGGGCTTGTCTGGCTTGTGCATCTTGGAGGGCCCTTGACAGGCTAGAGAAATGAAATAAGAGGAGACTCAATAAATTCAGGAAAGGGAAATTACAAGTACTGCATGTGGAGAGGATCAACCGCAAGCATCAGTATATTCGAGGAGAAATTGACTGGAAGGCAGCTTTGCAGAAAAGGCCTTTGAGAGCCCTGGTAGACAATAAATCAGCAATGCTCCTTCACAGAAAAGTTTAACAGCATCTTAGACTGCATTAACGAGAGTATTTCCAGTAAGTCAAGGCAAGGTATTCTTCCCCTCAGCTCAGCACTGCTGGGTCCACACAGGGTTGTGTCTATGTCTGGGCTTCCCAAGCCAAGAGAGGTGTGGACTGAAGCAAGTCCAGAATATGGCCACAAAGATGATTAAGGGCCTGCAGCACCTCTCATATGAGGAAGGGCTGAGAGAGCCCTTCATCCTAGAGAACAGAAGGCTTGGGGAGGTATCTGGTCAATATGTATAAATACCCGATGGAAAAGGAGTGATGAAGGTAGACCTACAAAAGGTCAAGAGGCAATGGGCATTTAAAAAATAATTTACTTTGCGGGTGGTCAAACGCAGGAGCAGATTGTCCAGAGAGGCTGTGGAGGCTCTGCTCTTGGAGATACACAAAACACAACTGAACATAACACTTAAGCAACCTGCTCTACCTGACCCTCCTTTGAGAAGGATGTGGGACTAGATGATCCACAGAGGTGCCTTCGCACCTCAACTGTTCTACAAGTCTGTGACCTGTGCTTTTTCTTCATAAAGAATAATAATCTGGGAATTGTTCTGGGCTAGAATATACCTAAATTAAATCAAAATAAAGGGTTAAATGCTCTTCTCTGACAGCTGACAGATGTTTAGGTTTCTTTTTGCTTCTTAAATTAATGCAGTGGAAATATATATTGTGATAGAATGACTGATGTGTCTTGGACTTTTGCCATTAGAGAAGACATATATTTTTCCAACTCCCCAACTTCTCTCTTAGATTACTTACTGTCAATAAAAGTAGTGTGGGAGGCACCAAAATTACATGCTTCACAGTAGATGCAAAGCAGAAGAATGATCTCAGAATAAATTATTCTAATGAACAGCACTTGTCTAGTTTAACTTTTTATCCTCATTTGTTTCAGGCAGCTATAACAGTGCTGGAGTCCTTGTTCTGTCAGTCAAAAAGGTTGGAGAAATATGAGAACTCTGGTTTAAATTTTGTATTATCCAGAAGATTTATTGCTACTGTATTTCAATTAGGGAGTCCTGTGACTTAGTGGATAAGAAAGAAAAGCGTTCCCTGGCAGGAAGAAGTAAGGCACCTGTATGACGTTATTTTCTCAACATAGCCTGAAGATTTCAGAAAGTTGTTAATTTGCCTAAGTTTTGCATACACCTGGTAAGCCTCACAAATTGCATGGGTTGTGAGGTCGTGTTGGAGCTCCCAAACACAGAGGAACCCAGTTAGAGCTGTGGCTATGTGTGCTCCATTGCCAGGCTGCATTGCCGTGTACTGTGGATCTACTGCTTCCAAGAAACCCTGCATAGAGCTGCTTTGGGGAAAAGAGAGAAGGAATGGGAATTGGAATGGAAATGGGAATAGGACCTTTCAACTATCAGGTAGAGGAAGAAAATGATGTCAGCTGAAATGGGCTTTATGGCTACTGCAAAAAGAAGCTAGTGGCTTGCCAGCTTTTGGAAACACATTGATGAGATCTCTGAGAAAGCAAAACCGAGGGAGGAAGAGGAGGAATATATTATATAGGGTAGGACAGCAAAACATGAATTCTGGCATCAGTTCTTACAGTAACTACTAATGTGTGTGTGGTGCTCAGCCCTTTTGACAGAACCAATGATTCATGTATCTCTGTTTGAAGTAACTGTCATTTAAGAGAGAGATATCCACAGAATATTTAATATAAGGTTCCTAGCTTACTATCTGACATGAGTTTGGGCTACAAAACCTCACATTCAGAAGTGTGTTTATATGCAACATTCATACTGTGTTTTAGTATTATATTTCTTGGGTGGAGCCTTAGGGAATGCTGCACTTTTAAAGCCAGGTGTGACGTTTTGTCGTGCAGTGTGTTCAAGAACAGAGCAAACTGTGAAGAGACCGCAGGACCATAGGTCAAGATTTGATTTAATAAATTTTGCTTTCTGGGAGGCTAGACTGGAGGTTTCAGGACATTGTTAATAAACTGTGTTGTCCTGTGCCTAAATCATTTTTGTTCCCAGCCCATCATTAATTTATGCATTACTCAGATTTGATGACTGTTTTGTGACCACGCAGTGGCTTGAGTTCTACTTCTAGATTGCTCTTCATAAACTCATTGATGTAGTTCTGTACTAAATGTTCTGTCTCTTAGTGTGATCTCATTTAATGTATTTTACCTATTCTAAGTGCAGGCTTGCTTTTAGAAGAGTTTTGTAAACTAGAGTTCTTGCAGCATATTAAAATTACTTTATTCACAACTTAGTGCCATTTGGACGATTTTTTTTGGTATCAGATGGGTTGTAACCACAGTTAAATTAGGAAGTGTAGAATAATAAACATAAAAAAAAAGAAAAGCAATACTTATAAAATAAAAGAATAAATAAATGAAAAAAATAGCCGAAGAAAAGTAAGAAGAAAACACAGTCAGATTTGGAATCACAGAGTTAGCAATTACAGGAATAACACTGTTTCCTAAAATGTCCCATGTGACCTATCTTCCATGGATGTGTGTCCACCTTCCAGATCACGTTTGCCAAGCATGTGTTTTTTTCTTTCTGGCCTCTGAAGTCCAAACAACACAGAAAACAGTTCAAACAAACCAGTGAAACCTTCTCATGAGATTTTGCCTTTCTAAATAGGATCGTAACTGAGAGCATAGTCTTTCCTTACCTCTTTTTAGTAGGCTCCCTACTGAGCATAATTTCACCCTTAGATGTTTCATTTGACCCTTAGTCTTTTTAACTGATTCTGTCAGAGCATCAACTTGTCCTTCATCTCTTCTCCTATGCTAATAAAATCTTGTCTAACACAGCTTCACCGTTTTGTCCAAAAAATGCCTATAGATTCTCTGTATGGAATCAGCTAGCGTTAAGACCTGATTAACCATGAAGAGTAATCTTTTTGCCTGTTGTGAGGGCCAAACATAATAACTGGGTCAATACTTGGCTTTGTTGTGAACAAAGCAGTTATCTGTTGCAAATGAAATTCTGCCACTGACTGGCAAGAATTTTCAAACCTTCTGAACTGCCAGAAACCTATTCTCATCACAGCTTTTTAACATTCCTTGAAAAATATATTTTACCTAAACATCCATGAAAAAATTAATACTGTTCATCTCTTAATAGAGACTAAACAAAATGGTAAATGAAAACTTTTCTGTAAAATACTGCTTGACTCCTAAACACAGTGTTCATACTGAGGTATGACACCTTAATATAAATGGCTTTGACTTTTTTCTTTTTCATTCTTTTATCTCCAAAATTTTACATCTCAACTCACCCCATACAGAGAAACATTTGTATGTAGTATATCAAAGCTGTAAAGACAGAACATTGCCAGTGTTCTCAAAATACTGACTGTAAGAGAGCGATCAGATAAGCAGCAACAGTTTTTTTTCCAGATACAGGTTTTCCATCAGCAGCAGAAAGTTCTAGTAATCAGAAATGTAGCTAGCTCCTCTGCTGAAAACTAGAAAAAGTTATCTTACAGCAACAGAGAGGAGCTGTCTGACTGTAAATAGTTCCTTAGTGTCTAAGCTTGCAGCTTGAGAAAAATTGGATTTGACTTGAGTTTTCAAAAAACCAGTGAAAATACCTGCCAATTTCCTTCCCAGACTGAATGAGCTCAAAATCACATAAAAGAGTTGTGGAGGTTATTATTTCCATAACCTGCTTCCTTCTTCCAGCTTTCCAAAAATGAGTGAGTGGAACATCTCCGAAGAAAAGTGAAGATACAAAATAGCATTGAGAAAAGCTAGACACTAGAAGCCATCAAATTTAGTACTAATCATTATGGCCAATCCAGATCTTCAAGGAAAGCTTCAGTTGTGTTCTTTTGTGGTAGTACTACAAATTCTCTAAGTGGGTCCACGTAGTTACTAGAATACACATATTTAGGACATGGATGTCATGAAATGTTAGTCACATGGAATTTATATTAGCTCTGACCACAAAGATTTGAACACTGCTGGAAGAGAAATAGAGTTTACTCTGGACTTCTTCCTCAAAACTCTTGAAGTCTGGCAAAATAACCAACCTCCCCAAATCAATACTTCTAGTTAATTACTCTCGTTGTCTTCCACTTTTCTTTTACGCACTCACTGGATTTTTTTTTTGACTAAAGAATGTTCTAACAAACAAAGCTTGTCTTAGCAAAGCTAAGCAAAGCTAACAAAGTTAGAGTTTTATGGAACATTCCCCTCTCTTGATAGCATTTTCTCTCCAATGCAGTATAGGTTTTGGAAGATTAGTTTTTTAAGTTTCCTAATTGACATGAAACAAATGAATTAATTAACACTTTTATTTAAATACATTTTTCCAAATGTACAACTAAGTAATCCATAATAAATAATCACATTTCAGTCTTCTCAATGGCAATAACTTGCTATTAATCTTCCTTGCCTTCTGATTAAATATACAAAGGGCTTGGTGCTCAAGGTATTCAAGGATGAATACTTTATCTCTGAAGCTGGAAGTACACAAGAACTCGCAAAATTTTAAGCAATAGAAAAAAATCTTACATCCTAATTTTTTGGATATTTAAGGTTGTACATACCAAAATGCTTTTGCGTGGTTGCATACCTAAAGATATTGTTGAATAAAACATCTATATATGATTATTTTCTTGCTAAAGGAATAAATGTGGTTAAATATTCCTGGTGACCTCCCTTGTCAGTGCAAACCTCCACATAGCTAAGATTCCCCAAAGAAAGGAAATGCATATACCTGGGCTAGATACTGTTTATATCGGTTCAGTCTTCTGATGGGTTTTTAGAACTCTTTCAATAATTTCTGGAGAGATTTTGGAGTGAAAAAGTAAATATATAACCCACATCATAACAAGTTTGGTAATGAGGAATTGCAGGAAAAGCAGCTGTTACTGTACTGTTACTGTTCAGTGCATGGTGAAATGCATGGTGAAATTTCCACTGACTGATACAATCAAGTCCTCAGAACAGATCAGACTGAAATATCATCTGGGGGTAGGCTAGCACATTTGTTAAAAAAATAAAAAATAAAGAAAAACATAGAAAGGACTCTGTTATGAATAATGTTTTGTTGCTCTTCAAATACATGTGTTCTGGATGCTGATCATAGCAGAAGTAGACATATATGCATATATATAAATTTTTTTTTGGTATTTTGTTTAGACATGCGTCTGTCAGATGGTGTAGTTTAGAAATGTCATTAAATAAGAAAAGCTGAAACGTCACATATTATGGGAGAAAATGACTGAAACTCAAATAACTGAACCTAAAGATAATAAAAGCAAATTTTGATGTATATTAAACATTGGGTGCTGTTGCCATGCTTTTGCAGAATGGAAAGTTTTGCTAATTGTGTTTTTGAAATTGAATAGCATTCAGAATATGAATATGAATAAACAGTTTCAAATTTTCTGAAAGAGTGACAAGTTCTATTCAGGCTAAGGAATTCATCTCAGATGTATGCTCTAAGGCATACATCATTTTAGTGGCAGTTTTGTATCCTTTTTTTGTCATTATTTTGAGATACTAACAACGTTAATATAGGAAGCTGTTTTGCATTTAATTTCATGCTTGCTCTCAGGATTAGTAGGAGAGATGAATCTTTGGAAACTGGGACAAATGATGTATGTGAAAACAGTTGCTCAAAACTCAAGATTGATCAGAGTCAAAATGTAGTGAACATATGTAGAAATGCAGCCTCACAGGTGAGGCACTTGAAGAGTATCTTCTAGCAAACCATTGCTTTAGTACAAATGAATTTCTGTGTTTTGTTGTGAAGCCATATTTTTAAGATCATGGCATTAATAACAACCACATTTTTGCTATTTTTGCTATAAGTAGCTGTTTGCCACATAACACATTTAAATTGTAAAATGGGAAACACTGTGTTGGACAGGCTTTCTAACAGGTCACTTAAGAGGTTATGGAAACCTTTTCCATGGAGATATTCAGATTTAGGCTGAAGATATACCCTAAAGAACATGATCTAACTTTGGAGTTAGATCCAACTTCAAAGCAAACCATGCCCTGAGCAGGAGTAGACAACCTCTACAAATCCCCTTCCAAACTACATCACACTTAGACTTTGAACTGCACTGAGAAAATGGGAATATGCAGTATCTGATATGGGGGCTGCCTATTACATAGGCTGTTTCACTTAATGATTTACTGAAAAAAACCACCACCACCAACAACAACAACAAATAAAACAGAATGAGCATTTTTAGACTTCATCCTCACTTACATTTTTTTGGAGTTGTATGTCATGTGGACTTGAAACCCAGTAGTGTTAACCAACCTAGGTCAGCCAATGCATGCATCTTTCTTATAAAAAAAAAGAAAAGAGAAAAAAGAGGCAGTGTTGATTTTTGCGCATTTTTTTTTTCACAGAATAAGCCAACTTGACATATAAAATCTGTGTAACAAAATCTAAAGTATGGGCAGAAATTAACAAAGTGATGGGAATGGTTCCCAGGAATGTTACTCAGCTATAGATGGTGTCCTTAATTATCATCTTATTTAAAGGTCTAATTCAGAACAATAAGTGAATTCTAATAAAACCCTTCTGTTTTGCAATATGACTTAATGTATGGAAAAATGGCTAGACAGCTAAATTACATGCTGTCTTCCTATTAAAAGCTGATACCCCTTCATTATGCTTTCTTCACCAAAACTGACTCAAAAGTTGAGAGATTCTAGCTTACTTTTTTTTTTTCAGGTTTAATTTACAGATAAAATATTAAAAAGAGAAGTGCTTTCATACTGTTCTTATACCTTTCCAGTATAGCTTATAAGAAAACCAAGCAGAAGTTTTCATTTTCTGTTTTGGTAAGTTCACTGTTAACATGCTGATACAGAAAAACGGCAGAAAGAAGTGGCCTGTTTTTTTGAGCAGAGATGTGCTGCAGATTTGTGTGTGTGTGTTTCAACCCTTTGCATTAGGTTACAATTTTCAAAGCTTCCAAGAGGAAGAAAGTTATTTACAGCCTTCTGCCCAGTCGTTCCCTGTTATTTCTCCATGAGCCCGGAAGTCCTCTTTTAGGCTTACAAGTGGAAATATTTCATTTGACAGAAGATGGGACAGCAGTGGTGTCTGTCTCAGCTTGCTGGGAGCCACACTCATTGAATTGACACTAACAGAGGAGGAAAAGGAGCAGAGCCAAAACAAACTGGCTCCACTTTTCCTTCCTACACAGATCCATTTTAACCATCTGAGGCAGCAATACAGTTGAGCAGCTTTCCTCAGATGCAACGCACGAGGGATCAGCACCTCCGCCGAGGTTCTTAATTTCATGATAATACTCTTAATTATTGTTGTATAGTTGGCAGTCTATCCCCATGAATATGATGCTAGCGTTTGTGGCTTGAAAATGTCACAGCTGTGACTTGAGACAAGCCCTTGAAAGCTGAGCCATCGTGGCTTGCGTATGAGCTCACACATGCCGGGAGAGGAGGGAGGAAAAGAAACAGCAGATCTTTAAGCCAGAGAGAGCCTTGTACGGTGACGTGAGAGTTTGCCCTACCAATTATGAACAACAGGCTTCAGGCTCACAGGGCTGCCAGTGCTTTCACTTAGATTTATTTTTGTCGTGTGGCACAAAAGCTTTGATTTTTGGATTGATTCAGGGTAAGCTTAAAGCAAGAGGTTTTAACACTCAGACACTCTAATATTCTGGGGTTTTTTTCTTAGTTTCGCCACCAATATTTTTGTCTAATTATATATAAAGCTGAAATCCGAAGCAACTGAAATTGTGTTGTTAAAAGCTTGGAGCAATTTCTTAGAGAAATAATTTTTGATTCATTGGGATGATGCTGATTTTCTGAGCACAAGATTTTTAACAGAAATGACTGTGAAACATATTAATATGTATTGCTATTTTTACAAAGTTAGAATGGTAGGCAAAGGAGTAATTTCTCTCCCATGTTTATTCCAAGGCAACAAGTTGGTTTATTTGGTTGGATCAACTGGAGGTAACTACATTCATGCAAAACCTGTTATAGATAGATAGATAGATAGATAGATAGATAGATAGATAGATAGATAGATATGTTTCCGAAAATCTTTATTTGGAATATTTTTCTGGTTGCAATACCTGAATGTTATTGTTGATATTTAAGATTTTAGACCTGTATTATCGTGTCTGGGCAAAATGTCTGATAGTCTAGATGCTATCATAAAAATGCCTTCATGCTTTTATTAGGCAGTGAACTAAAACAATAATACCTTTATTAGGATCTATTAGGATTAGGTCTTAATTAGATAATCTCTTGGAAATGCAAGAACTGTGTAGATTCACTAACATACTAAACAAATTGGATATTTCAGAAAGAAGAGAAGAGTGACCATTTTGGAGAAAAAAACAGTTGTCACTAGTAAACTAATTTGTGATCTATCTTAATATACTTCAGTGTGATTTTTCTGTAGAACCTTATGAAAGTATGAAATAAAACTACCATTTTTCTTGGGCCTAGGAATGTGTTTGCTGGGAGTAATGCAATATGATGACTTCAGTGTTTACAAAGTGTCACTACTTTTATGATGGGGATGCCCTTGACTATAAATACTGTGTTTTCACTTCTCTTTTGATTTTCTTGCAGACATTTCAGCAATCTTCTCTACAACAGAAAAGCAAAAAGAAGAACAAAGGTGAAAATTAATTTAGTTTGAATTTATTGGTAGGATGGAAATTACATAGTATTTACAATATTGCAGTATCTTAGGAATTAGAACTTGTTAGTTCCAACCACGTGTGTAGTGACTGTATGAAGAACCTATTAGTCCACTTTTGATGACTCATAGTTTTGTAATGTTACCTTGTCCCTATATATATATGTATATATGCATATATATCTGTCATTATCCCTATTTTTATATTTACACGGAAGCTTCTTTAAGAGCAGGAATGTGTTTCTCAGCTATGCCCATATAGTGCCTTACTGCAGCCTGTGCTTTTACTAAATATCTAGATTGTCTAGTAATTCACACGATAGTAGATTGTCCTTCTTTTAGAAGTATAAAGGCTTTAGGAACTGTTTAATTGTAAGAGGAGCTGCACAGAGAGATTTTTGAGTATCTGCCAAGTTCTTATGTAGATGTACTTGACTAAAATACAAAAAAAGTAAGCAGTTCAGTGTGATAGTACATGAGTTTATGTGCTAAATGCTTTAATCTGACATGAAATATTAATTTGTTGAAATTTAAATAACCATTTTTCTCATTTTTAAATATCTTGCCTTTCCTTTCTCTCTAACCTCTTCTCTTTCCTTGTTGCTTTTGTCTATTTTATTTTCTCTCATCCATGGAATATGAGCTCTGTCAGGTGCTGAACATGGTTTGTTTTGGTTTTTGTTTTTAATTTATGGTGACTTGCATAGCCCTCATGACCCAAGTAAAAGGTTTGTAATAATTTAATAATGGCAAATTGAGGTCAAAATGTTTAATTAATATTCCTAATACATAGTACTTTATGGCTAACTGGTTGGTTGATTTTAGTGGACAAATCAAGCTCCTTCACATCAACTCTTTATCATTTTTAGCTCCTATTCCTGGTAAAAGCAAAAGAAGGATCTCATGTAAAGATCTTGGCCGAGGGGACTGTGAAGGCTGGCTTTGGAAAAAGAAAGATGCCAAGAGCTATTTCTCCCAGAAATGGAAGAAATATTGGTTTGTTCTGAAAGACACATCTCTATATTGGTATATCAATGAAGAGGTAAGCATTTTTGGTCATTTTTTTAATCCAAAACCCTGTGCAGTACTGTTGTCATGAGTTAGGGGAGGGCTGGTGCTCTGAGTGCTTATCTATGGCAATGCTTTTATTCACCAAAATAATCGTACTGCAATAAAAATTTAGTGCCTGTCTAGATTGCATAAATACATTTGATCCTTCAAATTCACCTTTTTCAAACACTGTTTTCTGTGTCCTACTCACAACAATTTAGAATAAACCTATCGTTTTCTCACTGCCCAAGCCCCAGAACGGAAAAGGTAGTTATTTAATCCTGTCATTCAAACTTAGTCATGGGAGGATAAACTTTAATAATGTTCTGGCTGGGGTTCTTTGTTTGTCTGTGCCAGTAAAATGACAAAAATCTCTAGTAAATACAGAGGATGCATTTGTTTTTCAGTTGTGTTCTCTTGTCCTTTCTGCATAGCTTTTGATATGATTTCAGTGCTCGTGTATGCTGAGTTTAAGAATACAGGAACAGCCCAACTGAACTGTGTACAGCTTTGACTGTGCAACAGATTTTGCATTAGTGCAGGTTTATTTATGTCAGCTTTGGTAAAACAACGTTTTGCTGGTGAGGTACGAAACCTTAATTTTAAATATCACTAGTCTAAATATTCCCAAAGTCATTACCAGCATGTGGATGTCCTCAGTTCTGGACTGCAATTTCTGTTCTTTTAATCCTGTAAGCATTTATACATAACTTATTTAAAATATTACGATTTCAAAGTTTTCACTGTGTATATAGAAAGTCATTCCAAATTCAGCAAGCCTGGTTTCCCAGGGATTCCTGCTGCTTGTGCCTCAAAACCATCTTCGAATCATTAATCCCAACTCTCCACTCTTATTTCCTCTTTCCCCAAAGTCTATTATGAGGTCTCTGTTGAGGTAGGAATTCAGAGCTACGAGACTGGTCACCAGCCATGGCCAAGGAGCGTGTAGAGTTGAAGAGCTGTGCCTGACTTTCTCTTGGAAAGGGCAATGATCTGAGCAGCCCCCTCTTCTCTTCCCTTGCCCAGATTTTCATGGGACCTGATGGGACTCGATTATCTTTGAGACCTCCTTGAGAAAAGTGGTGGCAATCGTCACCCACAGATGCAAAAGCTGTTGTGGGGGGAGGACTCACTGGCAGTTGGGCAGACAAGCAAACAGTGTTCTTGCCAAAAGCTTTTTTAGGCAACCAGGCAAAATATTGGTAGCAAGATTATTCTAAACTGACTTAGATACTTCTGACCTTAAGGTACGTGCTAGTGCAAAGTCCCTTATAGCCTTGTACCTCACACAAGAAAACTCCTGTTTCATTTTCTGTGATGTTTTGCAGTAAAATAGCCATAATAAACTGCATATGTAGCAAAGGTAGCTATGGAGGATTTAAAAGTCAAAGATATAATTCTGTGGAATTCCTTAACATACTTCATGTTTATGATGCTCTATTATTTTCTAATACAAGATTATGAACAGTCTGTAGAACTGATGTGTTAGTAGTTTAAAATAAATAATGCTTTCAAACTGAGAAAAGTCTAGGGAGATTCAATGTCTGGTAAAATAAACTATGTATAGGTCTTTAGAGGAAGGTCAAGTGATATGGTAGAAAGGTGGTTATCAGTGCAAATTCAAATTGTTTTTTCCCTATCCTTTACAATACTCTGCATTGCCTCTTATTAATTAGTCCATCCTCCTCCAAAATTAACTAATTATGTTGACTAATTGCCTGAATACACTTGGTCATTTTGCATTTTTTTCAAATGCTGTTTTAACTGTGAAATTGGTTGAGGAAACCGAATATTTAAAAACTGTGTTTATACCAAGGGAAATGTCTTACTACTTTGGCAAAAGTCCCAGTGACTTTTGTGGGAAGTTTGCCAGAGCAGAGCATATATTAATACTTCTTATGTAAGAAGCAGGCAAGTGAAAATATATTTCTTCTGTTAACTTTTCAGTGATTTTTTTTGACACCTTAACAGTAATATCTAGAACTGTCTTTGTAGGATGAAAAAGCAGAAGGATTCATCAGTCTACCTGAGTTTAAAATCGATAGGGCCAGTGAATGCCGCAAGAAATAGTAAGTATATTCCAGACAAATGCAATACAGTGAAACAATAGAAAAAGTGGAAGTAAGGACAAAGTTTTCCTGTACAGCAATAGCAGTCATGGAGTTCGTTTAAGTGATAACAGAGCAAGGTCATACAAAACAGCCAAGTTTTGCTTTGTTTTTTGTGTGCTAAAGAGGGATCTGTAAATATCATAAAACTGTCATGCATGATCACAGCAAAGTGCTAAAAGCAAGAAGTCTGCTTGATTGCTTCTATTCCTTTATGAAGTGGATAATTTTAGGCTTTCTCCTTTTCTTTGGAGAGGAAAAGAGGCAGCCTGAGGGAGATATTATAAGACTTTTAAACTTAATACAACAACTTGAAGCAAAATAAGGACACCGTCCTAAGTTCATGGCCAGGGATCAATCTTTACTATAACTCTGAATTAGTTAACAACATCTCAAAGTTTGCTGGCACAGGGAGTCAGTCCCGAGGTGGAGTTAAAGAGGATCACAGTGATTTCTCTTCTTTTGGGAGTATGACCTGAAAGCTCTAAAACAACTTTTCTTTTCACCTAGGTATGTATGCTGGTGATCAAATATATGCCCTTGCACAAGCCCATTTTTATTTTGATGCATTTTTATAGTAATGTGACAGATATATTTTTAAATCTTAAGGTGAAAACTTTTTGCCTTGCCTTCTAATAAACTTTACTGTTCTTTGACTTAAGTTTTTCAAGAGCATGCAATCACTGAAAATTGTACAGAAAAGCAATTGGAGAAGTAAAATGGCTTTTCCTTTTAATTTATAGTACATGCTATTCTAAAGTACTACTGACCTTGTCCTGCTTGGTTTACATATCCTTTCAGGATTAAATCTCTTCATGATGATCTCAAAGGGCAGAAAATGAAAACTACATTTTTTAAGCATATGTATATGTATATGTGAGTGTGTGCATATACACACACACACATATATATAATTATATTTAATTATATGATATTATGTAATATATATAATCCAAAATTGTATATATGGATATATCAACTTGAGCTTATTGTCCTGGATCATTGGGCTACACTGCTGAAGTACATCATTTTTATGTTCTGTAAGGCAACAACACTGATTTGTCAACTCCTCAGAATTGCACTCTGTTTATTTTTTTTTCAGCATTTGTTATGCACTGGACAGTAGAACATAAAATGTGGCTATTAAAATTCCTTACTCGGGTGGCTGATAAACGACTCAAAGAATGCAGACGACAGATGCTTTAACAATTTTAAGAAGTCAGGATTGGAGTTTTAATATCTTGACGATGTCTTTATAAATGGAACAGATGTCACTGTACATCTGTATTCACTTGCATAACATTATGGCATACTCCAGTGTGTAGATGAGTCCTTTTGGTCCAAAGGATATTGTTTTTACATAATATCTTCAATGGCAATACCTTTCCTGGATTACAAATATCAGGTTTCTGAAAACCTATTTCCTTATACATATATACGCATGTTTGTATATATGTGTATTTTATATGTATATATATGTAGTTATGTATATATGTAGTTATATGTATATGTATACCTACATAAATATAGACAGATGTAGATGTATGTTGTATTAATCTAACCCATTGTTTCTCAAAAAAATGATAATGGTGCTCTTTATGTGTTTCACACTTTTTCTTACTTTCTTTGAAAGCTTTAGATATTTTTGTCTTTGTTTTAAGAGAGACCTTCAGGCTATACTCAAAAATAATTCTTCTGTCCTATAAATTATTAATTACTTTCAGATTCATTTTCTAGATCTTCAAATACCTCACCATAAATCTTTATCCAACATAGTTAAAAAAGTCTTCCAAGTAATTTATTTCTTCCTATGTATTTCTTAGTATGTATGCTGTAATTCTCTCTGACCGGTCATGTTGATTACTTTGGTGGATAGGAAAGATGAGATGTAATTGCCCATTGCTTGGTATGACCTCAAGAACACATTGTTGATTTATAACTGCTCTTCAGAAATCAATCAGCACATCACAGTTTTTTTCTGTTTGAAAGCCAGTCGTTAGAATTAAAGGCAGTGTCAAGGTCACTGGGATGTGAGCAGTCAGCAGCACTGAGAACTTTTCTCTTGTATTGAACAATTTTAATCAATTTTCTGTCCAGAAAGAATTTTAAACCTGTAGATACATCAGCAAAATGGCTTTATAAATAAATTATTCCTTAACTGGATAATATAATCAAAAACAGTATAGTGTGATTGTTGAATGATCTCTGTTTATGCATGAATCAAATATTTTTTGGAAAGGGGTAGTGTTAGTGCATTTTAGTTGGAGAAGCCTGGCACAATCCTAAAAATTATTTTTATACTCTGGAGGGTTTTAACAACTGAGGAAATCTGAACTCATCTCATTGGTCACTTCACTTTCTTATATTAAAAAAAAAAAAAAGAACTTATGCCATTATGTTTTTATAATTATGTTTTTCCTCTACAGTGCATTCAAAGCCTGCCATCCTAAGATCAAAAGTTTTTATTTTGCTGCTGAACACCTAGATGATATGAACAGGTAAGGAAAACTGGCAAAGTTCAAGGACAGTAGTAACATAGTAAAATAGTAATAATAAGTTACGTATTTATCTAAATTAAAATTCAAGTTTAATAGTTGAGAAAATGAGCACAGAGTAGCATTATTTCTGAGTGACTACAAATGCTAAACATTCGCTTTGAGAAAAAATTGCCTTTTTGAAAGGAAGATTGGAAGATTTTAAAAAGGTTTTAGAAGGCTCCCCCTTTCTTAAAAAGAAAAAAAGGAAAGAAAGGAAGGTGCAAAATCGATTTTAAAACTCCAGGTTTCTGTAAACCTGCTCTGGGATGCGTGGCACCTGCATGGGAGCCGTGTCTCCAGCTGCTCGTGCGCGGGCCCCCAAGCACGTGGTACTCACCCAGGGAAGCTGCTCTCTGTTTCTGGCCCTTGAGGAGGTAGCAAGTTGGAGAAAGCGTTATGACAGTCACTGATCTTGCTTCTGCCCATCTTGAAAAAGACAGTAGAAATCCTAAGTAAGTAGTGAATTTGCCAGCTTTTTTCTACTGACATGAATTAAATCTGAGAGCTCAAGTGAAAATTTGGCTTTATTGGAGTAAGCAACTGGAAAACAGCAGAGAGTTATGTCTTAGTTCTTGGGGACTGAGCTTAACTGTACTCATTTTACTCTATTTTTGAGATTTTACCAAAAAATGCTTGAAACTTCAGCACAAAATAAATACATTTACTCTTAATTCATTTGACTAGAGGAATGACATGCATCCCACCTCAATTCACATATTTGTTTTTTATTTCATTTGTTTTCACAACAAAAAGAAGTAATTCAGTTCAAAAAAGTACATAAACACATCTTATGATGGAAGAGCTTAACAGAAATATGATTGCGACTGAGACCCACTCTAAGATTATGTTTGTAAACATCCTAACTAAAAATATTGTGTGCTTTTAATAAAAGGGAAAATGAGACTTACTAAAAAAATATTAAAAGTCTAACTATTTCTTTGTAAAATTTTAGGTTTGTCTTTACTAAGTAATTCTGTCAAGCCAGCGACTCAAATCTCAGTTTGCTGCACACTGAACAGAGTAATGGTATAGTATATTGAACATATCCCGAACAACAGCAATAGATAAATCATTGTTGTCAATAGGTCCTCAGTCAGTATGACAGGATGCCTTGTTTCCGAGGATAAAAATATATAACTGCTCAGTAATCAGAAAGCAACAGCAAATATACATCAATACATTAAAGTTATATTACATAGCCTAAAACTATCTGAAGAACTAGAAGGTTTTTAACCTCCTGACTTGAGTAATCTTTTTAATCACATTTTAGAAGAAGTGCTTATTAGCTCGTTAAGAATGAGCTTGACCTAGTTTTGAGATGAGTTAAATACATGTAAATTTGAAGCAGATCTGTCAAGGTCTATGAAATTAATTCAAATTCTTCCCACTCTTCATTTGCTTTCAGAGTCTCACCAAAATACTTTATTTTTCCTCTTTACTTAATGTATGAAAAAGAATACTTCACTTTCAGAAATCTTGAATTAACTTGATAAAGACAATGTGGATTACTGAAAAATTAACATCTAAATGCAGAACGTGGAAATAAATTTAGGAATAATAATATTATAAAATGTTTCTTGTTGAAAAGCATGTTCTAGCTTCTATCCAAGTGAGGCTAAAACATTCTTAATCAATGTATCAAAATAAAATTAAGACTAACTTGATCACTTTCTGTACTTTTTTTGTCAGGTTTCTGATGTACATTTTAATCATGTGTCATTCGGTCATTTCAATGCTGTTTATACCTGAGGTAGAAGAAAAGAAAGTAGCATACTGCTAAAACACACCTTTACTGAAAGTTAGAAATAGTTCATTCCTTTTATAAAATAATGATTTAGTTATAAAACATGTATATTTGTTTGCAGGTCAGGTGAATTTTTTATTTGTGTTCGTTTTTCATGTCATGCACATAAAGTGTGTATTTTAGTGTTAGGTAACTCTGACACTGTTCAGATTATCTTGCTGCCTTTGTGACTCCGCCACCCTGTTATGCTGGTAAGGAGAGAAGTTTGACTGTGTAGATTATTACTGTGACATTTGAAGTTCATTTCGTCTACACTGCTGCACCAGTAAAAGTGCTCTTTCTATCCATATAACCCATTCTGCTTGAAAGGAAGGACAGAATAACCTTTATTGGTAAAAAGTAGTTTTGCTGGTAAAAGTGTGTGTTCGTAGAAGCACATTACTTGGAAGCTCATTGCTATGCCCATTCCAGGAAAATATTACTGATGTCAAGTACAGATCTTATATTTCTGCTTATGATATTACATGTAATTCTGTTTTGATTTTCCATGGTAATCATGTCTGCCTCCTTATGCATCTAATATATATTTACTCAAAGATCCTGATCTTTTCTTTAGAGCAAATGTGGCTTCTTCAGGGCTATCTGGCTTAAATACTTAGCATACCCCTATTTTCCCCTTTTAATTTGTATATTTATATTTATTTTAATATAATTTTAATATAAATTAATATAATTTATTTTAATATTAGTATATTATTTAAAGTGATGACATACGTGGCTACCAAAATTGTGTCTTTGGGGCAAGGGAACACACAGTCAGTAACTTGGATGTTGAAT
The DNA here is from genome assembly GCA_034781795.1 of Crypturellus tataupa. Classification (NCBI taxonomy): domain Eukaryota; kingdom Metazoa; phylum Chordata; class Aves; order Tinamiformes; family Tinamidae; genus Crypturellus; species Crypturellus tataupa. Next base: position 1,923,424 of record JAWLRI010000912.1, on the reverse strand, counting down.
ACTGAACTGAGAACTTCCTTGAACCTGCTGAAACTGATTTGACCTCTCTTTTTCTGTGAGTAGGCAGAGCGTTAACATTTGTACAATCTTTCTTCCTCAGTGTAGCTCTGTGATCAAAAAGATGACAAGTTGACTTGTAGCATGAGAATGTGTGGACGGTTTCAGTGAAGATGACCACCAAAAATTTCCAACATCATCTGCAGCTTTCTTCATTGTAGTTAAACTGCAATCGCTTTCTTACAGACTCTATAAGATAGTCATGCTACCATGCAAGCTCATCCTGTATCCTTGAGCTTCATGATTAAGGTCAATATGACCAAACATTGCATCTCCCTGGGATGCGAAACAAGACAGAAGAATACTTACCACTATTCGGTGTGAAAATACAGGCATTCCTCTATGGAGGAGTTACAGGGCTAGAAAGTACTATTACATGTAGATGCATGTGAATCATAAAATTGTATTAATTACGTTCTGACAAGGAATGTATGCGCCATTCCTAAAATGAAAGAGCCTAAATGACTGCTGCAGCTACCAGTATTTCTCTATTTATTGTCATAGCTAATATACACATTTTATAATTCTCACAAGAAAATTATTCCAGTAAGGAAGGAATTTTTTCTTGGCTTCTTGCCCTCTAAAAGTTACTGTGGTTACCAAGGTAACTGTACCAAGGTACAGTTCATCATCAATGAGAGCAGGTCTTCCATAGTCTAGAAGTTTGTAGATAACTTGCAAGTAGAATTTTATTATGTCTTTTGAAATTCCTATGAGGGAAATTTTGTATAACTGCACACTTGGAACTCTTGTCCTAAATATCTGCTAAAGAAGGAGCATTCTGTGCCTCTTCCATTCTGCAGAGATTTCCCTGTGAGAGAAACATACTATGGTGAATTTCTCATATGATTCTATCTTGAAGAAACCATAACTCTAGCTGTATTATTAAAATAATCTAAATCTCTACCCATATCTATTCTGGCCCTACTCGAAGAAGCTTTGCACTGTGGCCAGATATCAACAAATGTGCTTAAGGAGTCAGTACCATTCTTTAGTTTCTGAAGTTAAAAAAACACCCCAAAAGGATGGTCCTTAACAGTTTACAACCACACCAGTACCTTGTCTTTCGTCTCACAGGCGTTGCAGGTAGTATGTCAAGCCATGACACAAATCATGAACCGAGCAGAAAATCAATGAGTGTGAAGTCAGTACTGAAGAGTGAAGTCTCTCTTACATGGCTATGCACTTCCTGTATATATACCTTTAGACTATGCATCTCAGGAAACGGAGAATCCACCTCGGTTGTCTGCCCTGCTTTCTTTTTGTCAGAGGAGGGTTTTTTGTTGTTTTCTTTTCCTTCTCTGCTGCCTTTACCCTTTGCACAAGGGCAATGGTTCGTGCTGTTGCTCATCCCCCCACGCTGAGACGCTGCCACTCTCCGTGTGCGGCTCCTGCCTTCCTGCCTGTCTGCTTTGGGATGGAGGGATTGCTCCGACAGAGCTGTCAGGATGGCTGAGCTTACAGTGCCCTGACATTTGTTCCCCAGAGGAAGCCTTCCTGATTCAGGAAAGCAAATCCAGAAGATAGCTTTGGAGGGGGTCACTTGGGAAGATGCAGAGAATTGTCTGAGGCACGATTTGTTGGGTTTCTGATCCAGTGTGCCAATTATTTATATACTCGTGTAGCAGTTTCTGACTATTGCAGCTGAAATTTTAAGTCTCTTGTTTGGCTTCTCTTTTCTGCTGTTTTTGAGTCAGTAATTTGGATTGCATGCTAATATGAAGCATCCTGTAATCACTTCAGATGAAGATCCCCAGCATTCCTCCCAATGTGCAATGCTTTATTGGCCCTTAATGTTACTCATAGACCATATGTGAAGTCACAGTTTGTGGAAGGAAAGCGATGGAAGTTTATTTCAGGGAGAGCAACTATACGTGACGATCCAAGGTCTGCATACTGTACCCTGGAACGTGCTGAGGGCTGACATGCAGGAGTGGTTACAAAGGATGCGGTGTCTCCCTTGCTGAGCAAATAGTGCGCGGCTTCCTTACATACAGGATGCAGAAGAAACCCATCAGGCACAGTTTTCTGAAACAAGAGTTGCACATTTGTCAAGAAAATGCCAAACCCACTTCAGCTGTCCTCCTGTATATTTTAGCAGTAAAATCGTGAGCCATTAGCTTGGCAAATAAGGCCTGTCAGATCCTGACTATGGGATGACTGGTGTAAGTAATTCCAGGTTTACCAATGGGAGGTTGTCATGTTTCTTTAAAGTCTCATTTATGGAGGAAATGATTTCGTGTAGGCATTTGGATAATGAATACCCTGAGAGCCCCATGAGGGAGAAGGGCAGGTTGCAGCAAGGCTTTGCCACGCGCGGCTGGCTCTGTGCTTCACAATGACAGCACTGCTAGACAAGAATAGCGGTAGTTTATTTTTAATTTGTGTGGCTTATGGAAGCATTTTTTTTAAGTAAAGCTGACATTAAAGCCTTAGATGTGAATTGCGTTGAGGCAAGTGTCTTTTCTCCCTCTGCCGGGCTGACACAAACACAAAAGTGAATTCTGATATGCCCCCGTTTCTTTGTGCTTGCCACTGTAGGTAAGCTCTGAAACACATAATGGTATAATTAAACCTCACTGTCTGTTTGGGAGAAAACCTGTTCTTTTGACTGCTGGTTTCTGCTCTGTTCCTCTGTTAAGAAGCCAATCAGGCCTTAAAATACTGCTTAAATCTCTGAAAAGTGGTGTTTATTCCTCAGAAATCAGAACAGCAGGAGTATTGGTGTGATGGCATATCTGGGAGCAGCAGACTTAATGGCTCTTTGATTATCTCAGGATCCTTTATTTTACAAATGTTTGACATCATATGTGGTTTTCCATCTAAAACAAGATCTTTGCTGTGGAAACATTTTGTTCAACAGCAAAATTATAGATCTTTGGAGACACCCTGAGTAAAAGTATCAAAGAAAACAGCTGTCTTGCGTGAAAAATAACATTTTCTTCAATCTCTTTCAAATGCTTGTAACTTTTTTTTTTCTTGGCAGAAATGCACCCAGAATTGGCATGCAGGATCGGTATCACTGATTTTTTTTTTTCAATATAATTTCAGATGGCTAAACAGAATTAACATGCTTGCTGCTGGCTATGCAGAAAGAGAGAGGATCAAACAAGAACAAGGTAATGTGTTGGTTTTGTGGTTCATCTGTTTGTCTCACCTATCCCAGTCCCCTTCCCAACATCATTGCCATCACATGGGAGTTGTTCACATATGGCTGTTGCTTTAGAGAAGTCCTCCTCTCTCATCATGTTTGATTAACTCCTTCAGATTCTGATCCACAGATTCTTGGATTATTTCTGAGAAAGCTACAAAAGGTACCCAGGGCAGCTAATTTGCTTCCAGTTAGCTCAGATTCACTGTACTGAGGAATCTGTGTCTCCCATAAGAAGAAAATTAAAAAGCTGCACACTAAAAGAAAAAAAGTTAAAGCTGTACTTGATGTTTGAATTTGCAGGGAACAGGAACATATCAAATAGGTCTCAGGAACAAAACCATTCTTCTTAAGCTGATTGACATAAAATTTCCCTTAAGGGCATTGATTTTAAGGCCACTTATTTTTTTATTTCTGCCATTTTCATGAGAAGTTTGTGCCAGAATTCTGCTGGCCTTTTCAATGAAGCACTTCATTTGCAGTGGTAGCTTTACAACATCTTTCCTCTGCTTTTTCAGTGCCTAGTATAACATGGGTTTAAATAAGCAGAACATATAAAATAATGAGTCTCTTCCGTTTAGTTTGCTGCAGCAAAAATCCTTTCCATAGGTAGGAAAAAGAATGGGGCACTACTCCATCATGTTGGGCATGTTGTTTCCTAGAATTGCCAATAACATGGATTCCCAGAAGTATTTCTATCCAACTAATTGGCTTGGCAAACAGCTGCCTTGTGAATTCATGCTCTCTTTTTTACAGCTTTGCCTGGCAGAAGGCACCAGTTGCAATGGTCATGATGATCCAGAACTTTTCCAGATGCCTGTCAGCATGCTGGCAGCAGTCAAACTATCTTTTTTTTAATTCTGCAATGGCACAGTCTTCATCAGTGAGGTTCTGTCTTTTTTTCCTAAAACTCTGATCTGCAGCAAAAAAATATATAATGTAGTCTTTTCTTCAAAGACTGTATTTCCAGCCGTTAGAGAGAATTTATATTCAGAATGCTGTCACTAGGCTTTAGGATTTGCCACATGGTGTCCTCCTTGCCCCCAAAATTATGGGTGACAACTTTTGTGACAACCTAAAAGTAACTTCACCCTGTCCTTGTGTTCTGAGATTGTGAGGAGGAATCTGTGAGGAGATCTGTGTGGTCTGCCTCTTCGAAATGTGCGCTACATGCTTCTTTCCCTGGAGACTCTGTGGAAAAACTGATTTTCCAGTGAGAAGCAAGGGTGACTCCAGAAGTCAGGAAAATACATCAGGAAACTAAAACATCCTGTAATGGTAGGAGATTAATAGGTAGCATCAGGAAAGGTGTCTGCCTTGATGTATACACGATTGTCTCACCACCGAGCGAGCACAGTAGAAGGTTCAGCGAACCTTTCCTCCCAAAGCAATCACTAGGCAGTGAAATAACGGGTGATCCAGTTCTGAGACATCAGATCACGTGCACTCGGACCTCATGCTGCCTCTTACTTGAGCAGATCCCTGGATAAAATCACCAGTGAGGCTTATTACAGGCACGATACCTGTGGCAGTGAGGGGGTTCCTTGTTACTGCGCTAACACCATTCACTAGAATTGATTTATCATATAGATGTAGGGGAACCTGCATCATCTTCATGTGTTTCCTATGAGTGTTGCGTGGGGTCAGTCTCACCTTCCTCACTTGCTGCAATACTGTGTGATCCCTCTGGTGATAATCGCGGGCTCTCACGCACAAGGGCTGTTAAATTGCTGAGCAGTATCCCTAATTAGCAAAGGCATCAAGTTAGCAAATGTCCCTATCACTTCAAGTGGGTTTGAAACCGTATATAATATGAAGCTGGAATTTTCTATATTCGAAGACTGTACCAATTGTCATCTACATATTTGATTTTACAAAAGACCTTTTATTTCTGCTCAGTCCCTTGCAGCAAGGCTTTATAATGCCTCTGAAGCAATCCAACAGCAGTTGTCAGTTGCTTCAATTAAGAGTTGAACACTTCTGAATCTAAAGTACGGAACTATATTTCAAGTGCCTCAGAGATGCACGAATCACCAAATGGTGGGTGTACTCCTGACGAAAATGTGACATTCTGTACAGAACGGTTTTATAAAAATACCATCAACTTTCCATATTAAACATAGTGGATGTGAAGAATATGGCAAGGGACTTCTTTGGATGGGGAAGTTGCAGTCTTTCCAGTCACAGAAAAAGGGAGAAAAAAGTATTTGCTTGTATAAATAGAAACTAATTAATTGGCAAAATAGTAGGCCAGTGTTAGTTTATATACAGTCAATGAAGTCTATGCTCATTCAGAAAGCTTTCAAGGTATGTCCTATGAGTTGAACTTGTCTATCACTGAATTGGACAAAATCTGTGGAGAGAAACATGGCAACTGTTTTATATGCGTTTTAGACAGACTATGATCTCTCAGTTGCCAAAAGCAAAATATTTTTTAAAATGATGGGAGGCTACTTTTGCTCATTTCATAGTCCTCTTAACTGCAGATTTTTTTTGAGACAAATACATTAAGATGTGAGCAGAATTTCTTATTGGAGGTGAACTGTACAAAGGCATGCTACTGTGTTTTGCTGTGTGTAGATTTGTCAGCCATGAATTCATTTGCGTTTTTAGCCAGAATTCGAAGCAGCTCAGAGACTTTGTTAAATTTTGGTTTCGGAATAAATAGTTCAGCTCTAACTAAGTCTGCAGAGATCTCACTGAGTGATTAAATTATGATAGGTTATTCATCATGCATAACTCCATTAGTCTTTGCTGCAATAGGAACAAACATTCTTGTATGCCAATATTTTCTTTCTTTTTCTTTCAGTTCAAAATAATTGGAATTGGAAAATAATTTTCTTAAAAATGAGTGGGAGTTATAAGAAGTTTTCTTTGACTTAGTCTTTCTTTCACATAAAATGCGCAATTTGGGTAATTCTACAGAGACAGAAGTAGATGAAATTCTTGATTTTAAGGTTCATGAAAATGTTATTTGTGCCATTTATGTAATATACTGTTTGAAGAGATCTCAGATATATTCTTGCAAGAAGCAAATCAAGAGAGTCAGTCATAACAAAATTGTTACTGCTTGTAAAATAACAATAATTAAATACGACTGCCCTCTCTGATTTATAAGTATCTAAAATTACATAAAATTTTAGGGAGAATTGTTTCAAGAGGGTTCATTTTAAGGTAAGCAATCTTTGTTTTAAATCTTGAGTAAGACAATATGTATAGTACGCTTTTTATACAATATGATATTTTAACCATACTGATAGGAAAAAAAAAAAACAAGAAAGCTGAAATTATATGTTGTGCCAACCTGGAATATTTTCAAGGGTTTTGTTGTTGTTGTTTTTGTTTTGTTTTGTTAGATAGCTTATGAGGCAAAAATCAATGTTTTTCTGCTTGTGTATCAAGAGAAAGGATTAAGTGATGTAATGCATTCAACACTTATTGAACAAAGTCAAAATGATTGCTTATGATTAGTCTGTGAAGAATATGAGCTATACTGTTCAGTTATACCACAATTTACTCAATACTAGAGGCCAGCACAGGCAGAAACAGGATGACGGAACAAATGCTTACCGAAGTTTTAGATTGTGTGGAAATGCTGATGTTCTTCACCTTGAACAGAGCTGGAAGTTGCATAGTTTACTTTTGTAAGAACAATTGAGATATGGTGTCCGTTTACCTAGCTGCTGTTCTACTTCAAAAATACTTGCAACAGAATAACTCTAATTTACAATGTGGTACACTCATCCGTGTGTTTTTCCCCTTTAGCCAGGCTACCAAACATATGAAAGGGGGTTGACTATGATTTGATTTCATGACAAAATTAACCCTCATACCCCTCTGTGTCCTTTACACTTAATCTGTCTTATCCATCTTTTGCAACTTTTTCCTTAAATATCATTATAATATTTTTCCTTATCAAATCACCCTTAGTCTCCTGCTTGGATAACAGGACAGCAGCTCTTTTATGAAACAGACCGATGATATAAAACTTTCTGTCTAATTTTACCTGTAGCTGTTTGTTATTAGAAATTTAATTGAAAAGCTTGAGCAACTGATAGGATACTGGATGGTGCAATAACCACTACTTGTTTGATTTGTCAGTTGGTGTTAATTACATTTGTTAATGTTATTCACGGTCAGGACGAATTTTGCCAAGTCCGTTTTTCACTTTTTTTTGAAATTTTTTCTAACCAGTATACATTCAATCTTGATGATTTTCTAAATATTTGAAAGTTAGATGTATTTTGTATGTGTATTTTATTTATAAGACGTACACAGCAGTGTGAAT
>JAWLRI010000912.1:1833208-1915828 GCA_034781795.1 Crypturellus tataupa | reverse complement strand
TGTGACTCATTGGCAGATTGCTATTTAATATGTCTGCAGTGGTGCATTAAGCTTAATGTATCCCATGAAGTTTTGAATTTTTCCTCCTTTTGATCAAAACAGTTCCAAATTACAGAGGCTAAAATTTACACAGTCGTCATTCAGCAATGTTTACTGCTGAATGGCAAGAAACTTGGCAATATCTAGGATAGAGTTTCCAGTACATTGTATGAAAACCAGCCCCCGATGTGCCTATGTATCAAAATGTGTCGGTAGTTTTTGATCTGATCTCTTTGCAACTTGTAGATTACTGGAGTGAGAGTGATAAGGAGGAAGCCGACACTCCATCAACACCCAAGCAAGACAGCCCACCACCTCCCTATGACACATACCCACGGCCTCCGTCGGTAAGTAAGTCACCTGCCAGCATCTACTTAGGAATGATGACATCAAGTGTTACATTTAGCTGCACCCCATTTAAAACAAACATGCACGCACACATTATGGCACTCTTTGGTGGATTTTTTGAGTCAGCACTTGTCTTGAGGTGTTTGCTCAGTAACATGCATTGCTTAACTTAAACAGCCATCACTGCTCCTTCATACAATCAAAGAATCCTTATGATTGGAAAAACCTTCAAGATCGACCGAGTTCGGCCGTAAACCCATCACCACCAGGCCTGCTAAACCTCATCTACATGTGTGTGAAGATTTGTAATCCCAGCTGTTGCACAAAGTGGATTAAGTTAGAGAATTCTGTCCTCTGTATAAAACAGACTCCCCTATTCCTCCATGCAAAAACCTCTACCTCCCTGTTATCATATAGTCCATCAGAACATTATCCCTTGGTAACAGTGCAGATTCTTCCTACGGTAAAACAGTAGTGCTGTGACAAATGACACTTAAATTTCTAGAGAAATGCCAACATAAAAATGTTTTCACTGATATCCTAAATGATAATAATAGTTGTTGTTCATGAGAAAGTATGCCTATCTATGAATTAGAAAAAAAGGGGTTTTTATTACTGTTTCTTCTTGCAGCAGATGTTTATATAAAGTCAGAATAGGTACTATAAACTTATTCTAAATTAGAAATTTAATTTTCACATCCATAAACTCAGCTAATACATCCTACCTGAATATATAAAAACAAAGCAAAAAATGGGCTTGAAAAGTTAGGAAAATCTGCGAGGAATGTTCATGATGTTTATTTGAATGCAGTACTTCTACTTTGTGAAGCAGAACTGCGCACAAGCAATGCCAACTGCAGTGATGATTCCAAAGAGGCTTTTAGCAGTGGGTAATGATAGGTGTTTGGAGAGCATTTGAAAGATAACATTGGAATTGCTCTTCTGTGTTCCACAGAGCCTTATTGTGCATATTAGTTTGAAAAAAAAAAAAACAAAGTATCGATTTATTGATGAAGGGACATTTTGCACAATTTAGTCTATCAATATGTTGACCACAGCTTTTGCATGTGTAAATCTTTGCATGCCCCAACTCTATGATCCCAGCGTGTTAGCCGGGTAGGTTCACGTCTTCACTGCCGGACCCTTCCAACAGCAGTGGAAGGGCCGCAGCCCTTAGCAGCGCACACAAGCCGAAGGCTTCCCGTTGCTTTGCAGATGAGCTGCGCGAGCCCGTACGTGGAGCCGAAGCACAGCCGCCTCTCGTCCACGGAGACCTCGCAGTCGCAGTCATCGCACGAGGAGTTTCGCCCCGAGGCAGCGGGGAGTGTCACCGACTCGCCGGTGCGCAAGACGGCGAGCCAGCGGCGCTCCTGGCAGGACCTCATAGAGACTCCGCTCACGAGCTCGGGACTCCACTACCTGCAGACGCTGCCGCTGGAGGACTCGGTGTTCTCCGAGACCGTCGTGGTGTCCCCCGAGCACCGGCGTCAGTCCACGCTGCCCACCCAGAAGTGCCACCTGCAAGACCACTACGGCCCCTTCCCGCTCGTGGAGGGGGAGCGGATGCAAGTGCTCAACGGGAGCGGGGGTAAGCCCCGAAGCTTCACGCTGCCTCGGGATAGCGGCTTCAACCACTGCTGTCAGAGCCTTTCCGTCGGCACCCCCGATCACCACGAAGAGGCACCGCAGAAGGAAGTGGAGGAAGAGGAGGAGGAGGAGGAGGAAGGCAAACCAGCAGAAGAAAACCAGGAAGACAAAAGTAAGTATGGCGTATTTCTGTGTCTTTTCAAGAGTCCTGTTCTCGTAATGTTGTTTTGTTTTTTTTTTTGTTTTTTTTCCCTAAAAAAGTCAACATCCCATCAGTTTTACCAAACCCCTCCTGTCAGAGATGCATCAAAAAATTCATCCACCTTGGATCCACCAAGAGGACGGTGGATCCTCTTGGATCCGCCTTACTGATAGTGCTTAGTAGACTGACAGAGTGTTGCATGACCGGTCACAGATCACCAAGCACTTACTCCTAGGCTGGTCACAGCATCCACCAGCCACAGATCTTACTTGAGAATGGATTTTGGTTCCTTGTTGTCTTCCTGCTTGTGCTTTGTCAGAACCCTGCCCCACTGACAAATGCATGTCTCAGGGTACATGTAGTGAGTTTTCCAACTAAAAGCCGCCTCCTATCTGAGTTGTGGAGAGCCCTCAGCACCTCTTGGAGTGCAAGGTCAGACTGTGAGTGTCTGGCATGCATGTGGACAAGTCACCAGCCAGCAAAGAATATGTAATAAGTTAAAAGGAGAGCACGTTTTCTCCAGTATCTCCCTTCATGATATATAGAGGGAGAAATTCCTAAAACATTGCAAAAAAAATCTGCCCCAAAAAAACACTATGTGACTGGCAGGACTAAACAACATCTTAATGCCAAGTAACTGTCTTTCACATGGTCCATTAAATCCATAGAAATTAGTGCTACTTGTCAAAAATAATTCAAATAAACAGACTTGAGGAAAGGCCCTGCTCCTCCTGAGTGTGTAAACACATTTCTGTGTCTGTTTCATGCACTGTCCTTCACTGTCATCCCTGGAGCTTCTCCGCATGTCTTGCTAGCAGAGCTCAGTCCGCAGCCACGTTGTAGGGTCAGTTGACCAAGTCTACATCTGTGAATGATGGAGTGATGCTACGGTTAAGCTGTTGGCAGGGGCAAGGAAGGCAGGGTGACCGCTGATGCACTCAAAGGTTCTGTGTTGTCTGGTGCCTTCAGATTGAAATTCTTCACTGCGGTGGAGGAGTATAGAAAGGGTGAACGCTCTGAAGGGTAGCAAAAACTTCAGATAATTAACTGCCTAACCAAATAAATTGATTAAACTTTAAAATTAGCACCTCTGTTGAGCATTGACATTATTTAGTCTACACAGAAGAGAGCGACACTCTCTTTTTTCTTTGAGTTTTAAGAAGAAGGTTCAAGAGATCTCAGATTTTTGCCTATGAGAAAAATCTTTTGCAGATGCCATTAAAAAGAAGAAAAATGCATGATATGAGTTGCACTTGCCAAAAAAAAAATGCATTTATTACAGTAACATTAAACCCTTAGAGAGTGTGACATGAAGTTGCCTAGTTAACAGGGTTAAGTTTCACCAACCAGACAGAATGTGTTATCCTAACTATTTATAGTCTGGGTCTTCAAATGAGTTTTAATTAAAAAATAAATAATCCTCTCAATCAGTGAAAAGGAGAAAGACTTCCTGTGGCAGTGTCTGTACTGTTAAAGCATTCCTCAGAAATACTGTTGAGGCTATTGGATATTTTAGGTCTCAGTTTTAAGGCTTTAAGGCTTCTGGTTGTGACATTTTACATGATACTAAGAAAGGGCTAGTGGTTATATTAACAAGCCAGAAGTTAGACTGTCCTCCACATTTCCGTACTGACTAACAGAAAGGGACAAAGAAAGGGACAAATTTTGGATATGATCTCCCTATATGTACGTACTTCTTTATTTTTTTAGGTCAGGAGGTTTTCCTGTTTGAAGCACCAATGGGAGTTTATTTTTGATACATTCGTGACCAGCTAAACAAGTGAAGTGCTCATAGTGAATAATTAACCGTGAAATTACAAAAACCGAGAGGAGATATTGTTTGGTCTGTTAAAAAGTTTAAGTGCTGGATTGCTTGTTGCTATGGCTACAATGTTCTGTTTGCAGCACTGGCTTTTTCCAGGGCTGTAACCAGTGAAATGCAGAGGTTTAATGCGAGTGTTCTTCTCAAGGGCAGAATACCAATTTCTGGGAGGGTCACGATTTGCTTCTAACTGACCCCACGAGTCTGTGTAACCTCATTGCCTCCCATCACCTCCTTTGTTCTGGGAAAACAAAAGATTGAAACTGGGGGAGGATGAGAGGGTCTTCTTGCTGTTAGAAAGCTTTTAACCTCTCTTTCAAAGATTGAACCATGAACCTTCTGTGACCTGGTATCATATGAAGCTTTTAAAGTCATTAATTTGCTTTACACACTTGTGCTCCTTACATCATTCTGAACTCTTGGATGATTACATGTGTTCTTGTGTTTATGTGTATGTGTTTTAAAGCTTAACCATTCCTAATGCTTCTTAAATGGGAAAAGGGGTACAACTCCTTTGCGACTGGTGCCATATGAGTCAAATGTTGTTGCCCAAAGTTTGTTTTCTCAGCTTTTTGTTTGTACATTCCCACTTGTAAACACCTCTCAAATTTCAGACAAGTGCAATCATGCTTCTTCAAGACCTGTTTTGAAGGAATTTTTCAAATAACCATACCAGAGACTAGGAGCTCCATGCTTTATTTCAGATGCTGTTCTCAGATTCTGTAATTTAGCAGAGCTCTATTGACTTCCTACAAAGCTATATGGCTTTGCAACAACTAAGATTCTGCTGTCTTTCAATCACTCCTTTATGCCTTAAATAGATACTGCAAGAATTTACTGACACTGTGAATAATTCTGTGCATCAGCTTGTCTGCAAGGCCTAGCTATATCATACTAAAACAAAAATATGAGTTGTCTTACCTGTGTTTTACTATTAGGACCTTAACTTTGTTGTGTATTCAGTTGCTTCTATTTGTCTTGTTATATCATATTGACATTGCACTGCTAATTGGTTGCTTATTTTATTTCCATAGTTGAGATGGCCTTTTCCAGAACCATTTGGTTGTTCCGTATTGACACAGTCTTGTAATGGTCTCTTGCTTTCTAAGCAAAGAAGATTCTTCTGTGAGATATTTGTGTTTGTCCTTGTGTTTGCTCCTGAGATATGAAAATGGCAGGTCATATTCGGGCTGGTAGCACCAGACATCCCCTCTCACTGCGTTGCTCTAAAGCAGCCTGCGCGCAGAGAACGCGCCGATTGCTGTGGCACCCTGCATTATGTCTCCGTGATTCGGGCATGAAGGACAAGTGGTGCCTTTTCAGATTTGTCTTCTCCTGGGTGGAGGTAATGGAGTGAGGCAGCTGGGTGCCGTGCCTCCGTTACCCACGTGCCCGCAGGCCCGTGTCCCTTCACGCCTTGACATCCGTTTCATCACTTACTTAATGCAAAAGAGCACCTAAGATCTTCTTGGCAGAGCCGCTGGAGGTTGTGTCCCGGGAAAGCATGCTTCATTCCTTGCTTTCTTATCCAAAAGCATTGTTGGAGGTTGCTCTTGCATTTTCATAAGCACCTGTGGTTTATGGGGAAGTAGTCACTGGAAGGATTTTTCTAAGCATTTGGGAAAAACAAACACCAGATTTCTGAGGAATGTAGTTACATTCCCCCTGGCTGCAGGCCCCGCTGAGTAACCCACAGAGGAACCTGCACCTTTCTGCCTACTCCCTGACACTGTCTTTGGGGAGCCAGAATGTCGGTGGGAGTGTCTGCTGCTGTTTGTGAGCAGGCAGGGGTTGGGAGGGGGCTGTGCTGCCTGGATTAAGTGTGCTCCGGGGCTGGCCGGAGCAAAGAGCTCCCTGTGTCAGGTAGCTCACACCTGGGAAATGCAACAGGGTGCGAGGGAGCCTGCAATTTTGCAGGCTCAGGAAGATTTTTTCAGGAATGTGGATGAAAAGAAAATATATTTTAGTATGAAAAGGTATATAGAAAAAAAAGTAAGCTAGGCTGTTTTCTCACTGTACAAACCCATTCTGTTCTGCATCATTCCTGACCTCTTCAACCTGTCTGTGCTTCTGCAAATTTTATGTCTTTTTCCTTTCTGTCATTTTCCCTGTAATGTAATTCCTGCTAACATGATTTTGGAGGTTTCCTGCTGCAACCTATCACCATAACTTTGGAGTATCTCCTGTAGAGGGTGGACAACTGTGACAAAGGCTTAAATGGATTTCAGTAGATCAATGGCTGTCCATTGGGGGTAGCTGGAAGGGAGTGACACTCGTTTCTGCTTTTTGCATGGAGTTTTTTCACTGAAGTATTTATGAGGATGTGACTGTCTTCCACATGTGAGTTGTCTCCAACTGAAAAGGTTTTGCACATTTCCCAAGAGTTCATTTATGTTCATCGGCATCTCAGTCCATTGCTGTAAGCCCTTGTTTAGGTGGGTGGCATCTGCAGGTGTCCTTTGCTTAGTCCCATGCAGCCTACTCTCAAGCCTATGCAGTCTACTCCTCTGCATCCTAGAGGAAGACAATAGCCTCGTATTCCAGTTCCTGAAACTTGGTTCTTTACCTTAAATCACTGAAGGCACTTGCCAAAGCCTGGAGCAAGACTGGTGATGGTGTTTCTCAGTTTTGCATGTCTGGGAGGTCCAGCCTTTGTATTGGATTTCAGGGAAGCTCCCCTGCATTTCCCTGAGAACTATGCACCAACACCAAAGCTAGGACAGATGGTTCAGGAATGCCCATGAGTAGCAATGTGAGAGACTTCACCCAGCACAACCAGAGAGTGTATCTGCAGGAGAGCCTAGGTAGCATTTGCCTCCAAGAAGGGGGTTGTACTAATAAAACAATGTGCAGTGACTAAGGCCAGGCATTTCAGATTCTGAAACAGGGTAGAGGGATGTGTGCCAGGGACATGTGCATCTTTTTAGTGAGAAGGTGTGGCTGTGTGACTCAAAGGCTATCTCTCAGAAAGATCAGTGCTTCCGAATTAAAGACAGTGTAATAAATCAATACACCGCATACCACTTCTATATTTTGTTTATTTGCCTTTTGGATAGTTACTTTTTGCTTTGTCAAGGTTTAAGCAGCAAGGAAACATGGGAGTGTGGATGAATAATGTGTTAAGTCCCTACTTGAGTTGATGGCGATGCGTGTCAGAAAGTAATTGTATGGTCTTGCCTTTCTGACAGCCTCTTTGCTTTCCAGAGAGGATACCGCTAGTGGTGCCCTGTCAGTTAACCACCTAGTTAGTTTTATCTGCACCAAGAGGCAAGGCAAAGACCATAAAGAGACTGTATTTTCCCCTCTGGAATTACTCAGATCTGCCAAGATGGCAGTACCTTAATATAGTGAGGTAGTACCTTAAATAAGTGAGGCTGTGAGAAATGACAGGTTATTTTTCACATTAGGAATATTCCTCATGGGGCTGGTGAATACCACAGAGTACAGCACCCTTCAGGACACCAGGGAGGATGTTTTACTAACTGCCTGCATCCACTCCTAGTCATGCACAAACCAGAATATTTACCAGTGTGGCTGTTTTTCAGGCATCCTTCCTTCCGCACGGCACAGCCCACGCGCTCTCTGACACCAAAGTACAGTAGTGAAACGGCAGCTTTTTCTGAGCGTGCTTTTTACAATCTTGTTTTTTTTTTCATTTTTAATCCTCCTTTGGGTCCCTGGCCATGCCGCTCGGCAGCGTGTCCTCGCCCCTGCCTGCCGCGGGGTGTCTGCGCGTTGTCTGCGGGGAAGGGGCTGCTCTTTGGCTGCCCCCAGGCTCCCCAGCGGGAGCTTTGCTGCTCGCGCAGCCGGGCTTGGCTGGAAGCACGAGGCAGCGAGGTTCAAAAACACGCACCTCTTGAGCACGCTGGCTTATCTCCTCAGAGGCCACCTGGCTCTGCTTTGGTGTGGATGGTTTATATCCCTTGCAGGAATTTCCTTCAATGGCTGGGGAGGGAACTGTGGGAAAGCAGGATAAGGCAGGGGCTAGCATATTCCCTAATTGTCTTTTCAAGCAAGTGCCTAACTTGGATAAACAAGTATGAGCAGGTATCTCTCTTCCTGTGCAGGTTTCTTTCATTGAACATTTAAACTTTATGAAACAAAGGTTTTGCAAGTCTCATAAGCAAAAGAAACTCTAATATCAAAGTATTTTTAAATTCCAAATAAAAATGAAGAGCTACAAAAACTCTGTGCTCTGTGGAGGGGAAAAAAATTGCCTGCGGTGCTTGAAAGCCAAATATTGAAACATTTACTGAATAGTGATTCAGCACGCAATAGAAATTGTCAACAAAAATAAAACTAGTTTAGTTTTATGCCTGCTAGTGTTTGTAAATGTATCTTCATTTTTACCCACAAATATGCTGTTTAAATTTTAATTGATTTTCACTGTCCATGCTGCTTTTGCTAAAAATGCAAAGGAGAGATGAATTTCAAAAATTGAAATATTAGAAGTTATTTGCTTTCTTTTATTTGCTTCTAATAGCTTTGGGTGTCCTTGTCAACAAAGGTAATCTGATCTTGCTAGAACAGTATGGATTAAATGGCCTTTTTACAAGCAACAAGAAATGCAGAAGGGAGTTTCTTACGTGATCGGTCTTACAAAACACATTTTCTTCAAAACACTTACAAAACACATCCTCAGTTGCGATACTAAGCTGGTGGCTGTCAGTGGAGCCATGCTGTCAGAGGCACCTTCGGGTTAGGTCATGGAGCTAGGACTCTATGGATATAATAATACGTTCCTGTTATTTCTGTATTCTACATGAATTCTCTTGCTAGGAGTCATGTATCAGTCTGCACTTTGTCTTTAATTTTCCCATTGCTTGTGATAAGCAAGCTGTGGCCCTGCCTCTGCCCTCTCTCGAGTCTAGCTGCAGAGGTGTTGTCCTGGGGTAAAGATAACCCATAAGGGTAGACCTCTTCATATGCAATGTAGGGAATACTGTCCAACCCCCTTAGGACTCTTTAGTTCTCATACTGAAGGATATGTGATGGCTTCCTGGTTTCTTGACTTGTCTCAATAGCGATATAATAAAGCCATATTTTTTGCTTACAGATTTTATTCTCCCCATTCCAGTGTGCTTTCATTTTAAGGCATAATATACTCACATTTCTTAATTAGCATTATAATTATTTTGAAATCCTTCTGGTACAAGAAAGAAAAAGAAATAACTTTTTTTTTAAATGATCATATCATTTCCCATTAAAAAGAGGCTTTTCCTGTCATAAATCATGTGCTTACACTCATTTTTGTTTCAAACCTGAAAAAAGTATATTATTTAATCATTTACATAAATCTTCTCACTACAGTTTCAGGGATATTTGTTTTAAAGGCACATGCAGAGTTGACCATGCCACAAGGCATGAGATAGCTGGTTTTAGATCTGATTTTTACAGAACTGTGATAACTCCTCTTTTCATTGAGATGTAGCCAGGACTTAGCCTAATCACAAAGAGTTTCTGAAATGGAAAGGACACCTAAAAGGAAAAAAGTTGACCCGCTATTGTGTGCATATATTCTTTTGAAATATAGAATTTAATTTTTTTTTCAATTCTGAAAAAAGTTTGAAACTTTTCCTATGATTTTTTATAATTAAGTCAGAAGAATATGACACAGTACTTGAAAGACTGGAAGAGCAGAGAGATAGAGTCAGATTATATTTATTATATATCCCAGTGGTGCCATCTGCTTTCTGTATCTCTCAGGTTCTTTCTAAGGCAACTTTTAAAACATTTGCAGAGAGGAACTTGAGTCATTAATGCTTAGAAAAACATAGGAGGGATGTACTTTCATTAAACTATTAGTGCTGAACTCCTGTGTCACCCTGTGAAGATGCATCCCGTTTTAATTACTGTTAGTCATGGGAAGCAAGATAAGGTATTAAAACCTGCAGGGATGGAATTTTAAATGTCAGTGGTCAGCATCTTGCAAGGTTTTTTTTCCTGTAAAGGAAAAATTCTCTGGAAAAGCTGTATTTGTTATAAAGCAGTTTGGTTTGTTTTAATCCATTTTTAAAAAAGAAGCTCTTTGGACTTAATATAGGGGCTGTCCAAGAAGTTCTTGGAATTAATATAGGGGCTGTCATGAAAGCCTATGAGGTAAATATCACAGTGTAGTTTCACGCTCATTTTCCTAGGGCCCGAACCTAATCCGAGACTGACTTGCCTTTCCTTGTAGCCTCTCGCTAACTCTAGGTGGTCACATGCCTTCTGTAGGGCTGGTATCCCGTGTCAGCCCTGTGGGCGTTCTGGGAGAATCTCAGACATCTAAGCGGCACAGGGTGCTTCTCTGTAGGTTTTTTAATCTCCCCTCGGTTGTCTTCCAGTCCTCTCCACTGCGGGCAGGCCGCACATACGGACTAAACAGCACTAACATGCTGGCCCCTCTGGAGGCCTGCTGAAGCCGTGGGTGCCGTGTAGCCCACAGAGCCGGCGGACAGCAAGGGAAATCCAGAAGTTATCTCACTCCTATAAACCTGGAGCAGTTATATCTGCCAGGTCAGTCCTTAAATACCTCCAGTGTTAGGCATTCTGCAGTCTCAGTGGACAGTGCTTTCTCTCTTTACTGTATTGCAATTTTTTTTTCTAACAATCTATTAACTAATAATCTTGTTTTATGGATTACAGAGGTGTGAACTCTAGTGTTTAAGAATATAAAGTATCGCCTCTGATTTGCTTTAAAGCATCTGAGTTGTTCTCAACATTAGAAAATGGGCAGAGAAGCTGCCCAAAACCTTTTATTTAGTACTTTTCACCCAGAAGTTGCAGCATTTTTGAGATGTTGATTTAATCATGTGAAGATTTACAGGACAGCAGGGAGGTGGAATTAAACAAACCTCCCTTGAGAGATTTCTCTTGGCTGTAAATTCAGGTCTGCGCAGAGATGAAACAGCAGGGTATTCACTTAGGGTACGCATCTGCTGCTCTTTAACCACCTAAACATCCTGTATCTGATTTTGAGCTGCTCTTCTTAGGTTTTCATAAACAGAAAGAAACAGGCATCCAAAACAAGGCAAATACTTTGTCTTTGGATGTGCCCTTTTCTTTTTTTTTCTACTGAAGACACAAGAGGAGGAGAATCAGAGAAGAGGAGCCTAAGCGACTGTCTCAGATTTAGGTCTTTTGCGCAAGGATGTCCCAGCTTGGGCCGCTCATAGCACGTCAGGGGCCCGCTCACCTCGCAGATAGACATGCCAGAGGGCTGCAAAAAGAGCAGCTTTACGTAGGGGTGGAGAAGAGCATACGAGGGTGATGGGAAGCATCTTGCTGCTGAAGTGAAGTTAGTCAATGGGGTGGCCATTTGGGAGTGGAAGGATTTTACCTTGACAGCCTTACTGAAGAAGACCTCCAGCAATGAGAATGGACACCAGGACTTGCTGGGGCTAATTCAGTGTTTAATTCTGGGTTAAGTGAAACTCAGCTTTCTAACGGGATTGGAATTCCTTCAGGAGAGAGACTTACTTGCGTGCAACAAGAGTAGACCAGGTTGGATGATATGAGGGGCCCATTTCAGCTAATGCTGTGTTTTCTACATATAAAAATATTGCTACAAAGTAGTCATCATAGAATACTTAAAATTTAGTGAATATGAGAGCTAGACAACTAGAGAGTAATTTTCCTGTAGTAAAAGTAGCAAAAACTGGTTTAGAAATCACATTACAGTATTTTAATAGCCTCTTGCATTTGGCATTAGAGTAGTATTTTTACTGTACTAATGTGAACATTGTACAAAGTCCAATATGAAAATCCTACTTAATCTATAAAAAACTTGTGGCTGATTATTTGGAGGATTCTTTTTTCCTTCCT
This sequence comes from Crypturellus tataupa, assembly GCA_034781795.1. Lineage (NCBI taxonomy): Eukaryota > Metazoa > Chordata > Aves > Tinamiformes > Tinamidae > Crypturellus > Crypturellus tataupa. The sequence continues at coordinate 1,904,024 of JAWLRI010000912.1, read as the reverse complement.
GTCTACCAAGAATATACCCTGCCATTTGTTTTCAACTTCTTATTCAGAAAAAAAGAATTGTTTTCAAGAGATTTCCATTATATTTTTTGGAACAACAGGTATAGTTGGTTTGCATCTTTCCAGAGGAAAGAAAAGGGCACCTTTGTTTATTTATTTTACTTATTTCTGAATATGAAAAAGCTAAAATTCCAATTAAATTTTTAGACCACCATGTCTTTAAAACTGGCCAAGACTAATTTTTTTTTCCCCTGAGCATTAAGCTTACCATCTCAAGTATCATATAGTCTTGGTATTTACTGCCATATTTCATAAGTAGCCTCAAGAGTTGTGTATGATTCTTGCAGGGACTAGGAATACTTATTGATGAACTTGGTCCATGCAGTAAATTTTTACACCAATGCACTAAAAATTTAAATCTTGGAAATTCTGACAACAGTTCATGAAATGATAAGCCTGGGGAAATAAATTTTTTAAAAAGCAGCAATATACACTTCAAAACTTAGTTTATTATGGCTTAATAAATCAGTTGTTGCAAAGTTCTTTGCTCACTTTGTGTTTTAAAATTCTGTAGCCTCATTCAAAATTTCTGCCTGTAGACATTAAGTGTTATAGTCACCATCATAAATCTTATATTATACACAGGCCGTCCTTGCTTCTTGGCAGACCCTGAAGTAGTAAGTCCAGAAACTCAATTCTGTAAACATTTTACACAGTCTGTAAAATCCATGAAAAATATCTGCACAGTAAAAGATGCTGAAAACAGGATGTATGTTGTTAGTTCTTACTGGGAATAGTGGTTTAAAGGAAGACTGAAAATTTTTATTCAATTAATTTTTAAAGTATTGATAGAAGGTAGAAGGACATTTCAGAGCTTCATAAAATGAAAAAAAAAAAAAAAAGAAAAGATTGCCTTGAAAACTCACAACTTGGGAATGTCTTTTACAGTTAATGAAACTCAAAAATGTCAGCTACTTTTTTCCTGCTTTTCTCCATCCCAGAAGGCCATTTTTCTGCATTTGTGCATGTTGTGATTAAACGAGACTGTGGGATTTATATCAAGGATACAAAAGTCACTTGAAGTGAAACTGAGGCTCTCCAATCACTTTTGAAAATAGCACTTGGTTTTGTGTTGTCTTTTATTATTCTTTAGTTTTAGGATTGGTTCAGGGTGGGAAGGCCGGTTGAGCTCGTCAAAAAAATGACAAAAGGAAAGTGCAACCCACAAAGTTGTGGGAGCTTAACTTTCCTGTTAAAAAAAAATAAAAAAATAAGAAAGGAAGGAAACAGGTTTATAAAACTTGTTGGGAAAGCACCAAGGTTGCCAGGGTAGACATAAGATAATTCAATGAGTTGAACTGAAAACAAAAGACAAAGTCTAGTGGTAAGACACACATCTATAATAGTAAGGATAAGCTATGGAATAAGTTATATATTGAGTAGTTATTAATTTTTCAAATTAAAATTCTGTCAGCCTTAATGTCCTGACCACAATTGAGAAGGAGCATGTTATAAATCTTTTTTTCAAGACAGTGTGGACACAGAACGGCTGTTAATGTTCCAGATGGCACAGGGGCATTTGTTGTCTGCAGTCAACATGAGTGATTTGGGATTTCTGGTTCCGAGATCCTCCCACTCTCACGCACTCGCTTGCTGATCCCATAGATATTGCTGATGTTGCCATTGCAAGAAGGGGTTTAGAAACATTTGGATTACGCTGGCCATGCACTTACTTTATTTCACAGATCGCAGAGAAGTGTTTTTGAGACCCACTATGTAGCTACCGCCATTTTTAACCCCCATTTAGCAGTCATTGTGCTGATCATGATGTGCCCATCATATCACATTGTAATCAGAGATGATGATAGATAAATTCTCACCCTACCTTTCTGTGTACTTTTTAATAAGAAACTAAATTTGCCAAAGACCTTATTTGTCCACCAAACAATATTGTAAATTTATTGTATAGTACACATTGAACTTTATTACCTCTGTGATCACCATAAAATCCTTAAATTAATACAGCAGATACAAGCAAGAACATTATAACAGGTAATGTGATCTCCCTGTATTTCTAAATGATTTTCCTGTGCTGTCTTTTCCAAAAGCAATCTTGTTTTCTGTGCTTATTTTATTCTACTTGTGAAAGATATGATATAAATCATATCTTGAAATAAGATCAATTTATAGTCTAATTCCATATTATTGCACCAAGATAATTTCTCCAGAACCTTTTCACCCATATTTGTGGTATAAAAACATTTTTATGATGAATGTAAAATCAAGTTATTGCAAATTACAGAAGCATCAGTGACAAGTCTTTGCAATATCCGCTTCTACTGGTAACAATACCTACTGCTATACAGGAAAATCAGTGAGTTTATTGCCATCTGGTAGACAGTGTCCTTAAGAGACATGTTACTTTGCTCTGCAAAGGTAAACTCTTGATGAATTAAAAACTCACTGAGCTTGTTGTTTTTACTCTTTAGTCTTATAGTCTAAATTTTCCATTATTCATGGTAGATATGGCCTTAGTAGAAATTGTCCAAAAGGTTGATCTGTGTAGTTCTTGGCCAGATGTCAGAGTTATTCGCATTTGAAACACAAAGTACTTGCAGCTTCAGAGCTTTCAGCCTCACCTTCCAGCTCCCCCTGTACCCTATATATAACCTATACCTTTTTTTTTAAACAAATATTATGTAATTACGGTTTTGTACTCCCAAGAAGAGAAGCAATAGGAACCATTTGACATATGATAGTTCTACCTTAACAGAAAAAAAAAGGGGGGGCGGGTATAGTTGATAGAGTTTTGACTTAGGTGATATGTGAAGAGAGAAGTGCAATGCTTGCTCACATCAAATTGAAGGAAAAAGAAACAGAAAAGGCAAAATATAGTTACTAAACAACATTAACGGGGGACAGCTAACAGAGTGGTTTGAGGAGTTACTCAGTGAGGAGGGAGGATGCTCTGCTCTGGGGGGAGAAGACCAGCATTCAGCTGAATGGCGTTCAGTGCTCTACATCAAGGATGCAGAGCTGATGTCTTCTTCCTCGGGATGCCACTGAGATGGAGCACACCTGAGCAAACTGAAGCGGGAGCAGCTGTGCCACGCGCCCGTGTTCGCGGTGCCGTTGTGGTGTTCCCTGCCGCTACGTAGTCCGAGGGGCTCTTTGATACTCATCCTGCCTGAAATAGGTGCCCGGCTCCCGAGCAGGTCGCCATGGCAGCGGCGGGGCGGGCAGCAGCCGAGGAGCCGGAGGAGCCGCCTCGCGTCACCCCTCTCCCTGCATGCTCCTCCGTCCGCCGTCCCTCGCGGAGGAGCTGGCGCAGCCCACGCAGCCGAGTGGGGCGCCCGCCCGCCCGCCCAGCAGCTCGCAGGGCCCCGCACGCCCTCCGCACAAGGCTCTCCGCTCTCCCGTCGCGTCCCTTCTGTCCTCCTGCTGCTGCGCGTGCTTCGCCTGGAGGAAACGCGTGGGTTTCCTCCCGGCCTGTGATCTGAAACTACAGTGGGGTCAGCGAGACCTAAGAATCACCACCATACAGTTGATGTATGGTTGCCAGGATTTTTGCCATGATTTTTAAAACAATATGGAAAAAATAGTCTAAAACCCCGAGACTTTTAATATTGAGTTTTTCATAGTCGTCAGAAACTTTTATAGTCCAGTTCTGTCTTTTCTGATTTTGTAGTGCTTTGATAGCTCTTATAGTCTCTTATTTCCCATTAAAAGCCTTAAAGGTCCTGTTTTTATTTTCCTGACACATAAGCACATTTTTGACTTCCCACAAGGTTTGGAGTAACGCCCAACTTTGGCTGTCAGTGCCAGGTGGAAGAGGCTGAGCTGCCGTGGAAATGGGCTGCTTAGCCTGAAGCTGGGGGTGGATGTCACCACGCCGCTCCCCACGAGCGTTTTCCATGTTGTTACTTTGCTCCTTCACCCTTGGACCACAGCGGCTGTTCTCAAGACTCAGGAGGATTTTCATTGTCCCCCGATGTGCAGAAACAGCACTTGGTGCCCTCCCACCCTGACAGAAGATCAGACCTTCTTAGTAGAGTGTACATGAGAGCAAGGGCCCGAATTGCATATTATCTGCTAAGCACGGGATTATTTTGTCTTCAAAATAATGCCATCAATGAAAGCAAGGGAAACTATCAAAACATCAAGTGTATGAGATAGCCATGGGTCTCTATTTAGGAAATTTTGGGGGAGGGGCTTAAATTGCAGGGTAGGGAGAATAGTGAGAAGCAAGGAATTCGGACACTGATTTCCTTCTACCTTTGTTTTAGGATCCTTGAGGGGAAAAAAAAAGGCTCATAGGATTGATGAAAGTATAGGTATAATTCCCTCCCACTTATCCCCACATCAGTGATTCAGTCAGGATCTTCAGCTAAAAACGCTGAGCACCATGTGCCCTCTCTTCCAGAGGGTTTTCGATGGATACCTGGATTTCCAAGGGAGGTAACAGGGCGAAGGGCTCTGATACTGATGCCACCCCCAGGGTTCATCTGGGCTCCTAACCGCTCTACCTGGTGCTTTTCCCCATCTGCCACCGCTGGCTTTCCACAAATCATTGCCTTGAGATGGATATTTTGGAATGGGTATTTAAACAGGAGCATAAATATGCAATGCAATGAGATGAACGATTCCTTCAATTAGTGTGCTGAGTTTTCCCTCCTGGACTGTGTATAGATGTAAGTGTCTGAGCACACTTGAAGAAATACTATCCAGTTGAGGAAATCAGGCCAACTCTAAAACATTCAGAGATTTGAAACAATTTAAATTTTATTGTTTGTTACTATCTTTAAAGTTGAGACACACTGGGGAGCGTCTGACATTTTCAGCACTTGACTCCTGTAAAAGGAGCCTTTAGCCTAACAAAATCCCTGTTCAGTTCTGATTTTCTCTAATTGCATCTGTGTGTGCAGTGTTTGACATTCAATAGACCCAGGATATATTTTTTAAAAAAACAACACATTTGGAAAACCTCAGAAAGCAGCTACTGCGTGTTAAAAATCTCTGAGCACTTACAAATAAAAAAGCATAGATGTGCTTGCCTTGGCAGAAGGCTACCTTATATTAAACACTCTGTGTAAGGCCTTTATGTAGAGATAATTATTCTCATAAAAAAAAAGAGTAAAATCCACCAGATGAAAATATAGCCTTTCAGTATCTGCCAGGTGTGCAACATTTTATGGGTAATTCTTCGTTTTATGTTCCCCAGTACATAATGAATTCACTGCAGCAAAACAAGCAGGCAACTGCTGATGGTTTTTCAGGACACTGTATGCACCTCAGAAAGCAGCTGAATCATTGCTTTAACATGGGAAGAGAGATTTCCGCCTCATCTTACAGAATTAATGCAAAGTTTCTAGGAGCACTTTCTTGAAATGCTAATTTTGTGCAGGGTATTTCAGCGAGATGGTCTGTCTGCTGGGGGAGGGCTCTCGGGGCTGATAACATTTGTGTTGCTAAATATGGCCCTGCTCCAGCCTGGAAGAGACCTGGCTAAATCAAAAATAGAGTTGGAGCAAAATCATATGACTTGCCTGGGAGCAGTCGGGCAAGCTGGGTTATCCAGTCAAATACATGCTTGTACCTCAGGAGAAATCCCCGGATACGTGTGTTACACGTAGCACAACCAAGGGGAGTTGTCAGAACTCAACTGAAGGGCCTTACCAGAAGAGTGATAATGTAGTCCATATTTTGTCTCTGTGCTTCTCCAGTAAGCTCCAAATCTGATTAAAAACTCCCAACATTAGCTTAATAATAATAATAATCTGCATGCTCATCTTTCCCTAATGCATCAAATTTTCAGAGCTCCCAGTGACGTTAAAAGCTGCCTGGGAGCCTCAGCAAAATGTAGCCACAAAAAGCAAGCTGACACTTCTTGCCCAGTCTGCTTGTTTGACCTGAACCACACAGTTTGATGTGCAGTAAGTTAAACATAGAGCATCTGTCCCTGTTTTGGAGCCCTTCTGAGAATACCTCCTAGGCCATGATGTGAAGTTCCTGCAACTGCCGGGGGAAGCTTTTCAATTTTATGTCCTTGGGGAGGTTCCAGTCTGCCTGTGCCCGTGTTATTTAGTCACGAGAGGGACTTTGTCAGTATGTCACTGCTTTTGTTGTTAGCATGGAAGGTATTATCAGAAGGAGCAATTACATCACGTGATATCAGTGCATTAAAGCGTTCTTTAGCTGAAGTGGTTTCTACTGCTCAGAGTGAAAAAATTGCCCAGGGTGGGTATTTTTCGACAGTAAAACTTCCTTTTTATATTTTAGGCAGAAACTCTTCTAGGTTTAGAAGCAGATGGGATTATTTTTGCTATTTTGAAATTTTTGCAGTTATCCAAATGTTTTGAACCTTCACGGAGTCACAAAACTCTACAAGTAGTTACTACAAAAGTAAATGGAATTGTTAGCAGTATGCTTAGCAAAAAGATATCCTAAGGTTTTTGAGCCATCCCCATGATTCATGAGATATTATCACACCATCTGAAAGCAAACCATGTGATCAGACTTCTGAACACCCATAGTTCCAGTCTTATGTGTAAATTTAAATGTGACATGTTATAAGTAATTCTTTACATTTGTGTTGCATTTGAAAGCTCCAAGTGACTTACTTAATGTACAAAAATTCCCAGAAATAGGCTTTTGATAAAAGTGCTACAGAGAATAAACTGCTATGATAATAGTACCAATTTTCTTTAAATATTCCATAGAGAAAAAATGGGTAATAGGAAAAAAAAAAAGGCAAAAAAAGCAGTAGGTGACTTTATTTCTTTTCAAAATTGAAATTCAAAGCATTAGTTGGGAAAAAAAAATCTCGTGTTTATACTATAGTAGCTGTTTTTTCTGACAGCAACAAATTGGAACTATAGTTCCTGCTTCATGATCAGGAAGAAGACACATCTCTCTGAGCTGTTCACGGCATAAGCCATGCAGGATGCTGGGTAAACTAAACAGAGCTTCCTTCATACACCATTGCAAGCATAGCCTGACTACCTTGGACACATGTCTTGTGTTTTGAATATAACATCATACTATTTTGGGGGAAGCCCATCCAATAGAAAGACTGTTTAGTTTCACTGTAGTCAAGCAATATATACTGTTGTCCGGAGTGCCACTCCACAGAAATTTTAGTATCCATCTGGGAATTGAACCCTGGTTATCCAACTGCATGTCTTTTCTCCCCTCCAAGTCCGTGTTAACAGCACTGAACATTTTTTCAGATTTTATAAGGTCTCACAATTTGTGTCCCAAGTTAGAGGACATCATGTATTATTTTACAGTGGTTACTAAACAAAATAATCTCCACTGCTTTCTGACAGAGGTACAACTCAAAACTGCTCTGCTTTGGAGTTGTGGACCATCACTCTAGGAAGACCTCACTAAGAAATTAAAGATGACAGTTTTATAGATATTAGAGACAGGCCTGTGCAGCAGAAAAATAAGTAGCTATGAGATATATCTAGCGTGGAGGGACCTAATATAAGCAGAAATAGTGAGAGTTTGACGGCTTCACATGTCAAGAAGAGCCAAAAATAGCATTGTATGGGTGGATGATGCTCCTGCATTAGCTGATAGTATCCGTATTATTAAAGGTTCATGTTCACAAGCTTCCCAACCATTGCTTTGTTTGATGCTATGTTTGACCAGGGGCTTTCACTTAGTGTGACAGATGCTTTGGCACTGCTGCCGATGCCGCTACTGGGACGTCTACCCTGACCCCTAGAGCTGGGGCTCTGAGAGGCCCCGCAGCTGCAAGGTTAAGGAGTGAGAGTTTGGGGAAAAATGTAATGAGCTTAAGCAGCTTACAGGTCTTTTCTGCACAAAAGGTGAATTGCATATGAAGCAAAGTACAAGAGGGACATGGAACTTCTAGAGAGGGTCCATCAGAGAGCTACAAAGATGATTAAGGTACTGGAGCATCTATCATATGAGAAAGGACTAAGTGAGCTGGGCCTGTTTAGCCTAGAGAAGAGAAGATCGAGAGGGAACCTGATCAACATGTATAAATACCTGAGGGGAGGATGTGAAGATGGGGCTAAACTCTTCTTGGTGGTGGCCAGTGACAGGACAAGGGGTAATGCGTACAAGTTGAAACAGAGGAAGTTTCTTCTGCATACAGAAGTTTCTTCTTTCCTATAAGGGTGACAGAGCCCTGGCACAGGCTGCCCACAGAGGCTGTGGAGTCTCCTTCTCTGGAGATCTTCCAAACCCGCTTGGATGCCACCCTGTGCCATGTGCTCTGGGTGTCCCTGCTGGAGCAGGGGGTTGGACTAGATGATCTCTAGAGGTGCCTTCCAACCTCAACCATTCTGTGATGCAAAGTACTATGTACAATTTAGGACAGAATCACGTAGAGAATAATATTGTTTTGTGTATTAATAGGTGTGTTTGCATCATGGTGAAAGTATGTAAGACAACCCTGACCTTGAATTTTCAGCTCTCTAGCTCTCTGCCACTCTGACTCTTGTGGATTTTTGCTTGTTCGTTTTTTAATTTAGTTCTTTAGTATTGAGTAGATCGAGGGTGTTTAGCAAGAACTGTAGTACTTGAAGTGTCTGTTGGGAGAACTAGGATGCATTTGTGCGTTCAGAAGTTCTGTGGCAAGTGGGAAGAAAAAACCTTGAAGATTAGGACCCCGTAATGTCTTTGTGCTTCTCAAAAGGCTGAGGGTAGCACTAGCACAACAGCAGGTATTGGAGATTATGCGTATTGTAACATAATCTCCTGTCCTCCCTGTTCTCCCTGTCCTGTTTGTTCATCATGGTGTTTGCTCATATAAGATCTGTGTACTTGGTGTCCTTTCGTTGTTCTGCGAGCTCAGTGAGGACTCAGAGGGCATGAAAGCAAAGCGGAGAAAACTAGAACATGCTACTTGTAGAAAGTTTATTCCTATATTTATCTGTGTTTGATTCAGTTCTCTTTTACTGCAGTAACTGCAGTCTCTAGAGGAATATTCCTGTTCCTGCTTCCCCATCTAGCTGACCTCCTCCTGAATAACTCATAGATATGCTATATTGGAACATAGTATTGGGAGGCTCCTCCGGTATGTCATTGACACCCTTTCTCCAGGCACACTCATTGCCAGGCTCCACACCAACTCCTCTTCTTCTTTGTGCAGCATCCCTAAATAATAGATAGGAGCTTCTGGTCAAATGCCTTTTGTTTCTTAGGAGTACACAGGCAGATGTAGTAATGTGAATACAAAATAGTAACAGATGAGAGAAAAAATAGAAATGCAAAATGCAGTTACAGTTTTACTGATTGTCACTATTATATAGACAATTTCCTTTTCTGTAACTTCATTCATTACTCCAAAAGTAAGCCTGTTAACAGCTATGATTCTCCCTGTCCTTTCACTGAAAAGCAAATTTACTAGAAATATGAGGTTTAATAATTAGGCATCTTGTAATCTATTTAGACAAAGTATATAATGCAGGCATTCATAAGAAAGGTGGTCTCAGGTGGCAGCATTAAAATGTTAGGCATTTTGTTAGAAACCACATCAAAGTGAAACCCTAACTCAATTTGCCTCTCATTAGTGACTGCTCATGTGCCTTCATTATTTGTATATAGTTCTCAAGGACAAAAAGAAAATAGGCAGTTGCTTCATCTTCCGTGCCCCTGTTTTAGCTGTTTAGGACTTTGTGCATGACAGTCATTTTAAGATCGTATTGATTGTGACTCATATACATTTCTTTCCATTGGGAACTTTCTTCTCTCTTTTTTCTTTCTTTTCTTTTTTTTTTCCTTTTTTTGTACGTTTGGGTGGGGGCAGACACACTGGCATGACCTTCTCCTTCTCAACCATTGGAAAGGCCAGCAGAGCATCTCTCTGCTCTTCTTTGATGATGAGAACCCCACTTTTGATGGGTTAAGCATTTCCTGTTGCTGCAGACCTGCATGGACACCACATCTTATGTGACCGCATTTGCCAAAGAAATGTTTAGAGATTTATAAGAGGCAGGCAGTTTATGTAAGCTCTCTGGGGAAGTAATTTTCTCTAAAGCTCTTCTCATACAAATGTCATTTGGTTGCTAAATGCACAAAGTTCACTTCATTATTTTCATAGGGTCTCATTCATGTTTGTATGTGAATGACAGTTGACTAATTTTTCAGAATGTTTGCAAGTCTCATGATTGGAGTGTCAATAAGTACCCATCCAGAAGTATGTTACTCGTTCTTTGTTATTTGTATTTGTTCTCGTTTAAAAACAGACAAATATGCCTAAAATCTTGACAGAGAACCATACACTGCAAATCATTAATATAAATTACTTTGCTAATACAAGAAAGAAAAAGGCTTTTTTTACAGAAAGAAAAGGGTTATCTTATGACAATTTCTTAATTGTCATTGTGCACTCCCCCTGATAGGAAATATTGTAAATTTGCTTACTATCAATCAGAATGATACAATAATAGACCAAAATAAAAATAAAGTAGGTTTAGAAAAGCCTTCCAAGCATGCAGATTAATTATATTCGCTTCAGATAAACAGGACGGTGTATACAACTGCTTATCCTAATGAGAGACTCTTAATGAACATTGTGGCAAGTCCAAACTGGAGCACCCAAAAATTTCCTCATTGTCACAATGGTGCCCTAGCAATATTCTTGAATAGTGTCTTCACATATAGGTTTTATAATAATTACTTTTCAGAGAGTCAGTTTCTACTGCAGAATTCAGTTGGAATATTTCAGTATATTAATAAATGCCCTGTATCACCAGCCAGAGCAGGTAACACGCTTCTTCCACAGGTCCTGCCGTGGACCCAGGCCGTGCCCGTGCCCAGCCACAGGGCACGTGAAAGACCGGGGTTTAGGCATTAGTTGGGTAAGACCCTTGCCCTAAGATAAGTGACTCTTCTTCATATCTTAGCCCTTGCTTCAGGAAAAGGAAAGCTGCTTTTGCCATGACCTAACCTCCTATGAGAAAGCAAATTTCATGAGTTGTTAGAAAGTTATATGAAGAGTACAGTACCTGTAAGACAGCAGGATCTCCTGAAGTTGTAGAAGTGAGACCGCAGTTTCCTTCTCTTCCTAGTGTCTCTTTCCAAACAAATTCTACGCTGTTATTTTAGATAATTGAGACTGTTAATGTTATTAAATAGGATGAAATGTTTAAAAACATTCCCTTTTCCTGTCTTTGCTTAAATCTCCCTTTCCTCAAAACCATGAGCCTTGAAATGTGCTGCTTTGGGTCTCTGTCCTTTTCTCTTGTTTTCTTTTCTCTTGTTTTCTTTTCCTTTTTTTTTTCCATTTTTGTTGTAGATAAAAATGTTTCTTATTTTAAACAAAACATGTAAAATTTTTATTGACTACTGTATTTAGGATATAGTTTTATAAACTGTTTTCCTCTCCCTTTCTCTTCCTCCTCCTTTTGATGCGCAGAATTCCTGGGAAATCTAAGAAGTTAAGGAGAGACTGAACTCCGTTTTAGTTCCATAGCATTTCTCAGATTATACCTGTTTGGAAACTCATTTTTCCATTGCTGCCGTGGGTGGACTAAATGGCATCAATGTTTCTATTGGGAATTTCTTTCCAACTTGTGCCTTCTGTCTTTGCGACAACAGTTCTCTTCTGCCATCTCAAACTTGTGACACAGTCAAAAGTAAAAATGACAATGCTTTATTTTTCTCCTTCCTTTTTCGTTCTATCTTTTGGAAATATTTTTTTCTCTTCAACAAAGGATAAATGATCCTAACTAGCTAAATGGTACTGAATTTGAACATTTTTATACTCTGTGTAGTTAAGCTCATTCCCAAAGTGAGGATTTTGTTTTTGACAACAAATTATACCCCAACTTTCCTTATCTGAGGATCAAAAACCAGCAGATTTCAAGATTCATGGAAAATTTCATCTCATTACAAATAAATGAAGTAGACAGTAAAACAGCGTAGCTACTGAGGCTTTTGCCCTATGTGCAAATACAGCACGTACGCATAGAAATCCTAAGTAAAAACTATATGTCAGTTTATTCCACCTCTCTGTTTTCTTTTGCTAATGTGGGTCCACAAAGTTTCTGGAGTGTCCTAGTTTTTGGATGTATAATGTCAGTGTGCTTTCAAAGTCGCATGATTGCCCAGCTCTGTATCTTACCCAATTTCACAGTCCTGGATCGTCAGCTAGAGTACTGAAAGAAGCCAGATTGTGTTGTGCCACCTCTCTTTCTACACCATGCATAAATAGCTGACAGTATTTTTCTCTGCTTATTGCAGATTCAATGAATTTGGGGCACATAGTTTGCTTCCTTCCCCCTTGTTCCTGTGACCTTTCCTAGCACTTCAAAACAAATTAATGTCTTTTAAACGTGGAGAAAGGCAAACCATGCTGTTAGGATATATTTCATTCTCTTGAGTTATTGATTTGTTTTTAATTGATCTTCATTCTGTTCTATTTTTAAGCAAATTCAGAATAAAAGAAAAAGAGAGAGAGAGAGAGAGAGAGAATATATGACTTTCTACCTTAAATACCTCTTTTGCATCAGGGATGGATATTTTTGACAGCAGAATATAACAGCAAACCAGTGCCATGTCTCTGTCCTCGTGAGCACACCTGCATGCAGATTAGATAAGCTCTGTAGTGCTGCAACTGTATGCCAGATTTGCTATTTGCTCTTGTTTGCATGACAATTTTTCTGATATACTAATATGATATGGAAACAATGGCACATCACAGTTCTTTCAACGTATTGTATCACTGCTTTATCATATTAGGCTAATACACTGCGAGAGTTGATAGCACCTCTCCATGTCAGATCGGATCCACTTCCTTTGGCACTGAACCGAGTGGACTCAAAGCTTGATAAACTTATCATTAGAGAATTGGCACGATGGAGACTCAACTTCAGCCTCTTGCAAGCAACCTAATGGCCTCCGTTCGGAAAGTCAATTCTTCTTGAATAACTTTGCTGTTTATAAAAGCGAACAGACGTGTTAAAGCATAGACAACCACATGCCTGGATATGAGGCCTCCAGGAAGGCGTCCAAGGGCATGGCCAGTCTTTTGAAGATTGCACCCTTTCCACACTGGGACTAGGCACAAGGTCAGATCCAGTCTACATGGAGCACACTGGCAGGAAGTGCTGCCCCCAGCACGGGAGAATGGAAGGGGAAGAGGGTCTTGGCAGGGGAAGGGCTTTGATGTCACTCAGTTTTGTTCTGCACACTTCGAGGAATTAAAGAGGGATTCAGCCATGGTAACCCTAAAATGCTGTCGTTTTTACTGAACTCCAGTGCATCCATTCAGGCCAACCAGACAGAGTTATGTCATTTAAGCATACTTCACGCTAGTGAAGGAGGTTAACTTACTGTATCATACTAAACGAAGTGTACTCGATCGAGTGAAGGTGTGTACAGACTATCCAGAGTCTTCTATTTATTTACTGATTTGTAATAAATTGCCAGAGGGGTACACTGACACTGGTCTGGATGATGATGGAGAAGATACCTCACACTGAGATTTATTAGACTCTGCACAGATAAACTCTTCAGTTCCTCTTTATCTTCTAGGACTTTAACATGTGAGTGATGCCGCCTGGCCACATAGGCACAAAGTCTTCTCTGCAGAACACCCAGACTCCAGAGGGCTGTTCTGGGGCCAGCATTTGTCTGGATGTCACTCAAAGTAGATTCAGATATTGTATTTATTATTATGTTCTGAGTCCCCTATGGGTTGATGTTTGCCTCTATCTCTGTGGTTAGAATGTGGATTTTCCTTAATATATTTGGCTAAGGGTGTATTGTAATAATGTAATGCTGATTACTTGATATTTCATACTATCTTATGGGGAAATAACTTTTAAAAATGTATTTTGAAATGTTTTCTTTCTGTTTGCTCTATGTATGGTATTGCATTATGTTAATACCAATAAAATTATATATATATATAGTTATATATATTTCCCTTTTATAAAGAAGTAAATTATGCTTTTTTGCCTCACAGACAAGAAATGTGCAGTGAATAAAATTGCATCATTCTGCCTTACAGCAGATAACAAAGCTTATAATAGTTTTAATATTCTTTTTTGAAAAATAAAAAGTATAGTATGACATAAACTAGTTGGAAATTCATCAAAATGCATGTTGTGTTTCTGCTTAATGGGACTGTCACGAATCAGCCTAAATATTTAGCAATGTTGTTTTGGCATCTTTAATTTTTTTCCAATCAAAAACATACACTGTATTGCTATTATTGATTACAAAATTGGACTTCCATAAATTTTTTGCCTGTTGGCCAAATAGACAAGACTGCTGAGTTTTTATGACTCTCTTGTCTCTAGAAATTGATTTTTAAATTTAATTTAGTGCTCTTTCCGATGCTTGGCAAAGGCAGGATTTATTTTTTATATAAGGTTGCCGCTGAAGTACCTGCCTCTGCCAAGGCTGATAAATCACTGCTAAGTACATAAAGATTCTGCAACCTGAATGATGTATCATTAAAATCCTGTCGGAATGGCCCAGAACCTGAGCCAGTCCTTTACATTCTGTCATTATGTTTCATAATTAGTTAGAAACTAAATGGTTTGGAAATGAATTAGAGGAGCAGAAGCAGAGATACCCCTCAAAAATGTTCTTTGGCTGCCACTTTGGGTTGCGCTGATGTCTCAGTTGCACCTTGTAGCCAAAGGCCTGTACAAGGGAGATATCTGTGCCAATATGAAGTAGATCGTCTTCAGCTTCATCTCCTTTCCCCGCCGCCATCCTTTCTACCAGATTGTATTGAGCCCATTTGCTTTGCAGAGGCATTCAGAAGGGCTGTTGTTAGCAGTCCCTGGCATTTAATTGCATACACATTTGTTAAATATTTTTCTGTATGCCTTAAAATAAAGTATAGAAAATGGCAGTTAATGTTTCTTTAATGAAGACATTTGATTTATTCATGAAGTCAGGATTTTTGAAGGTGTTATTTTGGGCTTAATAAAGGAAATAAGCCAACAAACACTCAGTTTTGCCTTTGCGTACCCATTGTCTGAAAAGGCTGGTGTCACCTACTTTCTTTCGTGTCTTTTGTGTGTGAGCACATTTGGCCTAACAGGGGCGAAAAAGAAGCTTTCTTCTGTGATGACTGTTGTTTTGATTCCGAGAGAAATCCTTAGGTTAAGGCCCGTATCCGTTCCCAACTTTGCTGATGACATGGGCATGCCTAGAGAGGCAGCACGGTATTACCTTCCTTTCATCGTGGCAATAGCTTCAGTTTTCCCAGGTCCACACGGGGAGGGAGCTCTATAGAGTACTTCCAGACCAGTGATGTGATGGGTATTCAGCATCTGACAAGGAGCGCTTAATATTTTGCGGTGCCCTGCCTTGAGTAAATAACATGTAAATCAGGGCACAGATGAATTAGTCTGGGATCTAATCAGTGCTGCTATCATAACATCTGTAATTATAAATCCCATAATAAATCTGAATATCTGAATAAATACGACATCCTCTGGGGACATTTTCAGAAATATTTCAGGCCATTTTCATAGATGCCTCAGAGCTGCTTCTCCAGCAGACTGCAGTGCCTTTCAGGGGAAAGTGAGCCAGCTATTACATGAGCCTAGCCTCAACTCACACTAATTTATCCCACTTCTTTCACGTTGCAGAGAGAGTTTAGGCTCCTAAGTGATACAAGTGCTTTTGAAAATTTCTCTGTCAATGCTATATTTTCATATAAATAAGCAAGGCTGGAAGGTAGCCTGAAATACAGTTCATCTCCCCAGCGGATGTTGCTCACCAGGAATACATATTCCTTCTGTTCAGACTTGTTTTCAGGTATCAAGCCTCTAAACCTTGACAGGCATTGCTGTTTTGCAAGCGTGACTGTCGCTTGGTTTTGACTGGTGAGTAATGTTGCTATGTCCACATCATTTGTCACTTAACCTTCCACAGCTTCACATGCTGTAACAGCTTAGCACTGCGGAAAAAAAAAAAAATGTTTTCCTGAAGGAGTAATTGCTTCCATATATTGCTTGCTGGAGGTATCTATAGGGTCATCATTGTCCTGTTTAAAAGTCACAGCATCCCCATATGTACAGCAGTTTATTCAGCTTGCTTCAGATTCCATAAATATAAGGAGTTTTTCATTGCTTCTGAACTAAGGGACTTAGGGGAAGCATTCCAAATGCAATTGCTTTGGTTGTTTCCCTTCTACATTGGTAGCTTGTGGTGAAATTAAACAGCACTTATATCAATTTGCAGCACAGAAAAATGTCAAGATATCCTATTTCTTTGTGTTAACATTCTCCCAAAGAGTCACTACAATCTGTTCAGCAGATGAAGGTTAAAACGATGCCTTCACAGGCGACTTAATGAGTGGAATACCCTGTCCAAATACCAAAGGATACAATTATAATGCTGCTGCCCAAAAGTCCCCCATTGATCAGAATTCGCTGTTACTTTAGAATGGTTTTGAGTTATTTCATCCCCTTTCTTGTGCTCTCTCTGAAATCACAGCCCACCAATATAACCTAGTGAAACCGCAGAACTGGGAGCAAATGAGGAGCTTCTCCCGATGCTCATTGGAGACGTGGGAGAGCTGTCAAGAGCCAGTCCGAGCAGAACGAGCCAGTTACGCCTTCGGTCTGTTTTCCCTTCCGACTAACGTATTAACCCGTTTGCCGGCACCTGTGCCTCATGGCTGAGTGGGTGTTGAAAATGCCGGCATGTCAGCAGAGCAGTGCTGCTCTGCAGGGAGGAAAAGGACCCTGAAGGTCTTTTCCTTTTGATGCTGGTGGAGTTAAGTGCCAGCCCTTTTCAGTACACATCTCCATTTGCATGGAAAGCTGAAGAGAGGTGACTGACACGGGTGTGAGACTTCCAGTAAGACCAGATCAAATGGCCCAGGAGGACTGGAAGCTGAATGTGCTTTCGCCTACTAGTTCCCAGCCTGTAGTCTGCAGGTCAGTGGTGACTCATAAGGCTGTGAAGACGCATATGGTACTTTATGTTCAGATATCACTGGAAATGATACTATCTCAGATATCTCAGGTATCTTCCTCTCAGATATCACCTGAGAGGAGAGAGGAAGAGATTAATGGCCAGGGTCAGATCTTTTAAAAGTGATTTTGGTACCACACTGCCACTGATTGAATTTTGCTGTAGTGGGAACCTGAAAAAAAGCTTCTAAAATCTGTCCTATGGGAGATGAGTTTTCCACTTGCCTGCACAGTTCACTTCATTTCAAGAAACTAATTTATGCCTATGTATGTGAGAGGAGAGGCAAACTCCAGCTCTCATAGAGCTCTGCTATGTTCATACTCTGAATGAATAACATCTCCAGGGAATATCTTCTTTGCCCACAAGTTTACATAATAGAAGAAAATAGAAACCATGTGCAGCTCTCCTGGTATCCAAGAAATACTTCCTCATTAGAGGAAGGAATGGCATAAAATGCAGAGTAATTTTCTGAAACACTAAGTATTTCTGCATGCACGTGAATCCAGGCATGTTTTCAAACATTGCTCCTCCTTTCCTTGACTGAAAGACTTTGCGAAAAATCCCGCACTTTCTAGTATGCAAGTCTGTATTATAAAGGGCCAAAAAGATTGAGAATTACACAAAACAAAAAAGGGTAAGCAAAGGGAAGGAACAGCAGAGGGAAGGCATGCGAAGATCAGATGCTGCCCAGGAAGCCCACCACTACTCTTAAGCTTTTCTTACACTTACACTTAAGCTTTTCTTACACAGACAAATGTAAGCTTGCTTACACTTTTTTTTGACTCGAGGACAGTTCTCATTAGATAGGCATATGTATATTTGCATGCCCATTCAGATCTTTATTTTAATGTAATATGGAGTAGGAAAAGACAGGTTTCTATTTCTGCTTTAAAATCAGCTGCTTATTATCCAGAGCAGATGATTAGCAGTTGTCTTTCATGTAGACCAGAATTGCATCTTATTGTACCTCCTGCCTACTTGCACCATGCTGTGTTTAAACACTGTGTTGCTTATTCCTTTTCTCCATAATCAGTGATGTGACTTGTAGTGCTTCCTAATACGAGTTGATTTTCCAGGTTACCATGGCTTCCTGTAGACATGTGCAGGGGTGACTTTCTACAGCACACACAGCTGTGCAGGTACAATCTTGTAAAACTTTACCCTTCATTCATTTCAGCATTCCTTTCCTTTTCGTTTGTAGACTGGGGGAAAAGGAAACATCTAGCTTTGCCAGCAGTCAACCCAAATAGTGCAAATATGCCTGCAATTCCTTCTTTTATTCTTCATTATAAGTATTTGGATATGTCTCCCCGTTGTGCAGTTCAAAATTAGAAGAACCTGAACAGCAGCAAAGATGCATTTAATCATGCACTGAGAAAACAAGAAGTGATTCTTTGGAGGATATCTTCTCTCCCTTCCAACGCAGCCACAAATCAGACCCATTCTCCTTGCATGCTTTTGCTTCCTCACCTTAAATACAAGAGATCCCTTCTATCTCCCCTACCTATTTTGCCAAGATTTGCAGCCTTGGTCTGGCTGTCTGGCCCCGCGGATGCCCATGTCCCTACCCATGTACACACTTTAGCCAGCAGATAGCTTGAGCAAGGGCTTGAGGGCTTGCAGCAAGAAACCTTCTCTTCCCTAGGGAATGGCAAATGTCTGCTTACCACGTTACACAAAAGTAAAATCACAAGAGGATCGGCATCTTTTTAATAGACATGACACGCTTGACATGCTGTAGCATATAGAAATTGCAAAACACCGTCTGCTGTAGGATTGTGTCACTTATTAGCTAGTGTCAGCTAATATGCGGTAGGCAAACTTTTCTTTTTCTAATGCGGCTGCATCATGGCCAAGAAGACAAAAAAGAAGAGCAGGGATTTGTGCATCCTGAGGAGACATGTGTCAAGGCTTGTTTTTATCTGGCTTGAGAGCATTTCCCGGAGGGCAAAGATGCTCTCTCAGCTTTGGTATGGCATTTACTGACAGCCAGAAAAAGTCCCTGGGAGCTTTCAGTTAGATGGCTCCCCAGTGCTAAAGGTAAAGCAGGTGTAACTCTAAAATTGGAACTAAACCTTGTGAGATTTGTAGGGGTAAAGTAACATATAGCTATTGTTTAAAAAAGTAATTAGTGCTGTGTTCTAGCAAAAACACTTTCTTAATATGCTAAGAAGGCTGATCTGAGCTGGTTTCTCGGCCAGAGAAAGTGAGGTCACCAAAAGGAATAAAAATGGGAATTTGAACTTCAGCGGAACATGGGGGATTTCAGTTCAATTGCCCGTGTGTTGACACAGAACCTGCAGCAGCTCAGGTTTCTCTGGATTTACAGAAGGTGGTAATTTTGTTCAAATGCAGGGCTAATTGCAAGGAAAGCAGTGGGTGTGCATGGCAGGAGTTACACAGCGAAGGAAAGGGCATCACTAAGCTGTAAAGCTGGCAAACAGGGTAATGGAAAAACAGAGAATGCCAAGTGGGCAATGGTGTCCCAGGGTGTGAGATGTCTAAGGATAACAGGAGAGCCTGCCCAGCATAGGAGGAGTAGATAAAGTACAAAGGTGCACCAGAGGAGACCTTCAACCCTTGAAAAATCTGACCTTGTTGACATAGCAGGTGATAAAACTGATAATTCTTTGTGTGGCGCTATCCTTGCATGGGCAGTTACTTATGCTCATGGTCCCAGGTGCAATCGCTGGTTCTTCTGGTACCTCACTGAAGGGGAAAAAACATGCAAGTTACAAGCCTTTTCCATGAAGAGTGAGTCACAGAAGCACAGGAACCTCCACTTAAAATTTCTAGGGATTTCCCGAGCTGTTTAGACCAGATTTTTGAGAAAAGTATGCCTGGAGATTCTCTGTCGACAGCATGGTGGGTTAGTGAGCTGGGTTGCAAGGACAGCCTTCCACATGCCCTTGATTCTGTATCGTCTGCCTGATGCTAATGATCAGGAAAATAATGATTCACCCTCATACCATGTAAATACCAATGTTGACTCTTTCTCTGTGGTCACTTTTCACTCAAATACCATATATTCTTATTGATTGCTCTTGAGATACTGGTTTACAGGAGGAAAGCAATGGAAAGAAGTATGGTCCAATGGAGCTGGGAGGTGGTCACACTTATAATGTCATGGTCCTTGGACCACTGTCATTTTAACAACAAGCAGGATTAAATCTAAAACAAAATCCCACTGAATTTTCCTGAATGTCCCCTACCAACCATTTTCTGACCATATTTTCACTCACTCAGCTATATCTCCATCTTCCCCTTCCTAAGAAATTATAAAAATCTATGCTGATATTTGTGGCATTTTAAGAAGTGGGTGTAGAGTACAAGAAGTTCTGAACTATTCCAAATGGAAGGCAGAATAATGAAAAATAATAACACAGCATTTACTAGTCTGTAACATAGTTCAGCTGTTGAATTTAACTCAGTTAAAATCAAATGCTTTTGGGTTCACTTAGAAATTCACTGTTTGAATTTGGCACCGGTGCATTCAGGGATTAGGAAGATGTGGTGCAGAATGTAGATCCTGCATGTTGCAGAGTTTGTGCAGGTTTTTTTCTGCCCCAAAGAATTGTTCTAGCACGTTCTAGATGAGGCTGGGGACAAAAATAATGTGTTGCTAGAGAGAAAACTTTCTTTTTATGTGTATGGGGAGCGAGCTATCTGCCAAAGTATTCAGAGAAACAAGGCAACTGCAGCGATGCACCCCATGACTCAGCAGCCAAGTGAGAGTGAGTAACTTGCTGTATAGACTGCTGCAAGGTCAGCCCACAAATCCCATTAGGTCTTTTCTGTATTTAAATGAGGTATTTCTTGAGGCCTTATTCTGTCTTAAGAAAACAGTCCTGCTGGCATAGCATATCACTTGCATCGAATACACCAATAAAATTAAAAAATAATAATAGAAAAGAAGATGTTTTTAAGCTTAGTTGTTTATCTAATCAAGCATCTCTGATCCTTTATGGCGCGAAGGGTTTTACCAACACCTACAGAAAATCAATCAAACCCCTCAGTGGAAGAAGGGTGAAGGGGGAAAAATTGTGTATAACCTCACTCCCGCCTACTGAGAATTTGTCGTAGCCACTGAGGGCAGCACATCACATCCAATGGAAAATGTTAAGGGCTTAGAATGTGTTAGGAGGACTTCCCTTGCCTTCCCCCAAGCCATGGACGGAATAAGGTAGTCACTTGCCTTGCTTGAGGTTCTCCAACATTCACCATCAGTAGTGAGATGATAGTTAGGGAGAGGACCTGCCGTTTTTCCTCACTACTCTTGCCTTCCTTATCAAATCCAGTATCTCCTGAAAATGCTGCTCATTCGCGCGGTGCTGAGTGATTGTAGAGCCCGGGGATGCAGAAGTGATGATGGTCATGGGCTTCGAGGACCTGTTGATTCCATGCTACAGGAGGCCCCCAGACTCTCCCCTGCCCTGCCTGGTAATGCCCCAGCCAGTGGCCCGGCTTTCCATGCAGCCTCAGCTGCTCCTGTGCCCGTTCGGCTCAGACCCGATCCTAGGGGTTAAACCTGAGCTTTTTCTGAGGGCTGCCTTTGTCCTCCCATGTTTCAGGAGCCAGGGTGGACACATCAGCAAGCCTGAAAGCAGTGGCTAACACAGGCTTCAGACTACCCTGGCAAAATAGATTAAAATGGCTCGGAGTCGAGGCACTGGCACCCGTCTTCAGTAGAGTTTCCATGTACTTATTAATCCCTCGAGGATACCATGTGGCTATGCTGCTGCGGGAAAGGGAGCAGAGAAAAGATCTTTTTTTTTTTTCTCTCTCTTGCATAACACGGAATAAGAGGAAGAGAGAAACAGATGTAAAATAATCCCTTTTCAGATCTCGGAGGATTTTTTTCCCTTTGCCTATTCACAAATCACTCCCATTCCCCTGCTCTAAGATTTGTCGACTTAGATGTTCAGTGATAAGAATGGATATCCCAGATATCCCAAACATGCTATCTCATTGCTCCATGAGATTTTTAAGAAAGCATAAAAATCAAGACTTCAGGGGCTTTTAACCAATCCTTAGATATGCAGCTACTCCATATTTTCCCCTTTAACACATTAGATGTTTTTAATAAAGAACACAAAAAAGAACTGTATCTCATTTTTACTTTTCTTTTAAGTTTGCCCACACATAGACTGATGACTACAGCTTTCCAAAAGCTGCAAAATTCTTTGGTTATGTAAAGAGCTCTACAAATGAGCTCTACTTTTTGTGCTAGGAGACAGAGATTTTGGTCTGTTGTTTGGAGCTGAGGTGAGTAGTTGTTGTGCAGTGTGGTGCCAAACCGACCAAGAAGGTGTCTCAGGTAGTTCATGTAGATCATGTCTCCTCAGCGTAGAAATGGAACTTTTGAACACTAACTGTCCTGCCATGCTACCCTGCCAGTAGTGTAGCAGTCAGTATGTGGATGTAGCAGTCAGTATGGATGGGAAGGCATGCAGACAGGCCAAGGCTTCACTGTGCGGGTGCCTCAGCCTGTGCTGAACTTCCAGACGGTGAGTACAGCCATTTCTTGCCATGGGCTCACCCATGGGATAAGTGGATACCGTGCATGGATCGCAGCTTCGCCAAAAACTTGGCAAGTTTCTACTGACATCAAAAATTTGTTATGGGGAAAAAGATGCGTGAGAAGCTGACGTTACATAATTTCTAACCAAGCTGTGTTTGAGTTCCTTTTTAAAGGAGCAAAATCTTCCAGTTTTTGTTCCTTTAAAATGCCCCCCATGTGAGTCAGAATGAAAAGTCTGTAATGCAGACAGCTGTGATTTGGCTGCTCGACTGCTGGTTAGTCAGTTACTCATGGATGCTTTCTTATGTCTAGTATTTACATATTACTACCATAAAAAAATACCAGAGTGATATCATTATTCACTATTGAACAATACTTGGGAATATCAGAAAACAGAGAAATTCCAGTTATAGAGGTGTGCATTAAACTAGCAGGAAGGAAAACTACATGTCATTCCAGGACCATCAGTTGGGAACTTATTCTTGAATGTCAGTACATATCAGTACCCCATGACAGAAATTAGATCCTTCTTCATCTTCTTCAATAAAATACTTCTAATCCTTCCTTTTCTTGTAATAACTAAGCTGCCAATATACTTAATTACAGTTAAATATGTGATTTCTGACAGTATGTGACCAAAAGGTTACTTCGTTTTGCACTTTTTTTGTCTTCTTCTCTCTCCACTGGTCAAGATTTTATAGTTCTTAGAAGCTTTTCTCCCTTTCTTTGGTAGGCAATACTCAAGGTACTTAACAGCTAGACTTGCAGCACCTTTTTTTTTTTTTTTCCTGGAAATGTGAAATGCTTACCTGCTGGTTTAGTTAAACCTGTTACACCTTTTGCAAAGATTTTTGATAGATTTTTGTATAACCATCTTAATGACTGTTCCTTTCTCTGCCTTTTTCCTCTTCTGTTTTTTCCCCTTTTTCTCATTACAGTTGAAACTATACAAGAAAAAGCAGCAGACTCCTTGCAAGACCTGTACAGAGCCTTGGAGCAGGCCAGCCTGTCTCCGCTTGGAGAGCGACGGATTTCCACTAAGCTGGAGTATAAGAAATCTTTTATAAAGAGATGTAGCGATCCAGTAGTCAATGAAAAACTGCACCAGCTGCGAATTCTGAAAAGCACTTTAAAGGTGAGATAAAAGAGAGGGAAGAAATCCTGCCCAAGGCTTGGCTCTTACTGTATTGTAGCCAGAGATTAATTGTACTCAGCAGGAGCCCAGGCTGGACCTGGTGTGAGAAAAAATCAACAAAGATTTGGGTAAACGCTGTTCTCTGAGACCAGAAAAAACTTGGGAGAGCAGGGGAGCGAGGGGATCAGGTTTTATTTGTGAGGAAATAAAATCTCAGAAAGCTACTCCTCCTCTAGCTAGTTTAACATAGTGTGACACCAAAGTATCAGAGACCTTAATCTCTTTCTTTGTTCCTGAACATTTTAATTTACCAAAATACATGTAGTCTGTAATTGCCTGAGCTGAAGCTTAAGCAAAGCTCAGGCAATTTGGAAGGGAACCGTCCTTTTGAAACCATCTGATTGTTTTCTGATTGCCGAGCTCCTCTGAGGATGAACTGTGTCCCTGCATTTGGCATAAACTGATCAGATCATTGTAGTTATTCAGTGAGATTGATTGAATAAACAGATAGCGGTAATGGTGGATCTGAAGACTTTCATCATTGTTGTAAGTATACCACAGCTCATTTAACCTCCTGATCTGCTTCTTTGCTCGTTACAACAGTATCAAATCTGTACTGTTAGAGATCTCAGCAAACAATATGCTGGGTTTCCCCAGGGACCCTTTTAACTATATTAAATTACCACATTTTAAGTCACCAGATAATTGTACTGCGGATTTTGTAACAGCTTTCATCAAAGGAGGCTTTATCAACATTAATTAATTTAGTTTACCATCACCTAAAGTAGCATTTAAGCAATATTATTTTCAGCTGTGGGGCTTCTGTCCTGAAAAAAAAATGTTACACGTGCTTAACTTTTTGCATGTATTATCTCACTGAAGGCAATAGATGCTTATAGTATGCAGGTATGTGGCTCTACACATTTGGAGGCTGGCAGAAAAAAATCAAGACCTAGAGCAGCTGAGCAGGTTTTCATCAAGTCTGCTGCAAGAACTTGCAGCATGAGAAACTGACACAAAACCACAGTAATATCAGGCATATAGGGACAGCAGGAATTTCATGAAGTATCTGTGCTTCTGCACCATGCCTGGGTCACTCGCACCAACATTGTGTGAAAGGTGCCGGTCTGTAACGAGCAGGATCCTGCCATGAAATTGCCAGGAATGATTCGATCGCTTAGCAGCTTGTTGCCAAGCTTAGTTGTCTTTCTTGTTACCACTTATTGATACCCAACTAAATTAAGCCAATGGCACTCTATAAAGGACATTGATTTCCTCCAGCGAATATCAACAATTCACCCCTATCACTCAGAGGAGGCTTGTTTTATTGCTTCTGAGGCTTCTTTCTTTTAGATCAAGAAAACAGAATTCATTCCTTCTCTCTCCCCAAGAGATGTTTTCTAAACCTCTCATTATTCTTGTCCGGATTTTGATCAGTTTTAATCATTCTTAAATGTGACAAAAATTGGATATACAATGTCAGTGAATACCAAGGATATGGCATCAGTCTGTAATGGCATATGCCTGTTTTGCAATTGCTTCACAGTTAGGTCATGCAGAGTATGTAGCTCATTCTAGCCCAAAGCT
Source organism: Crypturellus tataupa (assembly GCA_034781795.1). NCBI lineage: Eukaryota > Metazoa > Chordata > Aves > Tinamiformes > Tinamidae > Crypturellus > Crypturellus tataupa. The sequence goes on along the minus strand of JAWLRI010000912.1, from coordinate 1,878,858 downwards.
CCCTCCCTGCCATGCCAAGATCTACCAAGACACCAGTTATATAACTGATTAGAGACCAGTTATTTTTGCTTTTTAACAAAAGCCTTTAATTTATCCTTCTGCATGTAGTTATTTGCACTGGCCTGTTGGATTTGATGTTCTGACATTTTCTTTGATTTATCAAAACCAGTAGTAATCTGATCCAGCCCTCCAAATTGCTTCTAGCTGGTGCTAGTAAACCTAGCTTACATCTCAGTTACATCATCTATGTCCTTAAGGAAAAGATCTCTGTTTTCTATCCTGAGATATACTCACAAAACCATCTTTCCTGCCAGCTGGAATGAGCTACTTGACTTACAGTGAGGTGGTAAGGTGGCAGGCATGGTGTGTGAGAAGCAGGTTATGGTAGTTTAAGGAAAGATCAAGATTTCCCATAGTTTCACCCCCACTGGTCATTCTCTGCTTGCACTTGGGTTTTTGAAAAGGAGCATTCCAGCATGTAGCATTGATTAGCTACTGTTTAGTATGATGTTCCATATACTGCTTTTTGGTGACTCATCTGACTCTTGAGGACCTTTCCCACACTGTCAGCGTAATGTTTCCCTTTAACATGCTCCTAGAAAGATTTAGCATACTCATCATATGCACGTGGGATATATGCATTAAGTGTGAGAGCCTCTCTGGTGCAGAGGGTAGAGGATATAGGTGTTGATACCCAAATCATTCCTCTGCAGTTGAGTAATGCTGCAAACCCGAGGGTTAAATGTGCTTCCAAAGTCTGTTGCATCTATTTTCCACTGGGTACGACAGTCCTGCGTGCCTACATGTGCATCTGAGGCTTAATCTTGAGAAACTAATCACTAGCCACTGGGTACGAGACATCCGCACTGCCTGTGCCTGTGATGGGCGAGAAAGTACCAGCAGCTTTTTTTGGATTTTACCCATTTCAGCTTTCATTTGCTACCATAGTGGCAGGAGGCTGTGGTGGCAAGGCAGCCCCTTGTGCCCACGGGATCTTTAAAGAGGGGTCATCAAATCAAGAGGTCCTTGCGCAGCCCTTTGCAATGCAGCTTTCAGATGTCCCCATGACGAGCCTGGTAAGAACAGCTCAGCTCCGCCGGCAGGCGAGAGGCCATCTGCCTGCATCCCACGCACAGGCGCAGCGCTGCTTGTGAGGATCAGGGAGAGCAAACAGATGGCACCGCGCAGCGTGAAGCAGATCTTGGGACAGGGAAGCAGCTAGCAGCAAACAGCACCAGCTTTGCTAAGCAAGGAGGAGGAGAGGCAAGAGGAGAGATTTGGGGGATGCTGGACGATAGGGGTGCCCGGGAGGTAGTTAGGGCAGTAGGAGTCCTGCCCGCAAGCGCGAGGTGCAGGGCAAGAGGCACCCCTGCTCGGAGCGCACGTTGGCTGCTGCTTTCATCCCTGCCGCCCACGCGGCTTTGCCGGTGACTCATCTGCTGCGTCTCTGTTTTCTCCCACAGGCCAGGCAGGGAGAGGTAGCCGCTATAGATAAAGTTCTGGATAATCCCGATTTGACCTCCAGAGACTTTCAGGAGTGGAAGCAAACGTACCTGGACCTCTTTGTGCACACCCGCCAGAGCAGCACCCCGCGGGACTCTGTTAACGGCTCGTCTGAGGTTGATGCCCTTTTAGCCTCTCTAGCACACACTCACTCCTACATCGAAACACACGTATAGAGGGGCTCACTGGCTGCCCTTTTACCGTGCTCCAGCCCTTTACCTACGTGTATAGAGTAGTTTTTATATCACTATGTGGGAGCGCTAGGAAATTATATTTTAATGTTACACAGCTGTGTGAAGAAAACTTTCCCCGGTTAACAATACCATATCTTTAAGGAGGATTTGTATATTTTATACGCTGCCAATGCTCTGCTTGCATTTACCTCCTGTGAAATAAATGAACACGGTCTTTAACATGAAAGGGAAGCATTTAAAGCATTTTTGGAAGATTGCAGCCTTCTCACGGAAAGTTTTGCGAGACAAATGTTTTGTTACCGAAGGTCACTTTTACAATGGCATTTTTTATTATATAACTCCAGTGTCGCATTGCATTGCATTTTTGGAGCGCAGGTACTATTTTGGTGGGGTGAAAAAGCTTTTTTTTTAATACTTAAGGAACTCCAGGAGTTTTCTTAAATGACAGGGAAAAAGTGTAATGCAGTAGCTGTGTTTCAGTTTTGTCAAACAGATAGAAGGATAAAAATCAGCAAACAAAAATGACTAATGTGAATTTAAGTGTTAAGAGGTTAAGTCTTATTTCTTTGCTCTTTTTTTTAAAGCCTGTTGCTAAAGTTTACCATCAGTATAAAAGGATGCTGGTTTGTATTCTAATTAAGGCCAAATTATGTGTTATATGTCTCTTAGCTATAATTGGTTGATTTAAAAAAAAATAGTCATGGTCCTGTCATTCATGCTGCTTTTCTACTGAAGGTATTGGTAAGATACGCAGATTTTGGAATAGAGAAAATTTCAATTTTGAACGTCCTCATTGAAGGAATTTCACCTGCTCAGAAAAGCAGGAAAGCGGAAAAGGTTCCCAGTGAAATGCTCTGCCTCTGAGAGGCTTTGAAAATTCCCACAATAGAAAAGGAATGAATAGGATTTTTCAAATAGTCTTTTATGTGTTTTGTGAGCTGTGAAATTTGAGCATATTGTATGCAGGAAAAATGTGTGATGGGAACAGAGCTGAGCACAGAACGTGAAAAATAGCTGAGACCTAAAAAAAGCCCAGTTTGCTTTTGAAAGGGATCCAGTCTCCAGATTCTGCTGAGTTCACAAGCCAATTAAAATGTTTTAGAGTTCCGTGAGATTTGAGATGTGCTGGAGACAACCTGGTAAATTTGAGTAGGAACATCTCCTTAGAGTTAGGCACATGCTAGGAAAGTGGGATGTATATCTTAAGTCATGTATTTACTCTTTCTGGGCTTGTTCTTGAAAAGTGAGCAGAGCTTAACAAAATATTTGTGCTGCTTCTCAGTGTTTTGCTGCATAAGTTAGGGCTCATGATTTAATAATGCTCACGTGAAAGGGAAAAGCCTCCTTTATACTTCTTGCAATGAGTTGTACTCTTAACCAACTTCAACTATTGCCTGCACAGCTCAGTGAATGTACTTCAAACTTCATGAGCTCTGATATTTCCTGGCAGTTATCTCCACAATGGGATGAACAGAAGAACAGACAGATGATTCTTTTCCTTCCTTCCTTCCTTCCTTCCTTCCTTCCTTCCTTCCTTCCTTCCTTCCTTCCTTCCTTCCTTCCTGGTTATATTGTTGCATTTGGATTGCAAATGTTTTGCAGATTTTGCACAATTGTAAAGAAGAGTGGCCTTTCTGTAGCCCATTTTAAGTAATCCTGTATTCAAGTCTACATCAATGACAAATCGTGTATTAACATTTGTATAGAATTCTTGATCCGGTGTAATATTTGTACCATTTAGAAGAATACTGTTTGTATAAACTGAACATTTATTTACTGCATGGGTACTGACTTGTATATTAAATTTGTGAGGTTTTTGTAAATTTCTCTTAAAAAATGCTTGACTTGAGATGGGTTGTGATATTGTTCCAAGCATTTAGATTCTCTTGCTATTGTTTACTGGACCAAAAGTAAATATATTCATATAAAAACTCTTTATAACTGATGGGTGTATATGCACACTGTGTAGTGGATACCTTGTCAAAACCAAGACAGATCAGAAGACTTGGATCTGTTGCTATGCAACAGCTATTCTGTCTGCACTTTACATTAGTAAAGTCAGCTCAATTGCTTTAAAGGTGAAAATTAAACATTACGTTTTTTTAAGCTAGTCTAGTGACAAAGAACATGTGTCCTATCCATTGTGCTGCCTTAAGACTATTAAATGTTCTTCTATATATATTTTTATTGTATTAAGCCTCAGTTTAGAAAGGGAACATTGTAAAATGAAGTACAATAAATTTAGCCTTTAAACCAGTGTTTATTATTGGAGATTCACTATCCTCCGTACAAGCGTGATTCTCTGGCATCCGGCCGCATTGCCTGCGTCTCACGGATCAGCAAGGCTGGAAGTAGGCACGAGTCTGGGCCTTCAGACCCTGGAGCATGGCCACACGGAGCTAAGACTGTTGCTGATTTGGGTGTAGGCAGGCGCTGAACACAGACTTCTGACAACCTTCCTCCCCTTCGTCCTTTTGGATGAAAGCAAACCTCGTTTGACTGCCTGGTTCTCTCACATGCTAGTTGCTAGCAACTGCAAAACTGTTTTACCATTCTGACCAGGTAGAACAAAGTGCCAAGCTGCCAGGTAATCAGCAGGGCATGAGCTAATGCAACTCCTGTAACGTGGTTCATCGAGCCTTAAAATAAGTATGCCCATTCAGTCCTGGCCATCTGCACTAACACAAAGGTTTGTATACAAAAAGAAATGTACCGTGTCAATACTATATAAGCATCCAAAGGGCATACTACAACAAAGGCTGCTCAGAGAGAAGTGGCTCTCTTGCTTCACTTCTTCTATGGAGCAATTACTGTTTTAACATATGGCCGTAGCTGAGGCTACATTTCAAAAAAGTCATGCTTTCTGTCCAGTAATTTCATGCTGGTTAGATAAGGCATTCTTGCCTCATACGTAGCATATCAAATAATACCTTTTTCTTGGCACTACTTATTATTATTTCTCATAGGCATCAATTTTCTACTCTTTATACAGCTCACTTTCGTTTTGCTCAGCCGTAGCATAAAATTCAATAGCACTTACTGGCTGTGAAAATTACCTCTGATTAGGGAAACAGAAAAGATGGATTATATTTTTTAACCTTTTAAAAATCTCACTTTCAACAAATATTAATTGCTATCTAGGTATTATTCTTAAAAAAAAAAAAAAAAAGAAGAAGTCAAGCATTGTGATTCTAGCTCATCTCCTCCGAATGTGCTACTTATTACATCTATCCTCCTTAACATCAATTTTCCACTGTATAAATCACAACACCTTTTTCCATGCCAGAGCCAAATTTACTTGACTGTTTTCACTGAGGGTATTGCTTGACAAAGCAAAAACTTGAGTCTGTCACGTTTAGCACCACTGCAATTTCCCTTTTCTTCTCCAGGACAGCCCTGCTAGCTCATGTCCTGGACGATCACTCCACAAAGGGTTAGCTCAGCAGCTCGGGGGCTTCTTTTGTTGGGTGTCACCGTCCTGTTCATCGGCCTCTTCAGAGAGCTGCAGCACTGCACACTGCAGTCCCCACCAAGGCACAGGAGCTTTGCAGATCTCTTCCCAGCCGTCGTTGTCAATATCATAGCCAACCACGTCTTGCGTGGGCACTTCCCGTGAGTCTTGCCATTTCTTCCCTCCAATAAGAAGTGCGGTTTCTTCTACAACTACCAGGCCATAGCAAAATCGATCGTAGGTCAATGGCCTTAAACGAGTCCATTGGTTTTGATCAGGGTCATATCTTTCTATTTCAGAGAATGGTTCATATAATCCTAAAAATGTGAATATGGCGTCTCTGATTGTTGCCATCTGGTGCCCGAAACGAGCGATGCTCATGGGGGCTTGTTCCACCCACTGCCCTTCCAGCGAACTCAGCGAGTACACGTCCTTGCTCGTGCTGGCCTGAGCTGTGCATTTACCGCCCGAGATGTATATGGTATTCTTGCAAACGGCGCCGGCGTGGCCGTGTATCTTGCACGGCAATTCTGTGGCCTTCCTCCAGCTGTCCCTGCTGACGTCGTAGACTTCCACAGACGAATGCAGCGATCCGTTCTCACCTCTCCCACCGATGGCGCAGATGCTGCTGCCTAGGACACAAGAAGAAAACTGGCATCTCTTCTCCAGCATGCCAGTGACTTGTGTCCACTTGTTAAATCTCGGGTCATAACGATGGACCTTGTTTGTCACTGAGAAGACTTTGTCAGTGTTCGCATCTCCCGGAGCAGCACCTTCTATTTCCCCTCCCAGGACATAGAGGAAGTTCCCCACCACGCAAATGCTGTGGTTCTGCACCCTGTCCTGCACGTGGGTGAGCGCTCGCCATCTGTGATTGTAAACATCAAAGGCCACCACGTCGGTGACAAGCCCCTCGCTTGCTGTCCCACCCCCCAGCAGAATGATCCGAGTCTTCTGGTTTCTCAGAGTGGTGGACTTGTCCTGCAGGATAGGCTGTCTGGAAACAGAGGTATGGTAATTTATTGCTTTAATGATCAAGCACTTAATACCTGCAGTGAGAGGCACCTCTGACTGTGTATACATTTTTCTCAGATCTTCCACAGGGATGAGACCATATCTTATGTGCTCTAACAGGCTACTTGTGTGATCCAGCCTGGATGTGTCCTGCTTCAGCCACATCAGCACGAAATTCAGTAAGCAGGTTTCTTTCACCCTAGGCAGGTCGGGTGATTTAACCACTGCTAGCAAAGAGCTGAAGTTCAGCTGAAGCAGTCCTGTGAAATCCAAGTCCAGTAACTTCCAAAAATTACTGATAATGTATTTTTCTGTTGCGGCCAAGACATCTGGAAGATAGAACTTTCTTGCAACATTGGCAGAAAAACAGCAGTTTTCCAAGGTAAGATTGTTAACCAAGTACTGATTACACAAGCCGATAGCATCAGTCACTTGCAAGTAACTTGCGGCTTCCAAGGTATCCTCCAGACTTTCAAAAGAAAGGGGCAACAAGGAAGTGTAAATGAAATCCAGGACATGCTGGAGACCAGTGGGTGAGACAACTTGCAGATGAATTACACTGGCTTTAGATTCTTGAGTGTAACTTTTGAACATGGCTCGAAAATAGTCACTGGAGCATGCCAGCAAAGACTTGTGTGCAGGAAATTCATTTTCCTTCACTTTCAGCAAAATATCACACAGAAAGCCTTCTGATCTCAGGGTCTGGTACTGGGAGAGCACCGCATTGCAATGCGCTTTGCAGTAGGACAGGAAGTAACTCATTGTAGATAAGGCAATGCTTTCCACTTGAGTTATTAAAGTTAAAATGCAACTAGACACCAAAACAGCTGCCCTACTCAACAGCCATTGTATCAATGCCCACCAGACCTCCAGCTGTTAAAGAAAAGCCCAAGCAAAAAAAAAAAAAAAAAAATCAGTGTCTTGCCTGGCATAGGGGGTTAGTTAGCAGATTTGTAGTGAATTCAATGCATTCTTTCATAGAAAAAAACCAGCTGAATGTCGTAACAGCTGTAGGATGCTTACTTTTCTCGTGTCCGTTGCTTTTGCAAGGATGAATGGTCCACGGTTGTGCTGAGCACTTGCTTGGCTGGCCATCAGGTGACAGATGAGGGAGCTAGATGACAATCTCAACAAATGGCACTTTGTGTCTGCTCAGCCGTCGCCCTCGACCCTTCTTTCTCCTCAGGCAGATCAAGTAGATCTTCTCCAGCTGACAGTACATGGCTCCCAGCAGGAACAGATGAGAAAGAGCTCTGGCTTTTCTCGTTTCTTGCCCTGCCTGAGCCTTGTTTGTGTTTCAGGCTCTGACAAGTTTAGATCTCACTGCCCTCGGGACAGCAGCCCCCTCTTGGTCATCTTTCCTCACTCCCTGAGGAAGTCCCAGCTGAAGATCAAGTCCGTGCCCAGGGATTGTGACATGGAGAATTGGAGCCTGTAAATCTTTCTCCCGGAGGCACCGAGACAACCGAAATATCGTGATTAGTCACTGATTGGGTCTGACACGCATTTCTGGGCTCTTTGGTTCACATGATATCCTCATAACTCAGCGATACGAGAATAGCCCGCAGGCACATCCCCTCGGCCGCCCTGCCAGACGCTGCCCGGGCAAGCGGAGTGCCTTGGACCAGGGGGCCGAGCCAAAGCAGCTGACTTTGGATGACCTGCCTGGGAATCACAAGGACAACACCTCCGCACACGACGCCAGCAAAATTAGATCTGAAGCTGTGTCGTGATAAACTCGGATGTGTTTATAAGGGAGGCTTTGCATAATTGCCCAGTTCTCTGTTACCAGAAGGGAACAAACCCCCTAAACTCCTGTGAACATCTGCAGCTGACCCGTCAGCCTTCCTACCTTCGCTGGTCCCAATTAGAAGCACGTACATGGGGATTATCTCTGATTTTCACCTGGGGCTCTCAGGATCCTGTTACCCCCAGGAATAGCAGCTCTGGGCAGATGACAGGTTCTGGTCACTTTTCTTTTTCTCCCTGCTTAACTCTGGGTGGAGGTGCTCACGTATCAGTGAGGCATCTCATTCTGACGCCTTGCTTTCCAGGCCAAGCACGCTCCAGGCTTGCAAAATGACACAGCTGACACATGCCAGACCATTTCACTACAGCATGGACCAACAGGCATGGGGGCAGGAGAGGATCCGGCAGAACTGCAAAATCCCACCCTTTGCTGAAGCCACAGGTAAGGTCATTTTACTGCATTTATTTTTCTTGTCTTTTTCTTTTATTTATGTGATTTTGATTTTATGAAATCTACCTTGTCCTCTGTAAGCAAGGGGTGGTTTGAAGCTATCTGGACCCCAAACACACACTGTATTGCTGTTTTAGCAAGGGAAAACTATCTTGGTAAGCAGAATGATACTTACAGGTGCCTTAGCCTGGAGCAGGAGGTGTTGAACAAATGCAGTTTTTGGTTGATTTCCTGCTTGAATTTACTTTCAGTCATCACATTCAAGACCATAAGTCAGGGTGTTGTTAAAAGATCACCTACCTGGCTAGCAAAATGACATATCCAGGCACCGGAGACAAAATAGGAAGGAGCTGCTTTATTTCTCTTTTCCAGTGAATTCTGCCCATGGCCCGTGGTCAGGACAACTCTAAAGCATTCCAACCCTCTGTTACCCCTTGGGCTGTTGTTCATGCTGTTTGGGGTCTCAAAAACACAAGCTGCCCACGTGACTGAGGACACACAGTTCATTAAAACCTCTTTCCCTGGTTACAGATGTGCAAGCCTGGCGTCAGAGGTGTGCTTTGAGCACCTGCAGTTACTGCTAGAAGAACATGCATCAAAAGATGCATCCCCAGGCAAAAGCAACATGCCTTTTCCCTCTGCATCAGCAAGGCCAGCTCAGGCTCTCCTCCACCTTGCATCCTTTTTCCTGCCATGTGTAAACTACGAGTGCAGTACAAGCAACTTGGCAGCAGCGAAATGAGTCTGAGGCGAAGGGCTGCGCCTGCACTTGGAGTGATGTGGCGTTAACTAACTGGTTTTGCCTCACTTGTTCTCCAGATGAATTCTGCACACAGGCTGCTGTTTATACAGGTCAGTTGTCAGCTGGTTATGGTCTGTTGTCAAAAGGAGTCTATGCTGATTTAGCTGGGCTGATTTAGAGCCAGCGCCAGATAAGCAGGTCCTACAATTATATGCAGATATGCTGTGTGATTGCCCCTCAGACCTACTCCATCTTCATGGCAAGTTAGATAATAGAAATAGTAATAATCATGATCCTTTTAAAGCTGTTTACTTGCTGGGAGATTTTTTTTTTTCACTAGGAGTCGAAATAAAATCCTTTCCACTCTCATGCTCAGCATGCCCAAGAACGACAAAAGTTATATATATGTATATGGAGGGAAAGAGGGGGAGAGAGAGAGAGATAGAAAGAGGAAGAGAAGGAGAAAGAGGATATATATATATATATATATATATATATATATATAAATACTATATATATATAATGAGAATCCTCATTTCAATAATATCTATGCCACTTCTAGGCCGTTAGCTGAGTCTAAGTATGGAGCCCTCTGAGACAGTATCCTCCTACAGCCAACAGACAAATTATCTCCAGATGGCCCCCTGCCTCAGGAGGGCTATTTAATGTCCATTGCCGAGAAAACACTCTGACTAAACAGCGAACCTATTCGCCTCACAAACAAACCTACTGGTAGGTGAGATGTATTCAACCCATCACCTTATTTTTCTCATCCATGACTTGGAAGATCAGATCTAATGTTTGACTCACTGCACAGAGTTTAAAAATAGGCAAACCTTAGTGTTTCAGTAATATGTAATTTGCTGAGAATTGTTAATACATTTCTGATCATGCACTTCATTTAAACTTTAAATTGAGTTAGATTTAGTCATTCAGTATACTTTCTGTTTAAGTTATTGTTATGCTGCAGTAAGTAGTCCTCAATAATAAAGAATATTCAGAAGTGCTCTGTGAAAAAGTTTGGCTTCTACTCTTGCAGTTATTTTTTTAATACTGAAAGCTGGAAAATGTCCTGAATTTTAATAGTGTATTCAATTTAATCCTGTAAGTAGGCCATTGGTTAGTAAACACTTCAATTACCATTGTAAATTTTCTGTTATTTTTTAAGAGTAAGAGATATATATAAAAAAAAAAAAGTTATAGGAGCACAATTAGGATCATTAGTGAGAAGTGGCTTATAACAAAAAATCATCACAAAAATCCACAGTGAACAAGCTCTAAGCATAACTCCTTTACAGAAGAAATTCGTACAGTCCAGAGGACAAAAGAACAAATAGCTCAGATGCTGGGTAATGTATTACAGAAGTAAAAGGTAAATGATGAATGCAACACTGTAGAGTATAGGTTTTCTAGAAACTACTAATAAAAAGATGATATTGATTTAAGCCATTCTGTAAAAACCATTCTACTGAAGCCTATAGTTCAGCCTCAAATAATCATTTACAATAGTATTTGGGTCACCCATCTATTTAAATCAAGCAATATTTAGTCTGGGAAAGCAAGGTTCAGCAACGAAACAGCTAGAGGCATGGAGTATAAATTTTCTTGCAGCTAAAAATGATATATGCCAAGACTGCCTATGTGCAAAAACACAGGCAAAGCTTTACCAGCCACAAACTTCCTGTTTAGGACGGGGAGGCTAATGGCACACATGAGGCTGAGCTATGAGCACTGTCGGTGAAGAAAGGAGATCCTTACAGGCCCCTTCAGCTCAGAAAAGAAAAAAATAAAAAGAAAAAAACAGCTGATAAGGGAGTCTGGTGCAACCAGCAGGAGTCAGGGCAGGAATCCCAGCAGGTTCTGCATGGTGACCTCTACTAAGCCTCAGCACCATAGCAGTTTTCTCTTGTTCTGTGGCAAAACAGGAGGAAATAACTATTAGCAGACTTCAGCAGGAGTACCATGGCCTAAATATGCTGTGCTACCACTGAGCTGATGCAAGGAAGCAGAAGTGTGTAAAACTGCAAAAGGCAATATGAAATAAATGTACTTCAATTAGCTTGTGCCTCCTCTGTTTCCACTCTCTTCTTTTCCAGGTTCCCTTTTGTTTGCCTCCCATGAAGACAGATGTAATTATGGCTTTTATTGCACTCTGAGTAGATATGAGCTTCCCTAGACAATAAAAAATGAGTTAGGAAAGTTTGTAACTTGGCTTTCTGCGATGGCAGTAGGATGAGTCAGGCAACGCAACAGCAGAATAATGAAGGTGGGCAGGGTGTTTAGTGAGGCCATTTCACAGAGCTCTCCTGCCTACCACTGAACTCCCCTGGGCTTGCCCATCAGCGGGACGCAGCACCATCCCACCTGGGAGGTGCACGTGCTTTTTGGAGGGAGGGCAGCTTTAACACACTGTCTGGGGTGCAATTGCCTTTGGAGTCCAGCAGTGCAGGGGTTGCTGTGGATGAAGCCTGCGTTTTCCCCTGCAGCACTCAGTGCTGCCCAAGCAGGCCATGGGGCAGGACCTGCCGGCCCCATGCTGGAGGTGGGTCGTTATAGATGGCCTCAGGGATGCTCAGAGAAAGGCATGGCCTCAGCACCATGAGGACAGGAGTCACTCATGCTGAAGCTACTCTACCCATGGGTCACTTCTGCACATACGGTATCCCCTTTGCTGCATAAGGGGTTCACTACAGAAGACGCCTGCCTCGCCAAGACCCGGTGGCTGGTAAAACCCATGTCCCATACACTGTTTCCTTATGTCTAGCAGGAAAGGCTGCTGCTTCTGCCTTCCTGCTGGTCTGTGTGGCCACTCAAGCAGGATCCTGAGCTTGGCATGTCTGTCTGTGTTTAGCTATTCTCAGCAGCTCCCAGCTCTGTCCCCGCTGCAGGTAGCACTGTCCCTCTGGCATGGTTTCTGTGCTCCTGGTGTTATCCGCACAGCACAAAACCAACCCACACCTGAGGTGCGGGATCTGCACCTCAGGTCAAAGCAAATGAGAAGCAACTGGAGCTGGCTCTCCTTGCTACATTGGTCTTTTAATGTGTTGTAATTAAATGGGATAGCAGTGCAAGAAACCACCTGTGCTGCGACCACAAAGGAGAAAACACAAATTATCTTTTCCTCTGTTAAAACACCATGAACTTCAAGTACCTCCATGGAGCTTGCTGCAGGCTGCAAGGGCCTTTCTAAAATCAAGGTGTGTTTGACATAGACTGCTTTCATCTCTTCAAAATCATATTCACTCTCAAATTCATATTCAAGCAAGTGATCTCTAGCAGGCTGTTATTTAGCAAAGTAGAGGTCATAGTGTAATCAGCCACTGTTAATGCTATTGCTCTTTGACATGGGGGAGCCTGATTCCCACACTCAGCTGACTACTGACAGCATTCCTAGAACCTGGTTGCTACATTGGCATCATCATCACCATGCTACTTAGCAAACCCCAGCTTAACTTTCTCCAAAGCCTGTCTCTCTGGAACTCACCCCCTGGGACTGAAGGCAGCATAGCTGTGCCTCCAATCCCATTTCATTCACTCATACACAAGCATTCAGGCGTGAGAGAAGTAACAGGTTAAGGAATTGCTCCCAAACTCTTGCACTGGGCAAGGTGCAGCTGGAATGAATCACAGACCCATGTGCACTGAGGGCTGAATGACAGATGGGAAATCAACAAAGTTTGTAAAGGACTCTCTATCTTAATGACATCTTACTGAATAAAGACATGATGGCACATGGCAAAGTCACTGATGAGATGTGTTTTATTCACCCTTCTAGTCTTCATGAGCTGCTGAATGGTGCATGACCAGCAAACCTCACCAATCACTTGTCAGCTCAGCTCGGAAACAGTCTGTAGCCGTGTGTTCTAGTAATGGCTCTGGGCGCTGAACAGGCGGAGAGAGGTTTCCCTCTACACTACGAACAGCCTCTGAATTCCCCTCCTGCAAGACATTTATGGGCTAGTTATGGGAACTGGACTGTATTTGACAATTTTTATTCTTCAGGTTAGAGCCCAGGGACACTGTGGCTTCAGTCACTACCTCTCTTCTTCTGGCATGAGTTGGATACATCCTGGACTTGCATATAAGGAATGAACTGAGGTGAGCCACACTCCCCAAGAGCTCCTAATAAACATCTGGATGTACTATGAGCTCATTTTCATTATTTTTTTTATTTTAGAGTTCTTGCACCAGCACCAATGCGTATATGAACTTCTTTTATCAAAGTGCAAGGGCTTGTGTGAATAGAACAAATGAATGATTTACTTAAACTAGCTCATAAGGTTGTAGAGAAACTGTCCACTATCTCAGCAAGTTTATTTTGGTCTCATTTAAATAGATTAAGGTTTGATATAAGTAATTTTTGAACAGAAGAAACACATGTACAGTTCAAGCTCTGAGTCAGTATTACCTGACGTGGCAGTGTAGCATCATTTCCTTGACACTGCAACAGAATTTGGGGGGACACCTCGTATTTTACCTCAAATAGAAAGGTCATTTCAATATGTTGGACCTTTTATTAAACAAAAGAAATGAAAATGCAGATGCATAAAGAAAGAAATATAGAGCAGAATGCCTGAGAGCAAATCACCTTTCCAATACTACAAATATTTATCCGTCCATTGGTTTCCCAAGTGGCCCATCTTTCAAGGGCACTACTTGTCCCTCAGCAGAAACAAGGGATCTGTTTCTCATTAATGACAGCAATGCAGTTGTTTAGCACAATGTTTACTGCACCTTGACAGGACTGACCATGGTTTTCCTACCTTTTGGCTTCTTCCAGTGTTCTTATTGGACTATGGGCTATCAATCAAGTTACTACAAAGAAGGTTTCCTTAATTTGCACTATAAAAATGACAAATATGGTCAGACAAAAACTGATTTATAAAGGTAAGTAGGTTTATATAAGTAGATAATTTCTCTGCTTATACCTTAATTTAGCTCATGGCACAGTATGAATGTGCCTATAGCCCTGGTAAAAATAGTCAAAATCAGTAAATTAAGCCTCACAGTCTAAGCCTGATGCAAACTTTCAGCCCATCACCTTGCAGAGAGCTACTGTACCTTCTTAGTATAAAAGTTTCATTATATTAGCTAAGTCAAAGCTTTCTAAAACAAAGATTGCATTAAGTATATTCTCCCATACCTCCCAACATCATCACCCTAAAAGAAACCCTCACATCTTTTTCAGGGCTGTGTAATTACATTTCTTTGAAGAGAAAATCCCTGAAGTTCAGGAGATGCCCTGAAATGGTCATATCTATTCTGTTCTGGTATTGACCAGCTGCACTTGCAAAATAGCAAGTGAACAATATAAACAAACTGTACAGCCTGATATTTTGACTATGCTCAAGAGGCTGGGAATAATAAAAAACAGAATAAAAGAAAACATAATTCAAATCACCTACCCATTTTTCCCAAGGGGGTTTTGTTTGACTAAACTAAACCCCTTTTAGACATCTGACAGATCTTCTACAGGGGACTTGTTTTGTGATTTTCTTAGAATGAGCTTTGTGATCTAATAAATACTTCCCAATTTGAAGTTTACAGAATCATAAAGATGATAGTGCTTGGTTTTGATTCCTTTGAAGTTCATAAGAGCTCTGTAATCAACTTTGGCACAAGCAGGAACACTATGTTCTCAGCAAAGGAAGGCTTCTTCGGGCAAATATCTGTTCTAGCTTAGTTTTTCAGCCTCATATACCAAATTTCTTACCTTTTATGCAGATTTTATTTAGCTCCCAGTGACCCTACAGAAATAAAAAGAGATTAAAGATCAGATCCTTTAAAATAAAAAGTGAGTTTGATCAATTTCTACATACAGCACATTTTTCATGTGTTAACTCTTGATGTTTAGAGATTATATTACCAATCTACTATAGGGCAGAGAGATTGTGAGGATATGACAGGGGAATGTCAGAGAGAGCTTTTCTTCAGAAGGTCCCAAGCTCCACCTTTCACTGAAACTCAAAAAAACCCCAAAGTCTTTAGCATTAGTGGTGAATGTCTGTACTTACTATATTGCTACCATTCATTGCATACGATTTACTTTGGTGGCTTGCAACATTGCTTTTTACTCAGTCTCAGTTTTAGGAATTGCATTCTTTAAATGGTAAAAAATATGATTTTTTCCATAACTAGGCAAATAGGGGTTTCTTCTGATACTGTTCACACTTTTAGAAAAGTGTTTCTACTTTAGAAAAGCAGAAATGCCACACCTGTTTGCTCTTGAGAAGATGAACTGAATAGAATTTCATTTTCAGTTTTGTACAAGCAATATTTGTTTTTACATACATTAAAAAATAAAAAAGAGAGACAGAAATAGAGAATAAATAGGTGTCACCAAGACACTGGGAACAAAAACATTTGGAGGAATTTTCAAGGGCAGTAAGAACAATCAAGGGTCAGAGTTTCTTCCAACAGGTAATCAGTCCTAATGGTCATTACTATTCATGACAATGTCCTTCCTATTTACCAAAATGCAGTGATTCTGTTATCAGTGACATCAAAAGGTTCAGAACTTATGACCTTGTCTCATAGGTTCTTTAGAAACATTTGGGAAAAGCCAGCAACTGCCCTGCCATGGAGCTGGAGTTGTAAGTTACTCTTGTCAGTAAATCTTGTTGTTTTCAATTCTTTTGGTTTCTCTTGGAAGCAAATATTTACCAGCTCCCAGTTGACACAGCCTTCTAAAGGTCACAGGTGCTTCAAGGGGAGCCAAAGTATTTCACAGTGAACTATTCACATTGGCTTCCTGTGAAAACCAGTACTGCCATAAAAGTCGCCATCACTATGGGACTTATGTGTGAGGATGGAAGATCAAAGTTCTTCTCCTCTTGGCCCATTTCAGCATGTTATTTTTAAAAGCTTATGTGTTCAGTGGTGGAAATAGCACCTTCATTTTGCCTACCTTTTTCGAGGGGGATGATGTGGTGGATGCTAGTGTTCTCCCAGGAAGTTAGAATTACTCTCTCGTATAACACATCTGAATCTAGGAGGGAGAAAAGGATTTGGGGAGAATGACCTAGAATGGCTCCATGTTTCCTCACTTAACTGTCCACTATGGATATACGGGTGCAGTTGGTCCCTTGGCTATTGGTTACTTGCTGTAACAGAGAAAAGCAGACATTTCCAAAGGAGTTGTGGGGATCCTATCATCAGCATTGGGTTTGATACTCCCTTCTGAGGTACTTGTGGATGGGTGCCCAACAAACCATTCTTTCTACTAGTCTAGGAGGTAATCCCAGTTCTTTCCAAGGCAATTTCTTCTGCCTCTTAGACAGGAATTGATTACTGTCAGAAGCCAAGGTATCTGAGCCACTTGCCCATGAAAGGAGTAAACTGTTTTCTGAACTAAACCCTCTGCCAGTGATTTCTAACACCAGCTCTTCTTCTTGTGACCAGTATCACTTAGCTCTTGCTTGAGTTCAGCAAGAACTAGCTAGTATTTCCCTGAGAGGTGATATTTTTGATATCTGGCCTAGAGGAATCACAAGGCACCAAGGACCTGACTTAAGAACTTTTTACATGCATTATTAACATATATAATATAAACCTTTTTTCTCATCCCTAACACAAAAAATGATAGCATTGACATAATTTTCTTTTCATTGCTCTCCCCATTACTATACTTTCCTACACAGGTAACATATGTAGTATCACACATACATGTTACATTTATACAGACCAATAATATCTTTAAATTAGGCATGAGGAAACCCTTTCTGATTGTAAGGATAATGGGATGCTAGAATGGATTTCCTAGGGAGATGTTGGGTTGCCATCATGGAATGATTTTTAAAATATGCTGTAAAATACCATACAAATCTGCCTGGAATTTAGGCAAGAATTGTTGCTTCAACTTGGAGGTAAAGGGATGGATTAGGTGGTCTTTTGAGATACTCTTGAGGACTGTGTTTTAGGATTTTCTGCTCATGATAGGCTTGAATCGCAAAGACCACTGAACTACAAGGAGTCTTGGTCTTATCAAATCTGGGTGATTTACACAAGGGATTTTCTAAACAGAGATGCTTTACTGAAAAACAAGATCTTTGAACAGGAAAAAGCTTCAGATGTAGGCAGATAAGTAACGCTTTTGCATTACATCATGTTTGCTCCATTTGGAAAAATTAGTTAGTAGGTCAATAATCTGAAAATGTACAGGAAGGTACAACTGGCCATCTGAAAGCACTTTCTATCTTCTCGGGAACGGTCATCGTTGCCCAACACCATTGCTGTTTAAAAACCTGCTCCTTGGGGACATCACAACATCAGCATTTCTGTTGAGATCAGGCTTGAAGAATGCATTTTTAGTGACTGATTGGAGCAGTATAAAAATGAATTCCACCAAGGCTGAAGTTAGATTTTTTTTTCTTTTTCTTTTTTTTGCTGCCTCACATAAAGAAAGAAAAAAAAAAGTTGGTATTTTTCTATCTTACTTTAAAGTTTAAGAATAGAAATGTCCTTGTTCTGGATGTCAGGATTTTGCATTTTTGGATGTCAGGTTTTTCGGTTGTTTTTTCCTGTGAACGACCAAGGTCTGCAAAATATCAGTGAGTCAAAAAATACGCAAGAATATGATGGCCAGATTCTCTTGTCTGGTTGATCTGCTGGTCCTGAGCCAAATAAATATCAGTGCAAAGGAGAGACTCTTTACAGTCTTGGAAGCTGCTCTTGGTAAAGATTTGCCATACAATGCAACATAAGTGTGTGTGCTCAGAAGAACTGAACAAACAGTAAGTCAGACTGGGGATGAATAATGTGTCTGCACTGACACAGAAGTGCCTTTCCTGAAATGTCAGTGTCATCCTCAAATGTGAAATATTTCCTCAGCCTGCTGCTTTTCTTGTTTCTGAAGCAGGCCAGAATGACTTTGCAGTGGAAAACATTGTCAAGCTAAAGAAAGTTGGGGTGTCTGTGAGCTCTGAGAGCTCCTGGGGAGGATTACAAACCTCAGGTACCTGGACTGTTTCCCACTGGTGACATGTGCGTGCTGCAGTGCAAGCCAGGCAGGAGGACCTGGGCTCCGTCTGGAAAGAGCAACAATGGAAGAGGCAGGACTGGTAGACCTTGATGCCCAATGGAGAGAAAGGGGAAAGAGGGCTAATGCATTAAAGCATTGCGTGACCCAGTAAATTCAGCAATGACGGTGACATAACCTAAGAACTGCAATAACTACACAGAAATCTTCCTCAGAAATTCAAACATAGGAGAACAACCGAATGACAGGCAATGTCCACTTCTTTTCTAGCTCCTTTTTCACCCTGCTGTCACAGGGACTGCCAGATCTCGAGGAGATATATGCTCTGCTGATCTAAAGCACCACTAAGTACAGCCATTAGTTTTAGCTGCCTCTTGTCCTGGGGCTGATCTGTCACAACAGGCAGTGGTGGGTGCCAGCCTGAGACACTCACGTTATTCCGTGCTGCTTAATGAGGGCTTGGGCGTTGCATGGAGGAACTCTTCACCGGGGGCTGAGCTGAATGTGCTCCGTGAGCTCCCACGCATCCCTCACTGTGACTCTGTCCTCCCGTGACCGCAGCGACACAGGGCTTGGGAGCCTGCAGTGCCGCCTACAACCTTTTTGAATCAGCCTCTGGCTGAGGCTCTTGCAAGACTCCTGCTCTGCTGCGAGATCTGGTAATCCATGTGCATCATAGACAGAATACTAATCCAGGGAGCGCGGTCTGCCCTCCTAGAGGGTTAATGGTGCTGTTAGCCACTGTTCCTCCTTAACGATACCCGTGCAGCATACACTCTTCCAAGGGTCTCTCACGGGCTGCAGGCATAAACCAGCGCAGCCCCAGTGACCGGCCCTGCAGTGCCACCCTGCCCCACGAGAGGATCCGGCCTCCGAGTGTGAGGTCAGCCACGTGACTGTGACACTCATGGCTTTCACCGGCCTTGCTGGACAAATGGTGTGGGCCGAGCGTGCTGCTTTCTTCTCAAGCGCTAGGCAAGAGCACAGAAGACCCATTTATGTCACAATGACAATACAAATTTGATGCTGGCTGATTCTTTTCAGCCATGTGGCACCAAGTGCCTGGTGTCGTTTTCCCGACCTACACAAATCTCTCTCCCTCACACTATCGCACTTGATAGCTGTCCTGCAAATACTGGAGTGGTCCGCGGCGGTTTACAGGAGAATCAGTCAAAGCAGGGAATTAAGATCCGGCCTCGTTGGGACACATTAGTGCCTGAGTCACTGGGATGTCATTCAGGCGTGAGGACAGCCTGTGAAGGCTTTCAGATCACATGCGTGCATGACATTTAGAAATGGTGGGTGACCTCATGGGAGATTAGCTAAGAGATCGAGACTGGCCATAGAAAGTAGCGTTGGAGGCTTTCGTTTATCCTCACTAACCTTCAGTAATAAAAAAGGCCGATGAGCGCATGGATGTGCGCGCAGAAAGCATGCGAGAAACGCTAAGAACACAGCGAAAGCTGGAGGGCTGGTAAACCATACCCCAGCTCCAATGACACATGTCCATCACGGAAAGAGAGACAGGAGGAAGGAGCTGTGTCTCATGGGACGGGTTGCTCTATCTGACTTTTTCTGTTTATTTGTTACTTGACCGTGCAGCAGAAACACTAAGAGTTTGTGCTTCTGTGCTGTTTTCTGCAGGAATCCATGAACTTGGATATTCTCTTTACCTTCCTAAATCTAGATACATCCACTAGGCCAGGGTCAACCTTGAGAAAAGCCGTGAGGACAACCAAGCCAAGCTGAGAAGTTGAGCCGTGATTATTCATTCTCTCCAACTTCTTCCATCACTCACCCTGTATCCCCAGATCAGCACCTCATCAAACACCAGGCACTGTCGGAGGAGGGCAGACAGTAGGGTGCTTTCCTTGGTTTAGTAACAGCAGTGATCCAGAGGGCCCTGAGATGTCTTCTCAGGTCTATGCCCTCCCTTTAAGCATCCATCTGTCCCACATAAGTCTGACGTGCACCTCTTTCCAGACTGCCTAACCCTGCACTGATTGCTGTCTCTGCTGAGACACTTGCTAGAAAATGTGAACAGCAGTGGGGGAGAATCAGGGCAGCAGCAGGGACTTGGTAGTTCTGAAACTGCTGTTCTTCCCTGAGTTACCTCCCAAAGCAGAAGCCTACCCCCAAAGCCCTCTTGCGCCTCTCATCCTTACAGTCTCCTTCTCCCCACTAAGGCTTCTTCTGCCTCTCATGCCTACCATCCCCATCTCCACCTCTGGAAATCCATCCTTTTCTGGGAAATCCCAGCACCCAGAGTCTGTTTGATCATATGAACCTTCCTTGCGTCCAGACAGCCATCTGCTTATCCCCTGTGTTCAAGCTTGCCTTGTATGGCCGAGAGCTACATGCTAAAAAGGACAGAAAATATTGCGTGCTGTGTCATTATAATGTCCAATTCAACTGCATGCTGTTTTAGCTCGCATTAGAAAAGACAGAAAAGAGATCTGTTGGATCGGTTTCGAGCCCCCCAAATGATCAGCTAGGAAAATTAGATGACGAATCTGTAGATGAAGAATCAACTGTAGATGAAGAATCATCACAGTAAAAATTATTGCTCTGTCTGTAGCAAACATTTATGCAGTATATAAGTTTATATATCTTTATATAAATACGCAATGTTACAGCTCTTCTTCCTCAGCTGCTGTGCCCAGGCATGTGCACGGGCTGCGCAGAAACTCGCGTGCCCCCATGCTCAGACACAGCCGCTGAGGACTGCAGACGCTTCAGAGGAAGCCCTTCTTCAGAAATTACCTTTACTTGTGAAGAAAAGAGTCACCTTCCAAAGTGCTTTTCTGTCTCCGTTCCCTCCCTGGTAAAGATAAAGCTGGAAGAAGAGACTAACCTTATGTTTTAGATTGCTGGCAGCTATACTATGAGGTCATGTATATATATAAAAAAGATTACGAGTTTTTCTTTTAATTTCCCTTTAAATCAATTTCCACTTTCACTAAAAATACAGGAAAGGGTTAGGCCACCTTTCACAGCATGTTATCTAGACAAAATTAAATTTCATTAATTACAAGACAAGATTTACCAACCACCCGTGCGTATCAAATCCACCGTTCATATTCAGGTTGTCACTTTACTATTGCGCTGCTGCACGTCAGAGCTGCAGCTGTCACAAGTCTCCTGTAGGACGGCTTTGAAAGCATCTGCTTTGGAGTCGCTGCTAAGTGACACAGTGGGATGTGAGTGTAACGTTTGAACAGACCTGTTTATTTTCTAAATGATTTTAGACTACGATCAAAGACATAGGAAAAATGCAATTTTATCTAGTTTGACCGATCTTACATCCAGCCTTAATTTCTGTGTCCCTAGAGAATTGTTTTAATCTAGGTAAAAGTAAAACAAAGTACATTTTGGAGGTGCAAAACTGGCATTAGTGGGAGTTTTGCACATAATTATTCATGCACTAGGCAGCTCATATGCAAAAAAAAAAAAAAAAGAGAGAGATGTTTTTTGCAAGGCACATTGGTTAATTTGCTCCACTTCTAAAGCCAAAATAGTTTTCATGTGAAATGTGCACATATTGGGGAAAATAGGATTTAGTCACAAGGGCAGAAGAAAACAATTCCAATATTTTGGCTTTAAAGCTATTATTAAGAAAAATAAAACTACTTTCCTTGGACAGCCTTCTCAAATTCAGTGCATCTTTCAATAATATGTCATTTCTTATAAAATAAGATGCCCAATACAAATAACTATTGTTATATATTACCATAAAAGGTTTAATGACAACGCATAGCAGTAAATAAATAAATAAATAAAATGGCTATCATCGATCACACTGAGCACAGTCCCGATAAGATAACGCTGGATTCAGTGAACTGGATCTTGAGACATTGATTTGTGCATGTAACTGCTTGTGGTCTGCCAGTGCTTCCCATTTTGTCTGAAGTTGGCCACCAGCTGTGAGACTATCGTCTCAGCATTTAGGGGATTTATGTATTTTGTCCCTGTGTTGTCTTTAATCCTTCACCAGTTAGTGTTTCTTCTTGGGAGGCAGCTCCCCTTCAGATGCTGTGGACAGAACAAGGCAATGGGACCTTCCTTGGACTCCGAAAAATAACAGTTCACATCACCAGAGGAAATGTAAAACTGCCTGCCTAGGTCTAGAATTCAAGTTGCAGAAAGCCAAGTTTGCTGTGTTTAAGGAAAGCAGTGAAGCTTGTCTTAATAATACAAAAGTATTATAATCTTTTAGTTGAAGCTGAATAAACTAAAATTGCTTCTTGAAATATACTCAAAACCACCCAATTTTTATCAGGTAACAGAAATTATTTTATTTGTCTACTCCTGAAGTTAAATGTGTTTGGATTTTCTGTGCAGAAGAGCAGAGTATGTTTCTGTTCAGCAGCTGACAGTTAAAAGTCTCTTCCATGATGTACTAGGATCTTGGCATCTCATTAGACCAAATCCTTTGCTGTGGAAACAGTGCAAAAACTACTTTTATTTTTCTAAGAGAAGATGTCTCCATCATGTTGTTGAGTAATTTCTTAGTAAATACATTTGGTCAGATTAAACAAGTACTTCTTTCAGCAAAGGCAAAAAAAAATAGTGTATAAATCTGTGGGGCAAGTCAACAATGGAAATTATTGCTCCATGTCTTGAGCTTAGTGACCTCAGAGCAATATTGTTCCTTCAGTTAGTGTCACTCCAGCACTACCCAAAGAGCAGCGCAGGGATAACACTGTAATCCAGTTATTTTCCTTTATTTTGTAGGTTCCTTAATAAGCAAGCAGGAGCTTGACGACTGGAGGGGGGTTTAATTTCTTCATGGTTCCAAAAAATGAACTGCTCATTTTGCTCCGACCATTACCATAGCTTCAGTGTCTAGGAATGCTCATGTGTTGGCGCAGTAATGAGGTGTGAATGTGCAGTGAGTGAGCAGGGCTCGCGCCCACAGAGACCGACAGGTAAGCAAACGAAGCAAGTATGACGGTAGCATGACCCATGGGTCATACTTCTGTGCCCATCATTTATTAGAAGACCTTGATCTTTGCTTAAATCGGTACCAAATGCAAAAATGTTGGCTTGTGGCCAACATTTTCTATGCCAGAAGTAACAGACTGGAGAATTAAGGGACATCTTTCACTCATCTGTGTATGCCCTTTCACAGGGTTTTGATGAAAGGTAACATCACCAGTATGTTTTGGTTCAGAAAAGTTTTTAACAGTCTGCTAGCCAGGACACACAGATCTTTTACAAGGTCCTTTTCACAGCATTCATTTTATTAAAGATTCCTCATAGTAGTAAGACCTAAATCAGAGTTACCACTGGTCCTCATGATGCATTAATTGTCCAGCTCAGCATGAATTAAAGTCATATATATTTTGAAATTCCAGATAAAATAAAAATGAAGTCAGGAAAAAAATGTAAAAAATTCCTTTAATTTAGAAAGTCTTTTATTTTTTTTCTTTTTTCTTTTTTTTTTTTTTTTTACTAGCTCTGTAGGTTTTATGGGCTGAAAGGCCACCTTTCTGCAAAACAAGCAACCGTGAAAGAGGGCATATTCCCTTTCTTAGTCAAACATGATTTCACTCATTGTGATTTTTAAGCATGTCAGATGTAGGCCTCACCTTGGAATAACGGAGGTAGAGACAGTTCCCACTCACAATCATGCACTGAATTCGAAGAAAACTGGGAAGCAATTAGCATCTACTAACTGTAAGACAGTATAAGCCTTGCCATGGGAAAGAAGATTCAGAGCTCATTGAGCAGGTAGGTCTGATGTCCAGGTTTCTACGGAAAAGGTTTTCCTATTGCTCCCAGTTCCCCATGTTCCCTGGATTTTTGACTGTGAAATTTCCTAACTGTGAAGGCTAGAGAAAACAAAAAAAAACAAAAAAAAACAAAAAACAAAACAAAAAACAAAAACAAACAAACAAACAAACAAAAAAAAAAAAGTGGCTTTAGCTTTCCACACTTCTCTAGAGAACTTTTTAAAAGCTCAGTAAAGGATAAGAAAATCTGAGTCCAAGTCCTTTCACCTTCAGCATGCTTTTAGCTCAAAAGACTCTGTTTGCTCCTCTTTTATCACCTCCATATAGCAGGAACAAAGCAGTCCAATACTGGTGACTGATAATGCAGTGTGGGGAAAATTGTTCATTTTTGAATCAATAAACATGTTCATCTTATCAGCCTGTAAATGAAAGGCACTCCTGATGCATTCTGCCTCTCAACACTTTCATTTCACCTTGTCCTTTGGGGCTGTTCGCCTCCACGGGATGCGTTAAGAGAAAACAACCTTAGGCATGTAAGAATGGAACAGGAGAGTAAACAATGTTGGCATTGCACACTGAAAGCTGCAGCAAGTATGACTCCTTTCTAATTTCCTGTACAAAGCCATGGAAATATATGTAATAACTTAAAATATAATAATATTGCCAGCTAGCTTTTGCACTGTGTCATGTAGCAAGCAAGAATTAAATGGATGTTATTGTTAGTAACATTCATCTTGAAATCTGCTTTCTAACCAGAATAATTATCTTTATTTTAATTGAGTAAACAAGAGCAAGGCAGAGTTTCAAAGCGTGTAGAATAGTTTCAATCAATGGTAGAAGAATATTATTACAAAACAGCTCCTCTTATCCTTTCACAGTAAATGACACAGGTGAGACCAAGGAAACATAGTGTATTAAATTTCTCTAACAATAAGTTCTCGTTTCCAAAAATAGAATATGCATCGAACAGTCTTCATTTATGTACAGTCCGTATAAAACAAGTGTCAGGGTTTATTCATTATACGTAAGAGTTAGTATGATCGTACATGATTTTTGCTCAGCATCAGTATAACAGTGCATCTTTTTATTTGGGCTTTTGAAGATAGCAATCCTTCAACCTATATTCAAGAGTACATTTCATCAAGCCCGGCTGACCTGTTTATCTGAATGGAGCTTGCAGGTTTTCTATCACGCAGCTCACATTTGGATTTTCACTATACAAAGCAAAAGAGATGCATAAATACCAGAACATCAGTGTATTTCAGATTCTCAAGAAAAAAGGTAGATTTTGGCGCTACAATGAAAGAAATATTCAGCTAAATTTACCATGAAGACTAATCCTTTAAATATTTTCACTCCCTTTATTTTACATGATTCCAAGCCTGTTCTCTAACCAGGAATACATAACAGGAAATTAGACATTATATTAGACATTATATTCCTCACTCAATCCGCACTTAACAAAATCATTTAAAAATACTTTTGTCTCTCTTTTTTTCAAAAAGAAAGAAACCAAATTAATTGTAAGTAATGATTTTTTTTGAAAAAGTATTTCACTTTTGCTCTAACTTCAGATTTCTTCTTCAAATTTCTTAGATCAAAATCATTCCTGAATATATATATATATATATTCACTGCTTGTTGTTTTATACTGTGTTATTTCTTCACGGTTTTCCTACATTAAGCAAAATGGACAAGACTGTATTGACATAAATGTAGATGCTTCCTATGGGGCACTGCAGATTTAGGAAGTTCAGAGTCTTCATACAAATATATAAAATATTTCAAACAATCTCCATTCATTGGAATATGTTCGGATTCTCTTGCTAGACCTGTGTGACAAATAAAAGACAAATAAAAATTAATCACTCGCCATTTTACTTACAGATATTTTGAGAGAAAACATAAAAGCAGCTGTAAGTTGTGAGGGGGAGTATATTCCTCGTGCCTGCAATCCTATTTTCACCCAGTGCGCTTGTTTACACCTGAGCATGGGGAATACAGAGTGGGTGTGAAACACATCTTTTTGGTTCTCTCGCTTTTGCCACCCACTCTCCACATCTCTGCTTGCAGAAATTTCACTGCTCCTCCAGATGCTGAGGGAATCGCCCAGCGCCAGGTTCGCTCTCAGCTGCGAGCCACGGGACTCCCCTGTGCCACTGACCCCAGCGGGGGGCCACAGTCGCGGTGTGAGTAATAGAGATGCATTGCTTGGATAAAAATCAAGGCGGTGTTTGCCTCTATCAGTGACAGACGTGTAGTTTTTCAGCTGCACTGATGATCGCCTTGCTCGTGCATCTGTTTTGCTTTCTCTGCTCTGCCTGCTAGAGCCTATCCTGGGAGCAGGATAGGTCCAGAAGCCTCTGTCTTTGTCTCCTTTCCCAAATGAACAGTCCCGTAGTTTTTTGCAGCTGTTTTTCCTATGGAAAGGCATCTGTCAATGTATCTATATTTTGTCACATGTCCACTCCTCCCCAATGTCTGCTTTATTTTTGTGACTGACCAGCACTGACTTCAGCACTCTAGCACATGGTAGAATAGTAATTTCTATCCTACCTGTATCCTATCAGCCTTTATTTATCTACTTATGTAAAGTGTGAGGAGAGGTTTGGGAGTGGGAGATTTAACTGATATTTGGGGCAATGAGAAGCAATTTCCATTGACCTGTCCATGCAGACTTCCAGGTCTGCTTCTTGAATAGGCAAAACTAATCTACCTTAAGGTCTATTCCTGTCCCTTTTGAAGTTAATGGAAGTTTTACTGTACACATTTGTGGTTCCAGTGAGGTCAATCATGTGAAAAACAGGTTTTGAAAGACATTAACTTTCCCAGGATACATGTTTGGTTAAGATGCAAGTATTTGGAGAAGAAGTAATATCTCTACTGTTGTAATTTTTTTGTTAAACTTTACTCAAAACTTTTTTACTCAAAGACCTTTAAAAAGTGCTCAGAAATAACACAAAACAGACAGAGAAAAATGACTACCTTCTTATTTTTCACAACGTGTTACTTAAATTGAGTTTTTGCTACACTCCTGAACACGTGGAGGCTGCACATATTTGAACAAATATTGAAGGGACAAAGGATTAGAATTGCTTAGCTTTGAGAAGAAACATTTCACTAGAGACAAAGAAGTGCTACTCAGAAAAGCCCTGCATGGTTTTATACTAACTCCTTGAAAATGTTGGAGACTTCAGATTAACGAGTCAAAGCTAATGAACTTAGCTTAAAAAAAGTGTGAGATGGCATTGTCCAGATAAAGGAGGTCGTAAAACCACATTTCATGGCACTAACACACTCTTTGACCTTTGGTAATCAAACAACTGAATTATCCCTTAATCTGATTCAGTAAGGTAATCCTCTACTTCATTTCATCGGAAACTTCCTTCAAGCTAGGTAATTTCACGTACTTAGCTTTCTGATCTCAAAAACAAAATCAAACTTTAAAGCTCTCCTTGATGGCTCCCTGGGATACGCACGCACGTGTAATTCTGTCCTATGTAATTACCGGCTGCCTACACACGCGCCTTGTGTTTCAGCTGAGTATTCTCTTTCTCTTTCAAACTGTTCTGCGACTGTTCCTGAATATCACAAGGTGACTGCTTTACAGTGGTGGGTGGATAAAACATTCCTAGCTATGATTAAACTCTAATGCTCAAGCCTTGGATCAGAACAGAGAGTACTTAGCACTGGTATGCAGAGCGCAGCAGGAACCCATAAGCACAATTGGTCCTTGGTGCTGCAAATGTTTTCTGATCCTTCCTCTGAGAGAGGCCCATACAGCGTGGGCAGTGTGTCTCTGAATACACTGTGGGTAGTTACAGAGCAAACAACAGCTGTAACTTCTTTTACAGGATGTGAGATTTTTTGATACCATTTTAGCGGTATAGTAAGACTATGTTTCTTGTTGGTGATATCCCATAGAAGCCTCCTCTATCCAGCATGGGAGCTACGCGCTCATCTTTTTCTATCTTATTTTCTGAGTAGTTAGCCTTTCTCCTGAGCAGCTGATACCAATCATTTTGTGCTGTGCCCACTAAGCCTCCAGCAATCTTGATGATAGGGGCCCCAAGAAGATGGAGCCAGGCTCTTCTCAATGGTGTCCACTGAGAAGGACACAAGACAACAAACAAAGAGCACAAACTCACATGCATGAAAATCCATTTAAACATAGGAAAATAACTTTTTACTGTTTGAACTCTGGAACAGGTTGTCCACAGAGGCTGTGGAGTCTCCATCCTTGGAGATGTTCAAAATCTGACTTAACACCGCCCCAGGAAAATTCCTTTAGGTGACCCCGTTCTGAACAAAGAGGTTCGACTTGACATCTCCCAAGGCGCCTTCTGCCTCCGCCATGCTAAATGTGTGAACAGCTTTTGTTAGTCCTGAGGGAACATGTCCTCCACTCATGATTGTTTTGCAACTGTTTTATCAGGTTTAGTCCCTATTTGTCCCTACTTCTCTGTGGGATTCTCAGAGAGTTTACAAACTATAATTTCAGGGTTGCTAATTGGATTACTGTGTTGCTAATTATCTAAATAACCCGTCAATTTCAATTCTTTTAGCCACATGTTCAGTTTCT
The DNA here is from genome assembly GCA_034781795.1 of Crypturellus tataupa. Lineage (NCBI taxonomy): Eukaryota > Metazoa > Chordata > Aves > Tinamiformes > Tinamidae > Crypturellus > Crypturellus tataupa. The sequence goes on along the minus strand of JAWLRI010000912.1, from coordinate 1,850,460 downwards.
TGAATTATATCCCTATTTTTCTACAATTAGCAATGATCTATTTTCCTTCTAGAACCCAGATCTCAGACATCCAGCTCCTACTGAAATCTTTATCACTTAAAAATTTTAAGAACTCAGAGTTTAAATCCCCCATCCAGTGGGGGATTCCATCCAGCTGAGCAAGTGCCTCTATTTTCCTCCTGCTATGGACTCTCACTAGGCAATGGGATCCACCAAAAGGCCTGCTGTCCCAGTCCTCCCAGTCACACAAATGGAAGGTAGCTCTAGTCAAAGGAAACCCAATCATCTAAAAGGCCACAAACCTAGAAGACTAGATGATCAACAGGAGGAACAAACAAGTGCCATAGTCCCCAAGACCCTGCCACTTGCAGTCCAACTGCAGGAGCAACCAAGATGTCTTTAAGACTTGCCTCAGATTTCAGGGACTGTGGAAAATCAAACCTGCTGTTGTTACATTTTGGATAAAACATACTGCTTGCGAGCAGTGTCATTTTAGAATCTGCTAATAGCATTACCCTGCTCTGAGGTGTACTACCAGCTCTCTGGTTGCTTATAATTGCTACCTGAACTCCCTGCGCTGCCAGTGGACCTGCTATTATCTCCCCGTGATGTTTCAATCCACTCAGACCTCCCTCCATCCAGCTCCCATTATTGCTCCTCCGCCTCCCAAAGGCGTATTATTTTTAGATCTCAAACTCCTCCAGTGATCAATGGGAGTCTGTAAACTCAAAAATAGGATACTTACGACACATTAATAATTCTCACACCTATACTCCCTGGTTATTCTTTCAGCTGCTGCAGCCTATCTACCAATGCCTCTCTTGCCCCAGGCAACCTTATTCTACTGCACAAATACAGCCATTTAAAGAAAACACAAACAGTACATACTTAAAGGCAAGTATAAGCCTAAATGTAGTCCTGATTAAGGATGAATTTAAGCACATGCTTAAGTGCTTCTTTCAGTCACTAAATTGATGTTTTGAGTCCTTAAGACTTTATTTCCACTCTGAGAATCTCTGAGGTTCTGATTACAATCAATAAAATGTCAGTGTTAGATTCCATGACAAAAAAAGAAAGAAAGAAACAAACAAACAAAAAAACAGGGTCTCTGAATCTACTATCCACATTCAAACTTACAGTCATTTTAATACAAAAAAATCATGGAATTCATGTGCCATTCACTACAGATTGAAGTGGAAACATGAACTTAAGTAAAGGAATGAATTACAAAATCTTTTTTTTCCCCTAAAACTACAGTTTTCAACACCTCCACTTCAACACCTTCCATTTTTTATTCCATCTAATGCGATCATCTCTGACTCTCAAACTGGTGAACTGCAAGCAGATGAAAGATTTAGTCTAAAAAAAGCATCAGTAATTCCAAACTGTCTGTACTTTCTGCTCTTCTACAACACCTTAGCTGACTAAAAATTTTAAGGAAGGAAGAAAGAAAATATGACATTAATCCAGACTTTGGCCTTACCTCCATACGTGGAAAAAATGACCATGTTCAGTGCTAATATTATATAGAAGGCTGTGCATGAATCACCTGTGGGCTAAATAAAATCTGTCTTTATTTGAACAGTTCCAAGCTTTATGTATTTAACACTAAGATTCTGTTAAAGCAGCGTTTTTGTGCAGAGTAGCTTCACAAAAGAGAGAACAGACATATACCATTAGCACTTCATAGAAAATCACTTATTATAGCAAGTGCACAAAGGTTCAGTGAATGCCTCCCACTCCAGAAGCTTCCAAAGTGAGCGACCACATGATGTTTACTCCTCACCAGGAGCCATTTATAGCTCTCTTACTCACCACTATCACAGTCATACAGACAACATGCAAGAAAAGGCAGCAAGAGGTCTCCTATTTGGGAGAAGATGAGGGGTTACAGTAGTGGAAGAACTAGGTCTTTTCCTTATAGCTTTTAACCAAGTCCTGAAAACGTAATTTAAACTGTAAAAGCTCCCAGAATTATAATCAACTGAAAGCATGTATCACACACACAGGGCATTACACATTGGCAATAGGTATGTCTTGCACTGAATGGAAAATCTCAGTAAAAAGGGCCAGTACTGTCCCTTCAGAAGTGCTAGTGAGACATTAAGGTAATAGTTTCTTATGAAGAAATTAGGATTCTTTTGTTCCCAGAATTTTAAATGACATCTGCGCATTCCTAGCAAATAAACACCCTGGGAATGAAAAGGGTATTCATTTCAGTAAAGTAAGAAGGGGGCAGAGTTCATGAACTTTTATTGGTCTGGAGCAGAATTAAGACTAGAATTGCAAACATACTATTCTTCCAAACGAACAGTTTTTGAAAAAGGCAAATCCAAGAATATGTCTTCTGTAGATTGTTCTAGGGAATTGGGAATATGAAGTGGACTATCTCCATGAGCTTCCTAATTCTACCAAAAGCCTTGCCCTTCCTGAGATGGTAACCTGAAGTATCAAGGGATTTGCTTTAATTAGTCTGCTCTCATTTCCCTTCAGTGGCCACCACTTGCCAAGATCACCTACTCCTGAGCAACTTCTTTAATATTTATATCATATCTGGAATCATTGTCCACACAGATGGCCAAAGAAGCAAAGGTAGGAAGTCAAATGTGCTCCAGACAAGCATATTAATATTGCAATGAGACTTAAGGGAGAGGGCTGAGGTTGTAAAGGGGGCTGTATCTTTGGACTCTCTCATAATAGTAGCTGGCTTTAAAAAATAAGAATTTTAATTAGAATATGTCTTTCTTTGTTGCAGATTTTTTTTTTTTTTCAAACTATTTCAACCTATTTGTTATATTTCTGTCAGGGTAAAAATATTTCTCACTTTTGAATATTTTTCCTACTGGAAAATATACTGAAAAGACTGTTTTCCCCCTATTTCTTCTGATCTTTACCTACAGTCAATTAAAAATATGGAAGAATATATAAAAGGGGGAGATTTGAGTTAAATATGCACACACAGTTTCAAAAGAAAAAAGGTCAGGATTCTTCCTTTTGGGAATTTTATCTGACAACAAAGGATTGGAATGTTAATGACATTTTTTCTCCCTGAATGTGGAAATTAATCTTTTTGATAAGGAACTTTGTTTATCCTTACCATAAAAATATTTAAAGGGGCATGCTCACTTTATTTTGTTTCTCAAATCAATTTACATTTGTCTTCAAACAGTGTAACATGGGGAACTAAGTACAGTTTTGATCTTTTGAGGTTCTTTAGGATATACATGAGGCAAAATACAATAGATTATTGTTCAAGAGCGTGCCTAGTCAAAAGTGACAGGTCTTTTTATTTAGGACAAAAATCATTACATACATTATACTTTTGTTACATTTTCTGGTTATCCATCCTGACATAAAGTTTAGTCAGCACAGGCACGTGCAAGGGCTGGACAGAATAACAAGGGGGCTCTGAAGTGACAGCTATCAAGCGGAGGTCTTTCAGATCAATATGTTATGACAGCCAAATAAGGAACAAACTTACGGCATTTTTGAAGGTCTAACTTAGGCATTTAGCCAAGATAACACAATTAAGAAGAATGATGTTGTACTGACCTAATGACTGCTACAGCAGTTTAAGTGGTATAAAAACCCCTAGATAATGGCATGTGTCTGAAGCTCTGTGGAGGATTTTTGGCTCAGTGCAGTAGTATATTAAACTGTGCGTGGTTGCTAGTTTGTTCTCTTAGTAATTTGGAGATTGCAACTACTTGGGCACAGCAGTTGATTTATGCAAGTAGTTTATGAGGAGTTGATAAGCATGAATAAGAGAATACATGAATAAGCTATGTGAATATTATTTATGGTGAGGCTTCTGCATGGATTTGTGGCTGAAGTCAGCTGAAGCAGCAGCTTGGCAGTATATCCAGTATATATTTTAGAACTCTTTAAAGCAAATAGCCAACTATATAAAACTTCTGTAAGCACAGAAGTTTTTCAGTTCCCTTAAGGACCAACATTTGTGATGTTGTGATGAGGGATACTGGAATCCTTGGAAAAAAAAAAAAAAAAAAGAATTGGAATATCTCCATTTTATCCTAAAGATTTATCCTAGATTTTTTTTTTCACTTCAGAAACAAAAGTTCTGATCTTCATTCTCAATTAGAACCATTTTCTTACAGAATGTGGATTCTAAATTTTTGTTTTATGAAAAGACCTATACTGATTTTCTTTTTCTTGGAGAAATGGAAATCAGATGGAGATGATTCAAACAGCACTGTATGTGATTTCTAACACTCCAAGATGATGCAAGCATTAGCATTTTTAAGTATCACATTTTCAGGGAAAAGGAAAAATTTCCCATGACAAACATTTCTACTTTCTGACAAGAAGTAATCGAAGAAATCTAGGTTTTGCATTGTTTGCAAACTTTATATTCTCTAGACCATGGGAGTGTGTTCTGCACTTACTTTATGTCCTCCATGTCTCTCTCTGGGTATCTCTTGACTCAGATCAGAAAGTTACCTAGAGCAATACACTATGGGTTGCTAGTTATCACTAGTTAGATGAAGTTACACTTTATTAAGCAGTTTCTAGCATATGCATTCACAACAGACAATGGTATTTATATATATATATTTTTTTTTGGTTCAGGGATGAGAATTAACAGTTTCTTAAAATGCTGAAAGTCTACCATAGGCTTTATAATAAGAAAGCAGTTCACAGAGAGACTGAATTTTTCAGAGGCCTGATTATTCACGACTTATTTCAAAAGAGTAACACTATGTCAGAGCCCTGACATACTTTCTAGTATCAATACTTCTATTGCTGCAGTGATTTTTTCTGGACTATCCTTAATGCTCTCTCCCCACAATTTATATGCCTTAAAATACAGTTGTTGTAGTATGTGGAGCATATTCAGCTTTTCACTTCAATTTGCTATTTCATTCAGTAATGCTTTCCAAGATTTCTGATAATCTAAAATGTTGTCTTTATAAATAGGATTTGCACACTTTTCTTCAGACGTTCTGCTAATGTATGAGGTCATTTGTGATTCTTAATGGAAAACCAAGATTGAGCGATACGTATCAAACACTCTGATGGGTGATGAGATGGTTCAATGGCCCTTTCTACCTCTCTTAATGAAGACTGTGTGTGATATTCACTACCTCTGAAATGACTGCTTTCTGAAGGGAAGAACAGACCTTTCCTCTAGGAGGCTTTGCTGAACCCTGTATATGCAGGTGTTGGCCTATCACTATTGCTTTGTTCTCTGAGTTGAGCTACCCTCATGCATCAAGCCCACCTCTGCTTCAATAAGCACTAGGATTCTCAGTGTAGGCATCACTCAAAGCTTTGGACTCGGTCCCCTTTTTAAGGTATTGTCCAGACTGTTTTATCAAGTATACCAACATAGTCTTTAATGAAGCTACATGACTCACAGAGCTTAAATAGTGAAAAAAAAAATGGTTCTGAGGTTAGAAAAAGGTTTAAAGGTTTCCAGAATAGTCCCACTTGATTTCATTTTCATCCTTTGTAATAGCAACTCAGATTCTCAAGGCAAAGCCTAACAAGAGACCATAAAACCTCAGAAAATAATATCATAACAAATCCATCAAAAAGGCAACAAAGGCCTAAGACCTGATCCTGCAAAATGCATATTGCCAACTTAGAAGTTATCCTCCAATGACAACCAAAACCACTTAACAACTTTCAGGTCTACGGTTAAAAGCAGGATGTAGAAGTGCAACCTGACTTTGGTGAGCCACAAAAATAAAAGAACATTGCAAGCTCCCATTATAAAGTAACAAAAAAAAAAATGGTAATCTTGATGTCTGCAAGATGAGGACATATACGCAGAAGGGGCCAGACTAAGGTCTCTTAGGAATATAATAATGATTGATAAGACATTCTTTATAAGACAGGTAGCACTGAAAATCAGCTCTAAAAGAAAATGCCCTGAAAAGTGGTGCCATTTGAAACAACAGGACGTCCCTTTTTTGTGCTGCAAGTGGTGAAGGCTCTGCAAGGAGGCATTCATTGATACAATATGAAATGTGCCTACTGAGAGTTAATTGCATGACTGTGGTTTCTCAACCAGGATATGTCTTTGAAAATGAGGTATTTTCAGTGTTTCCAGCTAGGAGAAAATGTATACGGTGGTGAGTGCTCTCACTGCAGAGACTCCCTGCAGTCAGAGCTTGGAGGCCAACAACATGATGACTGGCATCGCTCTAGGCAGCTTGGATTAAACATGGTCGCATCATTATAAAGCTAAAACACAGAATTCCTGGATCATATCAAAGGTGACTGCTCATGGAGAAGGCCACAGCCCTTGTCGTGAGCCAGTTCCTCCCAAACCCTGTAGCTCGCAAACGTCAAGCCCTCTCCCTTCCCATCTAGGGCAATGCAAGCCGAGGGAGCAGAGGCATCTGGCACTTCTCAAAACCTTGCCGCCTGCTCTCCTGACAGTCCCCTTCGCTTCCGCAAGTGTTTTGCCAAACTTGTGTGTGTCTTGGCCAGGTGCATAGCTTGCAGTGAGCTATAAACAGCTACAACTGCCAATAACTGTGCCCAGCAGCCAAGGAGGACGTTTGGTGTGGCACCCTACAGCCAAATAAATCCTCATCTAGTAGCCTGGGCTATAAAAGTTTGCAATAATCTTAATGGTGTGTGTCTGCACCGAACCTACGGAGTCAAAGGCTTGAAGCTGCTGAGCGCCAAGTGCCCTTTCCAGACCAAGTTGCCCGTCTACAGCCTTTGACATTGCAGAATGCTGGGAATACTTTAAAATGTTGATCTGTTCTTTTAGGGTGAACAGGAAGTTGGAATTCTAATAAAACCGAGCATCCCATCGAAAGGGCCTTCTTTAGTTTAGAATTTTTGATTCTTCACCCTGGAAATGGGAAAAAAAAATGTTCTGTGCTTTTCTTTGAAAATTCAGGTCACTCAGTTTTGCTCTTTTAGAGAGATAGCTGAATTAGGGGGCTGAAATTTGGAGGAATTCTGACTACCTATGAGATGGTTGAAGGATCTTTCTGTTAAATGCTTTCAGTCTTCTTGTAGTCAGTCAAACACAGCAACAATAGACTTTGGAGGAACACGGTATCAGCCTCAGCATCACGCTGTTTCATGCCATATGCTCTAAAATGCATAACTGGGCTACATAATTAAATGATGAATAATAACTTTCAGGTAAGTTGTACTAATACACAAAGGAGATTCTAGAGGAAGGCACTTGCCTCAGACTTGGTTCATGCTTCATTTAGCGCTAGCTTTCCACTGAAATAATAAAACTGTTTTAAATTATGTATGAAACTTTCTTGCAAATTTGAATGCAACATATCACACAGCAAAATGCTGCTGCTGGAAAGGTTCTCTGATTTCACAGCCGAGTGCCCATGTCTTTTGCTGCTGTCATGTTGCCTGGCACTCAATGCTGCTGGTAAACTGGCCTATTCTCCAGGCTGCATGCCTAATAGTAGGCAGCACCGCTTGGTTTTGTGTGGCTTTCCACATAGCATTAAGAAAATTATTTGCATTTTTTAATTAAAAAAAATATATATTTTGTAGGAAGTGATGAATTTGCAGTAATAAAAACTGAAATATTTGACACTCTGCTGAATCCTATAGAGCCCACAGGTATGTGCCTTCACTAATGGCACTTCTGAAGCTCCACTGGTCTGCTGTTGCCTACTGACATTTGTGGAGTTGATGACTTTTTCCCATTCAAAAAAAGGTCAAGGAACTCAATGTGCACTTATTATAACACTTATTATAACTTATTATAATAATACTAAGTTAATAAATGAGACTCATGAGCATCGGTTTATCAACTAAGACCGAGCACATAACTTAATAACCTGCTTCTTTCTCTCTAAAAGTTAAGATACAGATATTAATTTTTCTTCACTTATACCTGAAGTCATGGAAGTTACTTCAGCGATACAACAGCATGAATGAAAAGGGAATCAGCATCGCTGTACTGGCTTTGTGATCACACATAATTTTGCAGATATGACATGGTCAGAGGAATATCGTTATAAATTCTCATTTTCCAATAAACCAATAAAAAATAGACTGTACAGTATGTTAATTCATCTGCACAAACACAAATGTGCAACCTTAGCTGCCATACTTCTTGCAAAGGTTTTCATTTCCTAGCAAACTTTAATGTTGTCTGAACATTTTTATTTCAGTTTCCTTCATGTATCTTTCAGGATGCCAGTTCTGCCATTCATTTTTCATCACAAATGTTCTCTGCCTCTCATGGAACTTTTATTTTCCAGAGGAAAGGTCTAAGCATTAGGTGTTAACTTGTTAGACTTTCAAAAGCCATGTCTTCAAAACCTGGCAAGGCAGGCTTTGTCTTTCATTTGTCCCTGAAGAAAACTTGCACTTCATGCTGTTTTTAGAAAGGAATATTTCAAAAACATATTTTAGAAAGCAAAGTGTCATCATGTGTGTCCTGATTGTAATTGAATTTTGGTGCCATTTGTACATACATAATTTGGGATTAAAGCTGCTAGATATTTATGCCATGATTATTTATGAATATCAAATTCCAGGGCAATAAAACTAAAAGCAAACAGCATCTGGGTGTACTGCAATGACAGCCTTTCTTCCTTCACTGAAGCAAAAGAGAAAAATGACAAGAGAATTATTAGGTTCAATAATTATGGGAGAAAGCGCAGAATTTGCTTGATTTGTTGTCTGAGAGTTGGCATGGGCTGAGGCTGCTGAAGTTTATTTAGAATGCAATGAGCTTTTGTACCTTAGAGTATGCCAAGACTCAAAACGGTCCAACATTTTCTGATGGAAGATTTCTCCACTGGGAAAGGTTTATATGTTGAAAGTGTAACTTTTTATGGAAATGTCCTGCTTTCAGCAGTTCTCCTGACGCAACACTGAACACCGTTCTGGGCAGTTTCTTATCAGCAGTTCCCCAGCAGTCTGCCAAGAAGCTGGAGCAACTTTTTCACATGCTCTTCCAAGGGCAAACAACTTCAGGTTTTCCAGACTTGGAAACTCTAATGCCTGCTCAACACTCACATCACCCAGAAGCTGCTGGGGGCAGTTCCTAGCATCAGGGCAGAACGATTCTTTTATAAACTCCAATTTTAAACTCCAGTGTGGTTTAACTCCATATATTCCTCCCGGACCAGCTGAGGGCAGGGGCCCAGCTCTGCACTAGGATATAAACTAATCTTCCCAGGCTGATTTTTCACCCTCCCTCATTTCGGCCTCTGGCTTCTTTGCTCTCCAGTTTCACTCAAGGTGTGTGGTGCAAATACTTACATGCTGCCCTCCAAGATTCATTTTAACAACTCCAAGCCATAAAAATTACATAGCCTGCCCTCTCTCTCCTGCATTGCAAAACTGCATCATGACTTTTCTGTTTTGCTTTGCTTCGCTTTTTGAACTAAGAGATTTTCTGTTCATTTCATGTTTCCCAGTGATCTGGTCAAGAGGGTTCATTTTTCCCAATTTTTGTCTTCCATTGCAAGAGCTTTTGTAAACAAATAAAGGTCCCACAATGACTGGGGCAGTAACCAAGCCCCATTTAGATGCTAAGCAATACTTACTGATACAATAAAAATTAAAACAAACAAACAAAACCCCATAACAATTGTTCAGCCCCAAGTGATTTCTAGTACACAACAGACTTAGAACAATGCAACAACTTGGGAGACAAGAGATGGGATAAGACAAGGGAAACTCAATTATATTTTGTATCATAATTAGCAGACTTAGAGTACAAGATGCTTGGATACTGACACCTACCAGTGAATATTAATAGGTTTCCTGAGCCATCTCAGGACATTATTTTAAAAGTATTTTGGCACTGAAGATGCAAGCCCCCAGGAGTTAGGCATCTACAATTTTTTGGGAAGCGGATGAGGTACCTATCTGCATCTTACAGAGCTTGAACTGTTTTAAAAGCCTGCCCTCTAGTTTCCCATAAGAGTTACTGGTCATGATGTAGCAATTACATACCTGTTTTGATTGTGATTAATCCTTCTATAACAACTCTTCCACAGAAAAATACTACTAACGGTATAAAGCAGCTAGACTCAGCATTGACCCTCTGGGCAATGTTTTGTACTAGAATCACAGGATAAGTAGCATTCATAGGACCTGAATTTAATTTGACGACTAATGCTTTGAAACGCAGCCTTTATTAAGGATAAACCCGGGAAAGGCAAGAACAGAGACAACTGCCTGAAACGACTCTTCTGCATTTTAGCACTTCACACTGCTGAAGGAGCAGCAGGATGCTCTGTTCATTTACATTACTATTGAGAGGGGGTGGGAGAAATAGAAAAGCACATTTCTTCGGTAGCCAGGGAAACCCACAAGGGCAAGCGCTGAGCTGCAAGCAATCCTTCCGTCTTCTTTTATAGTTAAAGCAGGAAACTAGCAGCTAACGTAGTATAAATCCCATTCCTAGAAGGAGACAGAGATGATGCAAAATGCCCAATGGTCTTGGTAAAAACAAACAAACAAAGAAGTCTTTTGGCGCTCAAAAAAGAAAGTCCTTAAATGAGTGTGCTGTCTAAGTGAGGTAATGCTGCTGTGTTCACGCGGGCTTCTTTGCCTGGGAAGCCTGTGAATATTTCAGCAAATGGAGCTCCCCTGCCTCCTCCAGGAGAAAGCTGGACCTGCAGCTCCAGGCTCTGAGGCCAAACCTGCAGCGCAAAAGCCTGGCGATGAAGGCCACGGTTGCCGTACGGTTGGAAAGAAACGGGGTAATTCTCCAAATGCTCCTCAGCTACCACTTTGCGCTCTAATCATTTGAAAACAAAACTGCAATTAAAGTCACGAAAAAGAACCATCTCAGTGGGGCAGAACATTTTAGAAGCTGCCTGAGTGCATATTGTAAGAAGCACTTTGTTGAGATCCCCATTTCTTCCTAAGGCTCAGCAAAGGGAGGCAGCTCTGCGGTGCTTTCAGCTCGTTTAGGATTTTCCAGGGACTTGGCTAGCGCGCAGGGGCTTTGCAACTCTGCATGTGGCAGCCCAGCCCTCTCTGCTGCTCTTCAGTTAAATGAGGATATGTGCTCAGAAACCCCCGTTTCTGCACCAAAACTTCTCTGATGAGCTCTGGACCTGAGAGATGCTCAGATGAAGGGATTTCTCCCTGAGAAAATCCAAGAGGGAAACTGGCTCAGCATTCTCCATCTGGGCAGTGACACCCAATTTACTCATCATGAATTGTGCCTCTCCTGACACCTTGCAGGCGGTACTGCAAATAGCCCACACTTGACTATCCACGCTGGTTACAGTTTCTAAAAATGCCACTTTCTCCTGGTCATATGGCTTGTTCTCACCAGAATTCATAATGCAAGGGTGTCATTCCATATAAACAGGATGTACATGTGATGGGTTTACACATAATATCGCAGCACGATATAACTGTGATTACTCAGGGTTCAACTACCCCATTCCTTTTGATATGTCTAGCATGTGCAATAAAATGAGCCTTTGAGTCAACATTCATATCCCTGCCAAATATGAATAATGAAGAGATGAGAGATTGTTACAGCATTATTTTTGAAATATTCAAATAAAGACTGGGAGGTCTCTGTGCACTTTGCAAATACTTCTTCTGAAATGCTTAGCACTTGATATGAAAAAGAATTACAGCGAACAGGAAGAAAATGCGTAGTGAGAAAGCGATTACTAACTGTCAAAAACTGGCATCTGGTCTTTCTCTAACTCACATTTTCAGCAGCCTCTTTTGAATATTTAACACTCCTGTCCTGGATTTCCTAACCTCCTTGCATTGCAATAGAGCGAGGTCTTGCTAGGCTCAGGAGCTTTGTCAGCCATCCTCTGCATAACCCACAGCATCTCTTCCGAGGTGGATAAGCACGGAGGCAAGACATCACATGCATGCTGCTAATTTAACTTGACATATAACTGGCTGTGTTAGAAAGCTGGATATTCCAACATCTGGCCAGTGCAGGATATGTTTAGCTCCTCCCATTGCCTTATTTCTTTTAGTTACAGTCTGCAGTGTGATATTTACCTCTTCTTCAGAAATGTTACTGCTGAGGTGTTAAATATTGTATACATACAGGGACAGTAAACATGAGGTTCTTTTGTGTCATTAGCCTGAGTAAATATGTTGTGTTGAAAGATTTTGTTCATTTATTAGAGCTTCAAATATAAATCCATCTTCTCCCCGAAAAAAAGCATTTCTAAAAAATTGTAAATGAAGGTGTTTTAGAGCCTGCTGTCTGTAGAAAAGTGGACTGTTAATATATTCCTTGATTTTGCAACCTATGACAGGCAAGCATTTAAAAATGAGGTATTAGGATTGCTTGGAATTTATATAGGAAAGATTATGTGGAAAAGTTTGTTTTGCTCAGTTATCTTTACAAAAAGGGTTTTCTTCAGCTTCTATGTATAACAATTCTTCTGAAGCGGTTATGCAGCTGTGTCCGTATATGTCCTGCACCTGCGTGTACAGAGACACAGAGGCGTACTTACCCTTAACAATGAACAATATGCCCTTTGCACATACAAATGTGGAGTAGGATTTTCAGATGCACTGAAGTGGCTTAGGGAGATGTAGTTCACACTGAGTGTCAGCTGTATCCCTCAGCACTCAGGTCCAGGGTTCCTGTCATTTAGATGCTTAAGATGGAAAAGTATTTAGGGGCTTAACTCCAAAACAGTGATCTTGAGAACTGCAGCCCAGCTACATCACAACCTCAAAGGCACAACAGCTTTACGGGCCTCATCTGTGCTCCTGTGTATGTCTACAGATAACCTGAGTTTCTACAAGCCTGGTCAGCTCTGTACCTGGTGAGCTGCAACCCAGAGCTGCACCAGAAACTTGGTGCATTTCCCCAGCTGAGAGGACTCTCCAGCATCTACCTAATCAGATCAGACTCTATGCAAAATGCAGCAGCAGAAACACGGGCTTCTTTTAAAACATAATTTGTGGAGACTGTTGCTACATGAATTACATTAGATAAGGTACGTGGCAACTCACAGGATATGGGAAGCGGAAGCAGGTTTTCCTGCTGAGGCCTGAGCTCTTTGCTAAGCTGCAGTCAGGATCACTTGTCTGCAGATTAATTTTAATTCATTTCTGCACAGCAGCCTAGCTTTAGCTCAAAGTGTAGAAAATGTTCCCCCCTGCCAAGGTACTCTACAGTCTCCAAGGAGGCAAGAAACGTGGGGCTTAATCCTTTTGAAGAACAGAAGGACTTGACCTGCTTTATTCATGCATCCTGGGTGCGTGTGATAATTGCCAAGCCAAGGCAGAAGAGGGGCAACCAGCATGTTCCCTTTCCAGCTGCGTTTTCAAGTTCCTCCTCGGCTTGCTTTAAACAAAGTACCCCAGTGCAGATCTGGAGGAGGCGGTTCACACTGTAAATACAGCATAAAGAAAAACAGCTCCTGGTCGTACTCAGGATGCTGCTGGAGTCCCAGGGAACACAACCAATTGAGGGTTTTCGTCTTTTCCTATGGGCTGTCTCTAGACAGCTGACTCTTCAAGGTTCACGGCATCACTTACAGAAGTGGCTCAAGGTTTCTTAAGAGCACATGCAGTGCTGTCTCTTCAAAGTGGCAGGACAGCTGCTAGGTTTCTGAACGGGGCAGAAGGCCAGTGAGTCCTTAAGTATCGCAGGCCTGTGGGACTGCAGATACCAGGGACTGTGGATGGGAACAGTCATCTCCATCCCTCATTTTCCTCTGTATGTTTATTTGGAGCCAACTCCTTTTGGGGGAAACCGGGACCTGTCACTGGCTGAGGGACATCAAGGAAAGCTTCACTGGCTCAAGGCATGCTAATGCTGGTATACCTGATTTTTATATCTGAGGCTTGCTCTGATGGAGTTGTTTACATGCCGAAACTCTCCCTGCAGCAAGGATGCTTAAGACCTTCCTTTGCCTAGGGATGATGAATCTTTAACTCAAAAATGAGGCTTTTAGCCTCAGATCATCTTTTTTAAATGATCACCTCAATGATCTCTATTAAAGCGAAGCATGTTAGAAGATGGAGCTAAATAGTCTATCTTTCATGCTGCCTCAGGGAAATAGATTTCTTTAATTTCGACCAACCTGCAAATAGCTTTGCAATTGGACACATAATTGAGCTACCCTGTGATTCAGCAAGTTGCTACTTTTCAGATGAGTTGTGGTGTTTTGCCAGGTTCATCCTCTTGTTCATTAGGTGTGTGGAGCAAAGCACGCAGGCTTACACATCTTTCACTGTGGTTTCCAATGGTTTGTCAAAGACTTAGAATTATGTACATGCTCAGCAATGACTCTGGTGTTGTCTACTAATGTGTTCAACTACAGTAACTCAAGTACATAACAGATTGGCCCCAAATTAATTACTCTCGTAACACTTAAGAGCAAATCTATTGAAAGACTTGTCAAATTTGAGAAGAAAAATAGGAAAAGCACCTGAAGAGAGGGAAAGACTTTGCCATTGCCTAGTTTGATACTTCCCTGCAAAAGGTTTAACTTAAAAAGAAGTACATGTGAGATATGTCCATTTGAACTTGCTTTACTTTTGGTAAATGTACATACTGAGAAACTGAAAATTTGTGTCTCTGCTTCATAGAATCTTTCTTAAGAGGTAATGGAATTTGTTTGTTTGTTTTGTCCAAAATAAAAGTTCCCATTCAAACACTAGAGGGACTGATCAATTTATATGGTTTCAGACAAAATCACAAAAGGAAGGACTTTTAAAATTTCAAAATTAGAAGAACTGAGACTCTTGGTGAAATGTCCTGCATTGCACAGGATACACTCTATCCTGGTCTTTGGGAAGAAAACTGCACTCCATAGCAGACTGAGTTGCAACCAGAGAAACAACTGTATGTTTATTTTTTCTTGTCTTCTGCCTAATTAAGCTCACATATTTTGGTTTAAGTCTTCAGATGTATATTTTCTTCCATTTCAGTACACGCTTTGTGTTGGTTTCCTCTTAAATATAAAGCCTACACCTTTCAAAGGCCTTGAAATAACTCTATCAACGTACTGTCATGATGTCCTTCCCTCCAAACAGGAGCAGTTTGGCTTTGGGGGAAGTTTTTATTCTTTGATGTTTCCTCTGTAAAAGCTACTCTGGCCGTTCTGCTCTCTTCATGTGCGCGCCGGCATTACTGCTGCTCCTGCTGTTAAAATGCACTAATAGAGCCGCTGACATGGAGCAGTCAGCCAGCCTCTCCTTGGTTCATTTGTTAGGAAATGGGGAAAGTGCGGCTCTAGCCCGCTGCTTCTGTAAGTGCATTCACTGCCCTTATGGCTATTGTTCGCTCCAAGAGCCCATTCCCGATCCGTGAGCAGCTCCGTACGGCCAGGCAGGTTTAACAGCAATTTTAAGACACAGGTTTGCTCCAAGGCAACAAACAGGAACAAAGACCCAGGAGAACTAAAAGCTGAAGGACTCAGTTTATCAGTTGAACTTTGCCAAAGTGGAGGAGTAAATTCTGGGCATTGGTTCTGGGGTGGAGGCAGGGATGTTTTCCTGCTTTATGAAATCTACGTTTGTATATGGAGCCCAGCTATTTGTGAACAGAAACAGGTGCAGTCATACTAATGAAACCACTAAATGGAAATGCAGAAAGTCGGGAGTCCACACTTGCTCTCAGGTTCAAGTAAATAAATGTTCAGTTGAATTTCCCTTCAGCTAGCTAGCTCTGACTTCCAGTAAATCGAACAGGAAAAATAAAGTATGACCAAAACCAAGGGTAAAAATCTATATAAACCTGTAGGACTTGGTTATTTATGCTGTGTGGCTTGCTCTTTTAGTGCCCTGAAATACACTGTATTTGAGACTGCTGCTGTGGGTTGAAGAGAAACTCGGCAGTTAAAACTGCAGCAAGTAGGGAGAGCAAAAAACTATTGTGTTCAGCACAGTATTTCCTCACTAGTGTGGAGCACTGTTGGGACTACTGTCCTGGTGAGCTCTACCTATAGCCCCCCTTATATGATGTTATTCAATATCACAAGGAATTTGCACTCCAGTGTGGAAGAGAGGCAAAAGCAACATCTTTCAAAACAAGGTGCACATCAGTGTGCTGAAGCAGGTCTAAGCTACAGAAGAGGCTTCATGACACGTCGGAATGGCCTGCTCACTCACACAGATCCACGCAGTGCTGAGCCAAAATTCTCAAAGAGCTGACAAAAGCTTCGAAGCACTTTATGGCAGCAGTCTATGTGGTTCTTTAGCACAGGGTTATGAAAACGTAATTAGGAAGTCTCTTATCAAATGAAATGAACAAAAACTATAAAACAAAATGATGAGGCATTAAATTTAGGAGAGGAAAATTCATTTGATTATCACATCACAGTCCCAGTATTTCAGATCACACTGTCAGCTTAATTGGCTACAATTTATGTAGATTTGATTGTATTGGCTGAATTGTTATTAACTTAGTTGCACTTCATGTATTGAAAAGCAGTTAGCCTCTTAACTCTGATGCAAGTACTTAAAAATCGTTGTGTTGAACATGTTTTGAACCACTTTAGATTAATGACTGGAATTACTTATTATTTTGCATGTTCGATGATGTCTGCCTGTCCCAATACTGTCCCGGCTTCAGGGACAGTTCCCAGCTACAGAGAAATAGCACTGTCCTCACCTCCTCCACAACTTAATAGTGTTGCTTCCTTCCTTCTGCCCAAGTACTTTCTAATACATGTGGTTCCCTAGTTACACTTAATTCTGCCTGGATTCCTATGTGTGTGCCTCAGGGCAAACTCCATTAAGTCAAAGAATATTCTCTGAGTATCAAGATCTGTTTGTACAGCAAATAGCCCTAATCAAGGCCTAAAGTTTTAGGGATTTTTGATAGGTGTTCTGAGATTTCAAGGAGGAATGCATTTAGAGCAAAATTAGTTTTTAGTGATGCAATTCATTCATTCTGCTTAATACCTTATGGCAGAAGCAAGAAAGAAATAACCTACTGACTTTATTCTCCCTTCACAGCTCACTGATGCCTCCACTTCTGCTATCTTCAGGGGTCCTTCTGTCTTTCTAAGCTTCATTTGAGAGATGTCACCCAACAGCTACATCCAGCTCAGGGAAATGGCTAGAAACTTTAGTTTTTAGAAAATTTGTCAAGAAGAGCATTGATGGAATTTAGAAGCTTCTATATAAAGCAATCTAAAAATAAAAGTTCAAGGCTAAGCTCTACAACAAAGTAGAGTGATCAAAGGAAAGCAGCTATTAAATAGTGACTCATTTCAAAAAAAAGACATTTTTCAGCTTTTAAACAAAATACTTAGACCTTTCTCCCTGTCTAAAAAAAATATGTTTTTCATTCTGCAGTGGAGTAGAAACTT